>VXBJ01002553.1:381964-393519 GCA_013400055.1 Nycticryphes semicollaris | reverse complement strand
GGTCTCTTCTCCCAAGGAACAGGCGATAGGACAAGAGGAAATGGCCTCAAATTGCACCTGGAGATGTTTGGGTTGGATACCAGTAAAAAAATTCCTCACAGAACAGGCTGCCCAGGGAAGTGGTGGTGGAGTCACCATCCCTGGAGGTATTTAAAAGATGGGTAGGTGTGGTGTTTAGGGGCATGGTTTAGTGGTACCTTGGCAGGGCTGGGTTAATAGTTTGGCTTGATAAACTAAAAGGCCTCTTCCAACCAAAACGATTCTGTGATTGAGGAGGTAGACACAGGTGCAGAAGTGTGTTCAGATGAGAGAAAATTTGCTGTAATTTCTAGCAGAAAGTGTGGTCCTGTTTACACACAGGTAAATCAAGCACAATTCTAATTTGTTAATGTGGCATACTTTACGTTTATATGGAGAGAGAACTGCAAAATTCAAAATACCCAAACTACCCTGTGATTACTGTCTCACATTAATGTTGAGGACATCAGTCAGGGCTGTGCTCTGCCAGGTGGAACCTAACAGTCCTGGTCCCCATTGAAATTGATGGAAACAAACTGAAAAACAGGTGCTGTTTTCCTGTCAGACGCCTCTGTTTTATTTATTTTATAACCAGAAGGAATTTGAAAAGGAGTTTGATTTTAAGTATGTTTATGGTGCCTTTGTAAAAGAGGTAGCACTTTGAAAGGGTACGGTAGGGAAAGTGGGATTGGTGTTTGCATAGGGCTTGTTTTTCTCCCCTGATCCTAATCTTTGATACAGTGTGTATGGTGAGATAAGGAGTGTTGGGTAATGTAAAAGGAATTACCAAGAAACCAAAGTAAGTGAGCAGGATGAGAAAAGCGAGAGAGCACGCAGCTCAAAGTTCTGGGTCTTTAGAGGATATAAGAAAGAGTGTGAATTAAACATTCTCAAATTTAAACAGAAAAGGGATGCCTTTCTTACAGTTATCCCACGGGAATGGCAGCCCAAGAATCCATTTATATCTTTGTGATCTTTCAACATGACCTCTGTCTATAGAAAAAAGAGCTTACTTGAAATACTGAAATTATCACTTAAGCAATCAGAGCTGCCTCAGAATGCTGTATCACGTGATTTTTAAGTCACCCTAGATCGTGCCCTTATGTATTTTAAACTAACAACAACAACAAAAACCCCACCACTCTTTTGTGTGTGTCTTTGCCGTTGAGGAATGATTCTTCATAGTCCTCTCAAAACTCCATCATGAGAGTAAACTGTCACTTGGGGGACACTGGTATGTCACGCCCTAGTGCCTGTGCTTATAATTCATTAGTAAGTTTTGCCAGTAGCACTTTTTCACTGCAAATTCCAAGAACACACCTACTTACGATGATTAATTAAAAAAAACTTACTGTCAAATTTGTGGAGCGAAGTGCTAGAGAAAGGACTGGTGCACATGGGATAGTATTTTTTTCAGCACCTCAAATCAATATGAGGAGATGAAGATGTGAGAGGAAAACTGAGATGAAAGTGGAGAACCAGAAACCGTTAGCAGCATGTATGCCAAAGCACTGCTTCCACAGGTGACCCTTTGAGTGAGTCCTTTTTAATCTGCTATGAAGAGATCTTTTCAGAGGGTTCTGGTTGCAAAACATCCACAGCATGGAAAGATGCATTTTTAAAGGTGTGGTGTCATGATTACTGAAAAAGCAGGCAGTTAGTTAATGAGACTTCATATCCCAGGTCAGTCAAGGGTGAAGAGGAGTGATGAGTAAAGCCATACAATTTACAAAACTCCTTCGCACAGAATGACATCCAAAGTTGGGGCTCGCTCGATAGATTAGAGGGGTATGCTGAGGTTTCCCTTGCCTTATTTTGCAGTAGTCAAGATCTTTTAATCTAACCAGACTGATTATGATTCAGCGCATGGAAGTCTATTTTTAAAGGGAAAATGTTGAAATCGACAGATCACCTTTTAGCTGACATTTGGAGCTGAGCTGTGTTTTGCTCCTCAGCATTTTTTCATTTCATCCTCCTTTCTTGGTGGACGTTTTCTTTCCCTTAATCTTCTGCCTTGATAGTTTCATCATATTAGTTTATTTGCCTCTCTTCATGCTCCTGTCTTTGGTTCTTCATCACTCTTTCTACCCCTGAGCAGTCACAGATATTTCTCATTGCTTTCTGAATGTTCCCCCAGCTAAAGAGTGGGAGGTGATCTTCCGATGCCTCTGCTGCCTTCAGCTGAGAGAAGCAACAGGTCATCATCTCTACCATACCGCATCCAGAGAAAAGGGGCAATACTTTGGAAGGTGGAATATCTCTGGTCAGCAGTAAGCAGAAAGCTCCTTTGCTTTCCTTTTCTCCTTCCAACTCCTTTTCCAGCTCCTGTGTTTAGAGGAGGGGGAGGGAGATGCTTCTCTCTCCCTATCAGAAGGGGAGGAATCCTTAGGATCTCATGTTTGCTGACTGCAGAACTACGTGAAGTACAGTTCAAACAAAATTGCAGCACTGATATGTTAGAGGGGCAGCCTCCATGTAAGAGGATAAAGCCTTTGGCTGTTTGGCTCCTGTTAACTCACCTGTGGCATATACTGTGTTGAAGATAATGTCCGTTCTGTGCTTATACATATTTTTTAAACACGGTTTTTCTGTTATCATTAGAAATTCAGCTGTTATGTCAGCTGTAGAAATCACCTCAGTGTAATTTCCAAATGCTTTTATCTTCTCCCAAGTCATTATCCAGTTTGGTTCACATTTCCAATCCCTTTCCCACTAAAATGACCCCCGCCCCTAGGTCTTTAAGGTAATGGATGTTTATTGGGTCTGAATAACTGCCTTCATGAAAAAGAGTCCTGCACACTGATCTTAGCAGGTGGATTGTAAGGTTGTCTGGAGCCACATCAGGAGAGGAACAACAGGGGTGTTAGAAAACAGAGTTTAGCAGCCCTGGGGAGAGCAGGGTGTATGGTTGCCTGCTGTTTGTCTGGAAGGGCTGTGTGATCCCCATCTCCTAGACTTTGAGGCACAGAATGGGCGAATGTCCCTGTAGTATGCCTTGCCTGTCTTTAAGTGCTATTTATGGAGTGATCTTTGCAATCTGTGACTCTTGTACAAAAAGCTTTGGTGATTAACAGTAGAAACAAACAAAAAAATACCTGTCAGTGTTCAATATTATGCTACTGGAAACAGTGGTGATTTTTTTTAAAGCTCTGAAACTAAATATAAAAGTTATGACGGCATTTCCTAGAGGTTTCTGGCCACTTGCACATAGCCTCAGTGGTCACAAATTCCTCAGGAAATCTGTGTGTCATTGAAAACAGTTTGGGTTTTGCCTTTTATGAGTAGCTTCTGACTTCAATAAGAAAAGAAGAAATAGGGGAAATACCTCAGCATAGCTTTTCCTGCACATGACATTCAAAACAATTAGTAACTGATGCTAACATGCAAAATCTTTTGTTGTTTTCACATGTTCTAGTTAATATTAGAATGACTTTTATTCAAAGCCGGATTTGCCACAGAGAAGCATTTGCAACATTTGCAGGCTGAAGTGCTCAAAATGTTGCTCTGAAAGTAGCTGTGAGCTGTGGGGCTTTGGTGTCACCTCTTTTATTCTCAGTGAAGTTGAGAGAAGAACTTTCTGTTCTAGTGGATTAGCCTTATCTTGACTGTGTACAGAATTTTGTGTGCAAAAGACATCTGGTACTTTGTTACAGAGACAGCATCAGCTACTTTGAGTCAGGTCACCCTTTCTCAACAAAGGCAACAGCATTTCCTTAAAAATAACTGTGAAGAGTGCGAGAAGCACAAGTGATAAATTAGTATGCTTTATTTGTGTGTTTAGAATTCGGCAAAGAACACTTGACCTCACCATGAGTGTAAGAGTGATGCAGAGACGTCTCCTTCATTTAAGCCACTGACAGTATTTTCAACTTTCCTCTCCTGTTAACAACTTTTCCCGATGAGCTCCCCTTAGCCCTGTCCCCTAGGTTCTGTAAGCAGCAGGAATAAGAAGCTTTTCATACTAATATTTCCCTATCAGTGTTACCCTTTAACCAATTATTTGGGAGAGGGGTGGGTTAATAAAGCAGATCTGAGCTTCCGGTTCAGCAGGACACTAAAACATATGCCTGAATTTAAGTGTATTTCTCACAGCTCCTTTCTCACACCTCCAGTGCAGGTTCTTGGCTGCTAAAGGTGGTTGGACTGGAAGCCACCTGGCCTTAGGTTCAGGCCGAGGCAGGGCCTGCGTGGCTGCAGGCTGGAGCTCCAGATTGGCAGGAGACCAAACTATACCAAAAGTGGCTGTGAGATGCTCTGGTGAAGCGCTAACTGTTTTATAAACGTGGTTAATGAAAAATTATGTTTGAAGTGTTGTTGGGAGGTCAGTGGAATTTCTCACCTCCTCTCCCACTTACGTTTTAACCAGGTGCATGCTAAATGAAAGAACTCTGCCTAGAGGGGCAGATTGACTTCATTCACAGATACTAGCCTTTTTTAGTAAGAGACTATTTTCAGTAACAGCAGCTGTTTTAAAGCTTAACTTCCTTCATCCCAAAACTATGTGCAGATGAGCAGCGTTGGTCAGACAGTGTTTATTTGGGCAGTAATAATGATCCGACAACCAGATAAAATTTTTATTCTTTATTCCAGACTGACAGGCTCATGATTTAGTTGTAGGTATCGTGCTCAAAGGACTGGGAAGCCACAGAGTTTTCCACTGGTTCTTGCCTATTTTTCTGCAACTCCTGATAGGAAAACCAAAACGCTTAATGAAACAGAAAGTTCTAATTTGAAGCGAACTGCTTAATACCTACACAGGGAGGTCTCACAGGTCTTTAAAACTGCACTGCACACAGCATGTGGCAGCAGTGACCTGTGCCGTTGGCCTGGTGGAACCCAACAGCTGCCTAACAACCAGTACCACCACCCTACAGCTTGTGAGAGGAGGAGCCTTACATCTCTGTGACCAGTAGGCTAATTTCTCCCAAATCTTAAATCACCCTGTCTCCTCTGCAAATTCCATGAGAAACATTCCCTAGGTGTACAGTTCAGGATTTATTTGCTGAATCTTCCTTATGAGACAGATTTTCTAGCTAGTGCCTTTGAGGATGGACTACTAGCTTTTTGCCAGATAGTAACCCAATAGAAAAAAAGCCGTGTATTCAAGTCACCCTCTCAAAGCAACCCGAACTGTCTTGAATGCATGGATTTGCTCTTCTCTTACCACATGCCAACGTTCTTCCCACTTCAGTTGTTTCTAGTACAACATCTGTGGTGCTTTCAAATTGGAAGTTAGGCCTGTTCCTCTCATTTCATTTTAGAAACAGATGCTTTGTAGTATTGACGGTTGGACTAGATGATCTTGTAGGTCATTTCCAACCTTGTGTTTCTATGATTCGATGACTCTAAGATTGTGTCTCCTTGTGCTTTAAAAAGCCCCATCCATTAATTTTCAGATTTAGGCAAGGGTTCAGACCAAAAACCAAGGGGAGCACGAGGCAGTGTAGTAACACATTTATAGGAAGGAAGGAGAACATACTTACTTGGAAAACTGAGGGTCTGGGGGTTTTAAACTGGGGGTTTTTTTTGCAAATTTTGAAAAATCTTTTAAAAATGGCATTGGGCAATAAATCTCAGGTGTTGTTCTTCTTCTCAGCAGTTTTATGGCATGGTGGCCTAGACTGAAGAGCTTGAAAAAGCAGTGAATATGACCTAGTTCTGATTTGAACTAGTTGACTCCAATGGAGCCCATGGTTGAACTTGATGATCTCAACGGCCTCTTGCAACCACAAAGATTCTGTGAAGCAGGACCCCCCTTGTGCACAGAGGGAGCTGTGAGGCCTGTCAGTCAGCACTAGAAGAGTCGATGGAGTGCCTCAGTACACCACCAGTCACAAACTGGAGAAGGGTAAAGGAAAAACTAAACCCGTAAAATAGAGCAAAGTGTAGGAGGAGTCAAGCTATTTCACAGCCCCATAATTTATGTAAATCTTCACGGTTACTGCAGAGTGAATAACATATGTTTTTCTCGAAAAGAAAGGACTGTGGAAGGAGGTGTTCAGGTCTCTGTCAGCACTGCTGTAAAGGGGTCGCTGACAAAATAGCCCAAAGAGTGTGTGAAGGAGGAGAACAGACCAGAAAAGAGGAGGACTGAGGAAATACCATGCTTGGAAGTGTATTTGAAGGACCATTGTGGTATGGTACATCATTCTAAATGTTCCAGTTAAACCCACGGACTCTGTGTACGTACAGGTAAACACAGGCAGGCTTTCACTCTGCTTGCTAGTCAGCATTTGGGTTTTTGACAATTTGCCTGTTTGTTTAGGTGTGCCATTCTGCTTCACTAAACCAAGATTTTGCATTGCTTTTACTAAAAGAATTGTTTGTACTTCTAAATTGTGCCACATCCACTATTAACATCTAAACCACGATGGGAGTTTGGAGGTTGACGGAGAACGATCCATTCCCGCCCCAGGGTGTAGATGGTTTAGATTTCACTGTCTGTGGCCCTCAAGCCATCCCTGCCAGCCTGGACCTTGGTGATGGCACACATAGCAAAAAATGATTAGTCCCCAGAGGCAGGTGAAGTAGTCTAGGGGTTGCTGGCCCTGCTGGCTATTGGATGTTGGAGGAATCTAAACTCATTTGCAGGCTAGTGAATATGACCTAGTTCAAATCAGAACTAGTTGACTCAAATGGAGCCCATGGTTGGACTTGATGATCTCAAAAGCTCCTTCCAACCACGAAGATTCTGTGAAGCAGGACCCCTCTTGTGCACAGAGGGAGCTGTGAGGCCTGTCAGTCAACTCTAGAAGAGTCAATGGAGTGCCTCAGTACACCACCAGTCACGAACTGGAAAAGGGTAAAGAAAAACTAAACCAGTAAAATAGAGCATATATAGAATAGAGCATATATAAAGAGATATAAAATATATCCTTTATACATCCTTTTTTTTTTTTCCTCCAAATGTGTGTGTGGGACCCTCAGGGTGGAGGGTGGAAGGATGGATGAGGAAACCATCTCTCCCTGTAGTTGGTGCTCTATTTCTAAGACATTTCCTCACTTCTGGTACCCCAGTAGTACCAGTGACCTGGGCAGGCCAGTGTGGGGGGGAAGGGGTGAGCACCGAGCACGGGCAGGCCAAAATAATCTCAGCGGTTTGGTAAAGCAGGGGTGTGGCTGGAAAAACCCAGGAAATCTGTGCATTTGGAGGAAAGCCAGCTCCTGGGGTGTGGGAATTACAGGGCCACGTAAAACTAACTTTGGGTGGGGGGCAGGGGACACCGGAGTACGGCAGCGGCGCTCAAGTCTCCCTACTCTGTTTGAAGCAGAAAGTAACAGCCCTCCTCCTGTTGCACACCTGCCCCTCCTGCAGTCTCTGCTGCTGTCTTCGTTACCTCCACTTCATCAGCTCTCGGGATCGTCTTCCTTGCTGCCTTCATCACCAACTTTATTTTCTCTTCCTTACGCTCCCATTACTCCCCGTCCCTTCTTTCTGTTCTCTGATGCTTTTTGCCCCGTGAGTCCCCTTTGCTGGTTGGCTTCTGTTATTAGGATTAGTAACACAGGGAGAGTTACTGCTTGGTTATCCCTGCCCTGCCTTCCTGTCTCTTCTAAAAAGATGGGCGCAACGACAGCTTTTCTGTGCTCTTCTTACAGAGTAGCAATCTTGAATAATATCCCCTGGATATTTTGGTAGAAGTTCAGCTGAATTCCCTCTGTACTCCTTCCAGAAATTTGAAGTAGACTTTGTCTGGTCCTGGAGATTTATTGCAAACTACATGGAAGGGCCAGAACTGGTGCAGATCTTTTTCCACATGGAAACACTGATGCAGAGATCGCAGCATGCCCGAATAAAAGCAGAGATGCTCTGTGAGCTTAAAAACTACCTTTTAGAAGTCCCAGCAAGTAAACTTGGTGAGCTGCTGCTCAAAAGGCTGCTCTGATACAGGAACAAAAGCTTTGGATGGGCCCGGATACAACATATTGCAGAGAGACCATTACGAAATGACTACTTTTAAGCAACCCACTGCCTTAAGAGATGGGTCCATGTATGTGGGTTAGAATGATGAGATTAAGATCTGTTTTTCATGATCATCCATACTTGAACTGTTGCCCAGTGCTGGCTGGAGTCTTACAGGAGAAGACTCTAAGGTCTCCTGGGGCAGATTTCTAGGGCTGTTTACTCGCTGCCAGCTCCAGTCACACCATCTCTCTGTCTGCAGGGCCACCAGGTCTCTGGCACAGCCTCTTTGGCAAGACACAGAGCAGAACCTACATGCTTTGCAGGAGCTGAGCTGGCTCCACACAGGGCCAAGCCAAACCTGGGGTTGAGGGGGAACTGGACGGTGACGATGCACCTCTGCCACGTCTTTCTGTGTGCTGCAGAAGGGTTTGTCACCAGACCCGTGTGGTGCCACACATACACCTGGAGCCAGCCAGGGTTCAGCAGTGGCCCTGTGCTGATTGCTGCTCTGTGGCTCCCCAGGAGAGCGTGGTCTCCGGGCTGTTTCTTACTGCTGAGGTGGTTCCTTTGCAACTGCCCTGTACTATGCTTACCTGTCAGGTGGGTTTTGGGTTTTTCCCCCCATGACACGCAATCCCCTTCAGGAAGGGGTGTTTTGTTTTACTGTTAAAAAATTACTTAAGGGCACTTAAGTAATTGTTATTAGATAGTAACAGTAGATAATTACAATATAAACCTAGCAGCTCACTCAGAGGGGAGCACCTGCAAACACAGCTTTTCTGAGTTCTTTTCCATCCTAGGGGCAGGCCCTCAATCCCCTCTGAAGCCACCGCAGTCCCTCCTTGCAACTTGCCCTTTTCTCAGTCTGATTTAAACCCTCTTCGAATAGATCCCAACTCCCGCAGCCACCCTGCAGACTTACTTTACAGTACAGCAGGTTTTGGATAGCAACCTCCTCCTACTGACTGCAAATTTGGGTTAAACTTTGAAAGAGTTTTTGTTATAAACACTTGCATTGGGGTTCTTTTTTGTTGTTGTTACTGTTTCCTCTCTGCCAAGCATTAAAACTGTATTTATAAGCAGCAGATTGACACTAGATTCTTACCCCAGTGACGTTTATCTACTGCCAAGTAAGCATAAATGTGCTCATACTTGGGAAGAAACGTTCTACACCTACCTCCTTCCCAAAGTTTTGTCGTGGGAGGAGAAAAAAGAAGTCCTTGCTATGACTTTGGTAAGGTGCCAGAAAAAGCGTCATTACTTAAAACAGGGAAGACAAATGAAAAGTTTTCTTACTTACCAACTCTCCTTGCAGGTGTAACGAGTCCGAAGCGGTGCAGCCCTGGTGAGTGCAATCAGGCAGGAACCTTCTGGGACAGTGTCAAGCTCAGCAGCTCCATCCCAGCAACAAGCAGCCTGGTTTGTATTTTGCTGTTCTATTGCAAGAGATGCTATGTTTAACTTGTCACTTATCCTCCAGCTGCTGAGTTTTTAAACTTTCTTTTTTTTACTGAGCTTAAAAATACTAGTTTGTCTAGTCAGGGATTAGTCAACAATTAGAAAACTGTCCCTCATCCCTGTGTGGTTTTCATTTTTGAGGCACCTTCCCCTTTGGCAATAGTTTAACTTGGTGAATCATTGTATTATTGGATGCACCAAACTTGACAAGATCCTGTGTCTGGCTTGCAAAGGATTGGATTAAAAATAATAAAATAACTATAGACACTGGATAAACAGTGGCACACTTCTGTTTTGGGTTTCTGAAGGTCTGTGTTTCCAGCACATTATTGGATATTAAAGTGGCAGGTTTAAGGAAAAAAAAAATTAAAAAATGGGATTCTCACATAAACATTTTAAGGGCCTTTAAGAAATGCCAGTAGATATTTCAGATTCCTAATACAGTTGGGACTGCTGGTAGTATCTAAGGGGGTGGTGACATCTCAGCCAAAGCTCTCCAGACACAGTCCTACAGAATGTCAACAACATGGTAGCAATGACGTCCTCCTGCCCTAGCAGGAGACACGCAGCCTCAGAGATACCACCAAAGTGCATACGGTGAGATTTACATTAGGAGTGTAATAAATTCTGATGGGTCCAGAAAGGTCTAGATGAACAGGCAAATACATAAGAATGATTAGGATGAACTTCTATTTAGATATTTGCAAATATTACAAAGAGTTTATGTTTCATTGAACTGCATTTGAAACAGCAATATTATATGCTAATTATTTCAACATTATTATTGTTCTAAGATAATTCATAGTTCTAGAAAGTGCTACTGCTCCTCTGTACACCCAGGGCTATAGAGTACAACAGCTAGTATCTTAACTAACTTAACCAGTCATCTTGATGTAATTAAAGATCTCAAAGCAGCCTAGTATTTAGCTTCAGCATTGGAAATACCATCATGTTTAACATCTAGTTGCATCCACAACTGTCGCTTCTTTTTAACAGACTGATCTTCAGATGTTCTACTATAAATGGTCACAAGAAAAACCTCTGTCTTTCAATTTATCCGTGTCCCATTTTTGGGTCCTTTATCCTCTCCTTTTGTACTGAAAGGATGAGACAGCACCCTTCACAGTCCCCATTCTGTACATTCCAGTCTGTGCCCCACTGTTTTGGAGTGTCCTGTGGGTGACCAAATTCATTTGTCACTGAAGCATCACGTACTCCAGGCAGGTGTGGGTGGAAGCTATGACAAGCTATTTAATAGGTACTTCTTGCATGTACCAGGAACTTTACCACTGCAAGCTGTCAGGAGCTGTGGAGTTAGGCATGAGCTGAAGGGGCTGGGGGAGGCCCGAGGGAGAAGGAGGAAGCTGGGTAGGGGCTGGGAGTTGGCAGTTTTTAATTTCAGGTGAATTTCAGCATCAAATTCCTTTCTCGGAATCAGCAGTTGGCTTCCATTCTCAGCCCTCCCTACCTTCTTGGCATGTGACAATTCATTTGACCCTCAGTTTCCCTATCAGTGAGATACAGAGACAATACTCACACATTCTGTTACAGCTGTTTGACAACTAAAAGTAAAAATATTTGTCTGTCCATCCTCACACTAGCATTTCCTGTGAGGAAGCACATAGGAAAAATATATACATTCACAGCAAATTAATTTACTGAAACCAGTAACTGGAGATCTCACCCAGTGCTTGCTTTCATATTCATAGAATCAGAATGGTCCAGGCCAGAAGGGACCTTCAAAGGTCATTTAATCTGACCTCCCCGCAGTCAGCAGGGACACCCCCAACTAGACCAGGTTGCCCAGGGCCTCGTCAAGCCTCCCCCTGAATATCTCCAGAGAAGGGGCCTCAACCACCTCCCTGGGCAACCTGTTCCAGTGTTCCACCCCCCTCAGAGTAAAGAACCTATTCCTAATATCCAGTCTAAATCTGCTCTTCTCCAGCTTGAAGCCATTGCCCCTCATCCTGTCACTGCAGGCCTTTGTAAACAGAAGGCCTATCATATCGGTGTGGTCATTCCTAGTTCATGCAAATGTTGGTGGTGGGCAGGAAAAGGTCTGAAGAAAGTCACTGAAACATCAGACCGTGGCACAGTCCCTTGGCCAGACCAGCCCCCACCAGGCAGGTGTGCATCAGTCCCAGGGCACTTGACCTGCTCTGGTCTAGGTACC
>VXBJ01002553.1:365388-381286 GCA_013400055.1 Nycticryphes semicollaris | reverse complement strand
CCTCAGAGTAAAGAACCTATTCCTAATATCCAGTCTAAATCTGCTCTTCTCCAGCTTGAAGCCATTGCCCCTCATCCTGTCACTGCAGGCCTTTGTAAACAGAAGGCCTATCATATCGGTGTGGTCATTCCTAGTTCATGCAAATGTTGGTGGTGGGCAGGAAAAGGTCTGAAGAAAGTCACTGAAACATCAGACCATGGCACAGTCCCTTGGCCAGACCAGCCCCCACCAGGCAGGTGTGCATCAGTCCCAGGGCACTTGACCTGCTCTGGTCTAGGTACCACCCAGTGCTCTTCCTCCCCTGAGCCCAGTGCCACCCCCTCAGGTAAAGGGGACCAGACAGCCCACCCACTCCACACCACCAGCATCAGGACCAACCTTTCACTGACCCTAACAGCTTAAGCCCATCCATTCTAGCATCTGCTCCAGCACGGAGAGATCTATGTTCCTGAGATGTGTTCTGGCTGAAAGAGTGTAAGGGCTCCAAAGTGTAGCTCTTTCTGGCAGGGACCCAACAGCTAAATAAAATGAACTTGGCGGCTGTCCTTTCTCTCACTGCTTCTGACCCTTGGGCAAATCTTTTCAGGTAGCCTTGAAAAAGAATTCAAAAGCCTAAAGGAGACTTTTCCCACCAGAGCAGGTTGCTCAGTAACAGTTGATCAGTTCAGTTCTTTGTTTGGGGAAAGATGTGCCAGAAGAGAAGAGATACCAGCAAAGAGTAACAACTTTAGATTTGGATCTACTAAGATTTAATTGCGACAGGAAGCAACACGAATTCAAAGTGACCTTGAATTGAGAAACGTGTGCTAAGACAAAATAAGCTCATTAGCAAATAGATTTTTTTTTTTTAAGAAGTCTTTAAAGCTGCTATACCTAAGAGAAAAACTATGGGAGGCAGAAGTCTCCTGTTACCAGAAAATACTAAATGTGGTACACACCTTCTGGCTTCAGCCCTGGCAGGAGCTTTGCTGGCTGTGGACGGCTGCACCGTGGAGCACTTTTGGCCAGTCTGGGCTGGCAGAGGGTAATGGTGCAAACGCCAAACTAAGCCACAGCACGAGAGATGCACCTCCTTCTTTACAAGGCTGTTGGGCCGAGTTGTTCTGCAGCCCTGAACAAGCCTAGCTCTGGTAGCAGTGAAAAGGATGTATATTATTTAATCCAAATTTACAGAATACAGTGTGCAGTACAGTGAAAGTGTGAGTACTTGTGCAAAGTCAGGCCTCATTATAGCATTAAAGAATATTCTGTCTAATTGCAGTACTCTTCTATACACTCTTCCAAAAACATACCATACATTGCAACAACAGTGACCGCTGCTGCAGTCTGATCCCGTGTGGGATTAAGTGCAGCCAAGACATACAGGTAGCATTTCCCCTCGTATAGCTACGGGTTGTATTGTTAAAAGATTGATCTAGTATTTTACCTGTAATGGACTAAGCGATTCAAATACCAAGTTAAACTCAACAGCGAGGGCACCTGATGCCTTTTCCAAAGTCACTGGGATAACGCCAGCGTTTGGCTCGCCCTTGAAGAAAAGCATAAGCCAGGAAACAGTGTTAAGGCTTTTTGATGCTCCAGAGCCTCGGCTATGACAAACGAAATTCAAGAGGGCACTGCTCAACTCTAACTCATTAGCCTTGTTTTACGACTGCATCTTCACTGTGAAGATTTTTCTATTGCTCCCGACTCACCCAACCATCCCCGTCTAACTTCAAACAAAACACAAAAACCCACCAAAGACAATCTCATTTTTATTCTGGGTCAACACGGCGCCGCCACAGAGCCGGGGACACACAGCAGCACTGTGCTCCACTACTTATTTGCAGTCAGGAGGGTTCCATCAGCCACGAACTGGACTGACCTGAATAATGAGAGCCCCCACCGTACGCGAAACCTTCCGCCCGGTCACAGTCGCTGGCACTTACTGCAGCCTTCCGTCGCTGTGGAAGACTCATGGATGCTCTCTCCTTCCTCAGCTGGCTGCTGTCTGCTCGCTGAGGAAAAGCCAGAGGGAGGATTTAAACAGGGTACTGCAGCACGGGGCAAAAAAGCAACGTGACCATTTCAAAGGTAAAGGAAAAAAAAATAATAAAATAGCCTGGTGGGTATACATAAATATTTATTATCAGTTTAACTTCATTTTACTAGAAGTCTTTAAACAGGTCTTTTTTTTTTTTATTATTTTTATTATTTTTTTCCCCAAATGTTGCATCTCTGACACAGTTGCTCCTGTGACAGCTTCCCTGCACCGGGAACGCACAGCTCACACCAGGATTCCAAAACAATCTATTCAAGATAAAGAACCTTCAACTTTAGTGCAGACGGAGCTATTTAAAAATTGGTAAAGAGAACCCCTCCCCCTTCTCCCCCTCCCAAATTAAGAGTCTGTTACAAAGATTTCATTACCAAAAAGTGAATATACAAATGCTAATTTAAAAAAAAAATATGCTGCCTTGAAAAAGTGATTTCAGAATTTACTGTACACATTGTAACATTTTATTATAGAAGCTGCTTCTACATGCAAGCAGATCTTACATTTGGTGTAAAACATTTATACACATTCTTTACAATTTGTACATATTTAAATGGCTGTATCAAACAACACTGCGCGAGGGGATTTTGGAAGCAACCATCTAAAACCAGGAGGAGAAAAAGACAAGGCTTAGAAAACGTCAACAGAAACCCGTGATGCTGAAAAGCATCTGGACTTCGGCTTAATCTGGTTTGGTTTGGTTTGGTTTCGGGTTATTCAGGCAGAGCCAGATTTTCCTTCTGGCAACACAGAAGTAACACCGACGCAGAACAGCATAAGGCAACGATTCAACCAGCAGACTGTACCCGTCACTTAGAATGGCTTATTGGTAAAATGCCTTTTCAAAAAAAATTTCACCCTTTGCCAAAAAAGAATGTTTATTTTCTAGGCACATTTTAGCAAAAATACCCCCCACATTTTGGCTTTCCTGCTTGCTTTTGGCATGAAATGAGTTACTGTGGTTGGTGCCCACTGTGAACAGGGGTGGTGGTAGCTTTTTTGTTCTTAAAAGCCCGGGCTTCAAACGATACTGCAGTATGAAAGAGGCCACGGGGCCACTTGGTAAGAGATGATGCTCGAAGCAGGGAGTTTGTGTGATCATTAGTGATGTTCCCCAGTACTTTCGTCACCTTTTAGTTTGCATGAGAAGGTAACAAGAAACGAACCCAAGGCAAGAGCACACCATGCATTACTGCATGAAGACCTGAGCTTCGCTGGAATTTGGGGACTTGTACTAGCTTGGGTTAGATGTGGCAGTGTCCCCTCTCTGCTGAAACATCTAGAGCTCTCAGAGGGGTCAAAGGGAAGCTGCCCCAGTACAGCACTGAGAACACCAGTGCCTTATGGCATAACATCAGGGGCCGGGGGGAAGATGGGGTGGGAGGGGGCATGAAGGTGCTGGCACAGAAAACTGTTTTTCACACCTTCCTGAACGGCCCTTTCCTTGTTTGTCTTTTTTTTATACAGTGCATAGCCAGAAAGAAGGAGCCTGACATAAGCTCGGAGGTGTTGCACCACAAGGACAAGATTTACTTAGAAGGGAAAAAAAGAAAAGAAAGGGAAGTACGAATGATATTTGCCAGAAGGGGAGCAGGACACCGCGGCTGCGTACGGGAGGGAAAACCCTTTAGAACAAAGTATTCGTTCAGGAGATTACAAAGAACCTGTCCCTGAAACATACTCGAGTATAATTCCTCCTGGCTACTGAATTACGAGAGAACTGGATTGAATATAACGAGTATTAAAGTCTCAAGCTTGTCTGCTCTCCCACCTAAAAAACCAAAAAGATATGAATTTGTAACCCTGATGTTGATTAAGGGTTTCTGGAAGAACATCTGAGAGACACAAGTTCGCACACAGTCCATGGCAACGTAGCAGTCTGGAAATGTAGATCCCTGTAACCGACAGCTTTATCTGGCTGGTTTTATTTCAATGATGACACAAACGGGAGAGCATTCAAGATAAGAGAACCTTATCTTATGATTGAGGCTGATAAAGTAAAATTTTAAATAATTTGGGTTTTTTCTACAACTGATTTTTGTGGTTGTTGGGTTTTTTTTTTTGGCTGGCAAAGGCTAACAAGTTTTTATTGGCATTGCCCCCAAATCAGAAAAGCACTTGGGAGTTGTTCTTTATTGCTGGCTACTCCTTGTTCTCTACATCACAGGAAAGCGGCTGAGTGCCTGCCTCAGCTTCTGTGCAATCTGAAACAGAGAAACAGAACGTATTAAATACATCATCACTTCACCCTCTGCAGCAATAAGATCTCGGGCTAAGACATTAAACACACTGCCCCCGCCCCCCCATTCTCTAAAAAAGCTGCATATTTTACTGCAGGTTTTGTGTATGCAGGACTCCCAGAGAATTCCATTATAAAGACTCTTCTATGCGTTTTCTGCCTTGTTCATCTTGTGCTTTGGTACACTTTTATACCTCGGGCTTTGAAATCACAGAAGCTTCCCTTCACCCTCCCATCCTATGGGAGGGAAGTTTTGTTCAAATCATTTATTGTTGTATTCAGGGCAGCAGGTCTTGCTGCATAATCACAGAACGGAAATTCATTGGAACCTTAGTACTGGCATTGAACAAACAAGAAATCAAGCTGTCAACAGTAACATTGCTCAATGCTTTTTCAGGGCTAATAGGTTGAATATGACAGTCATGTACGCAGCAACAGCACCTACGTGAAAATAGTATTTTTAACTCAGTCCTTGCTCTTATATATACATTTTTTTTTAATACCTTCAATTCTTCAAATATCTGCTCTCTGGGAGGGGCTCGTATAAAAAGATGATTAAGTACTGCGAGTATTTCTTATAAGAAGTAGCAGCAGCACCAGTAGGTGCCAGGGAAATGGCACTGAAATACTACACTTACCGTTTCATAAAACTGTGCCTGCTGCTCCAGATACAGACGAATGACACTGTTGTAGTCATAAATCCGGTTACTGTGGAAGTGATTCATCTCAGCTGCAATTAGACCCGGGAGGCAAGTTAGTCAAGAGAAGCTTTCGTAACTGGGAAGAGTTTCACTCAGTTGAGATTAGTTAGTGTGCACCAAGCTCGGTGTCCAGCCCTGCCAGAGGAGTTACCCTTCTCCTGCTTCCCCAACCTGTTGTGCCTGCAGAGCTCGAGCTGTGATGGAACTGAGCCCTGACTCCTCACTTCCCTGGTTTTTCAAGCACAGGCTCCTACATCTTCTGTTCACAACACCCCTTAACCTAAAGGGGAAAAGTTCATTCAAAGAACATCCAGGAAACAAAATCTTCCCCACAACAACATTAATCTCAACTGGATCATGTCTGACTAAACCATGAGTCAGACAAACACTTCTGCAGGTGCCAAACTGCTCCCTGCACCAGGACCCATGCTTTTTGCTTGAGAGACATCGTCATTTCAAAATGAAAGACTCAGTTTGGGGTGGGTTTGGTTTTGGTTTTAAATTCTCTTTCTGAAACATGTATCTATTGCAATAACAATATGAGATTTGAGGAAAAAAAAAAAAGAGGAAAAATACAGTGGGCAAAATAACTGCAATTATTACTGAAAATTTAAGCAGGTCACAAAAAATAGTAGCCCATAAACCCCCATGCTCTTATCTTTTCTGGTAGAACAAAGATTCTCTTTCAAAGTTTGTTACTAAAGAGATGTTCTTCAGAAGTCTACAATAATGCCATTTAGCCTACACTGTGGTTTACCTTGTAGTGCATAAGCCATGGTGCTCACACGTTTCACCATGTTCTGTTTGTCTTGCGGTGTTATTTTACTGGTTGCAACTAATTTATCACTTTCCTTCACTCTTTCTATTGCTCCCTGCAGAAACCAAAGGCAGAAAGATTAGAAGAGTAGATGAAGGGAGAAGTCAACTTAAAGGTCTTTATAGTCATCTAAAATGCCACTGGCCACGTGTTGAGCTGCACGCTGTATAGGTGTATGCACACGCAATGATGGGTTCTGCCTTCCCACGTTTTCACCCAAAACTTGTTCTTTTCACTCTTTTGCTTTCAGGACTCCTAACAGCTTGCAAAAAGTGACTTCAAACACAGGCATTCCCAGAACGCCGTCACTAGGAACCTGAGTTTGGTAAAGGTAGTAACACACAAGGATAAATGCACAAAGGACAAAAGGCCCAAGTTTCAAAATACAGCTGACCAACACAAAAGACATCCCCAGTCCTCAAACTACCAAATGCCTGCAGAACCTTATTTGCACCTTATACAAGAGGAGACAACATAAACTATCGCTCAAGAGACTAAAACTCATTGTAATTTATAACTTCCGATTCAGGAAAACCCTTGTGTCACAAACAACAAGTATAAAAAGAAATGCCTCCCCCTTCATAATGTATTTGTGCCAAACGACATTCAAGAAGATCTATTTACACATCTCTTGGCAGCAGGCTTATGTTTCAAGTCTTAAACACATTTCTTCTCTTTTTTATGGCATTTTCCCCCATGGTGTATGTGGGATGAGGGACTGCAAGTGCCCTGAAGAAAAAAAAACACCCCACAAATCTGATACGCTTTTCCCTTCGCTGCTCTCAGAAGCATGTTCTTGTTTTACACATTTAACACTTCAAGGGGTTAAAAATAAATAAATAAATAGATAATTTTTTTGTTTCCTGAAATATGTTACAGCAGGCACACAAGCCTACAGGAAAACTCTAGGACCATAAAAAACAACCAAAAAAAGGAGCAGAATACCCCAAACTAAACACAAGGGCTTTCGTATCACAGAGAACAAGGCAGCTGTTCTCCACTTCTGTAGCTTTAGCTCTTCCCACTGCCCAGCCCTGGGAAGGAGAGGCCCCTCACATACCTTATGAGCTGCAATGATGTCAGGGAAACAACCCAGAAATCCCTTATATTCGTGATTTGTTTCCATCAAGAAGTGAAGATCTTTCTTCGGCTAATAAACAAAGTGTAAGCATTAGTAAGAGTGTCTGTGGCTTATCAACGTCACAGAAAAGAAACCACGATGCCAAAAAAGTGCGAGGGGACAAAAAAGAGAAGGAAAGAACAGAAAACAAACCAACCCAAAACCTTCACTATTTGTTGCACGTTTTTCATATTGCAAAATGTCCTTTTTAAAATATAAGCTCCTTGGAGTAAGGCACTGAGCACCAGTGAGCAGATGCCTCTGTTCTTTGCTTCACTCAACTCCAGCTTATGAAGCGAGAGGTTTTACCCCAAGTTTTCACTGAAGAGGCGTTTCCAGTCCCAGCAACAGCACTACTCAGCCACAGTCTCATTGCATGCACAGACATCTACAAGTACAGGTGCATCTCCTTAGGCACTGACTTGGAAAGCTTTTAAGAACTTCCAACCTTGACATGAAGAGGATCTACATTTTGGAGACTTTAGGTTTAATATACTGAACATCAATGTATGTCTTGCATGCTGACACCAATCACGTGTGAGCTACGTTACTGAAGCATGAAATTCCATGTCAAGACAATGAAATGCAGCAAGATCTGGATCCTGTAGACATTCAGGCAACGCAGGGGGAAGGCAAAAACCCTGTCCTTGATTATATCTCTTTGGTATCAGTAATGAGGACAAGTCACTGACATCAGAAAACAAACACATTTAAAGAGGAAGCAGGTAATCATTTTAGAGTTGGGGTTGTTCAGCCTGGAGAAGGCTCCAGGGAGACCTTGTAGCAGCCTTCCAGTACCTAAAGGGGGCTACTGGAGAGATGGGAGGGACTTTTCATCAGGAAGCGGAGCAATAGGATGAGGAGTAATGTTTTTAAACTGAAAGAGGGGAGATTTAGATTAGATACTAGAAAGAAATTCTTTCCTGTGAGGGTGGTGAGACATTGGAAGAGGTTGCCCAGGGGAGCTGTGGCTGCCCCATCCCTGGAGGTGTTCAAGACCAGGCTGGATGGGGCTTTGAGGAGCCTGGTCTGGTGGGAGGTGTCCCTGCCCATGGCAGGGGGGTTGGAACTCAATGATCTTTAAGGTTCCTTCCAACTCTAACCATTCTATGATTTCTGACCCAAGAGAAATACCGTCCTATCACATCCCCTTAAGCTGACATACAGCAGAACAGAAGATAAAAGGGCATTTAAAGGTATTAATTTAACTGGTCTGCAGCACTAACAGTTATGTTTTAACAGAAAAGGTAAGTCAGAAGTGATCCAAACAGGTGATATATGTTGGCACACGCTACGTCAATGCATTCGTGAATGCTCCTACCTGATCTGCTACAAGAGCAGCGATTTCTTCGTAAGTTTTTCCCGCCTCTGTTATTGCCCCATTGAGATCAGATTCTCCTAAAAGTAAACAGCAGACTTCAAATTACAGTAAATTGATTACAATATAAACCAGCTTATTTTACAATAATAAATGCCTAGTCATCATTTTATAACCAGCAGTAATAAAGAAATTTGAAAAAAATATTAGTAGGGTTTTGGTTTTTTACCATTAGAGTTCAAAAGCTCTGAAGATGTCATAGAAAATGCACACTCAAAAGACCACACAAACATTGCACTACCATAGCACTAGCACTATTCACTTCCACATTATCTGTAGTTTAAATACACAGGTATTGCCCCCCCCTCCCCAGGGCAACAGGAAACCTACCAGAAGGGGAAGGAAGGGTGACACTACAAGACAGACTAAAAGCTGAAGAGACAACTGCTGGTCTGCTTTTTAACAGATGATTTTCATACCTCATGAGCAGTAAATTCTCCACGATGCCCTATGGAGCAGTGTGTTAGCATGCTGCCAGCTCTAGGCTTTTCAACTGTCCCAGACTGTAACTGTTAGAAAGTCAGAGAAGCAGGAGGAGACCCAACTAACTTTTTTCCTCGTCAACAAGATTCCTGACCCTTTAGGGAACTCTTGGATGCTGTTTTCAAGCTCTGTAAGAGTATCTGCTTTTCAGAGCGAGTCTCCAACTTTTATCATATGAAATAGATCAAAAGGCCCCATGAACTACGCTTAAAAACACGAGACACCACCACAAATCCTAAGCTAGACACCAGCACAAGTGCTCATAACTGCGTTACTACCAGGACGTGGCTACACGGGACGGAGATGGAAACAAGCCTTACATTCTTGGGTTTTTCGTGCCACTTCACCTGCCCAAAACACCACAGGTTTTTTTCCATCCTTGGTAGCTTGTCCAAAGCACGTAGTCAACAGTATGAAAAGCAAATTGAGGTAGAGAAAGGGGAAGGTATGATTTGCAGACACCAAATATTAATTTATGAAAGAATGATTTTTCTCATCCTTTCAGACATGTTTTTTATACTGGGTGGCTGAGAGGCTTTTACAAACGTTTTGGTTTTATTCTATAGACTTTAATCAGTGACTGAACTGAAAACTACTAAACATCTATTTCATTGAACATTAAAGTACCTTATTTTACTACAACATACGGATTAATCTGTGCTAGAGATTTATTAGATAGGATTCCTTCATTTTAGCATGTCCTAAAGGAAACAGGGTAATGACTGAAAGTTGCTTCAGTTCGATCAATCAATTCTTACTTTCCATTAGACTAGTTTCATAAAGCCAAAAGCTTTGAGGCAAAGCTAGTGATCCTAAGAACTAGTGAGTCTGGCAACAAATACATTGCTGAAGAAGTAGGTGTTTTGCCTCCTATTTGAGCCTGTCTGGATGAAATAAAAATAAGAACAATATGAAACCCCATTGTGAGATCCAAGAGGTACATCATTCAGAAGATCTCTTCACATTGTTGTAAAACAGAAAAGTTTCAGGGAGATCAATTTTATTATTTCAGATAGGATTAAATAGTTTCATTATTTCAGAATTCACCATGTCTGCTCAGATGTAACCTTGAAGTAAATTGCTCCTTAGGCAACTGAGTCTCAGATTTTGGGATAAAACACGGTGTGGCTTTAATAGAGTCAGCAGCCAGGTTGGTCTAGGGGTTGCTGTTCATTTCATAATGCCATAAGAGACGATAACTGCTCCTATCTCAGCATAAAGAAAAGGAAGACTATGTATACTTGAGTAGAAAGAGAAAATCCTCCCCTTCTGTGCAGAACTCACTCAAAGGACCTTTCACAGACTGGAGCTTCAAAGAATCTAGACAAACCCTCTCAACACTGACCCCCTTTCATTCAGGGGCAGAAAGGCATCTTGTAGAAGGCAGAGGGTACATTAAGAGTTTCTACTACTAGCAGAGGCATTCACCCTCCTCCAGAAGGAGGACTAAGGGACAATATATTCAACAGTTGCTCCAGACATTGGATCCAGGCAATAGGTAAGCACGCCAATGGTAGAAGAATATCTGCAGCTCCTCGACCTGCATCCTTTTCTTTCACAACCTCTTTCAGGTAGCACCAAGACAGCCTTCAAGAGTCAGATTTCATCTCCAAGTTCCAATAGAGGTTATCATGCCTGTTGGTCACTCCCTACACCAGGCCACATTGTCAGAGACACCAAACACAACTCACATTGTTGTAATCCCATCAGAGTAACCTGAATTCCAGGAGCAGATAGCTCCCAATCACTGTTGTCAGCATGGGTTTTTGGTCAGAGCTTTGTTAGTTGGGCCAAGTTTCTATCTAGCATTCCCAGCTTCTGAACGAATGCAAAGGTGGGAATGGGCTTCTTAATCAAGCTGTGAAGGCTAAGCTGGGTCCCAGTGCAAGGATACACCGGACATCAGGGGTTCTTTAATCAATGGAAAAGCAGAAAGCCCCACGTGCTGCTGACGCAACAAAATCAGGGCAGGGTACATTACATGTATCCCTCTGAGAAACAGAGAGGGCTTAAAAGCATTGCCTTAAGGTGGCTGTAAAAAGACCAGTTCAAACGGCCAGTAATATTCTACACATATTTTAACCCAACCATGAAGAGAAACTGATATTTTCACTGATTTACAGGCCTGCATGCTGTCTTAGGAGTCTTTTGGAGATGTTTAGCAGAGCACCTCTTAGCAGTTCAACTGCTTGGCAAACACCAGCGATTATCACCTCTGAGGGAATATCGAGGGAACTAACATTCTGTAAGGCTTGATTGGGGCAGCAGATTATTATTTTTTTTTGTCAAGAAGTGTTTTTGCATTTTGTTTTCTTTTCTTTCACAGCATGTTTAACAGAATCCAGGAGTAGCAAAAAAGATGAAGTTTGATGCACTAAGGAACCACCTGTAGCAAGATTTTTCTTGACAAATACATCCTCAGGCCAATAATGTTCATCACACCAGCAGCCTGGAAGACAAGAAGTGCCCAGTGCTCACTGGCAGGATGAGGAAACTTGCACGTAACTGCCCAACAAAATTCCTGAGGGGTGATGCAGGATTAGGAGATCCTACTGGGGTTGAATGGCATACCACAGCCATTCACATTTGCTTAATATAGGAGAAAGACTCGCACAGATTTGGCACCGCAGAAGAGAAGCCGCGCTATTTAAGGCTGTGTTAACCTAAGAGCATCATATGATGCAACAGGATAGGGAACATCGTGCCAGGCTGCAAGATACTTCCAGGCATATTCTGGAACTGCCCAATATGCATTTCTGGCCCAGGATCCTACTTTCAAAGCACGTGTTCTTAAAACCGATTGGACAGTAGTACATAGGTCCACGGGCAAGTTAAAGGAGAACCTCTCAATGTGTCCTTAATAGTTCTAAAGTCACCCTTGCCTCTGCAAATACTGGGGACAGATTCCTAATATGCATTAAGGCTGGCTGCTAATTGATAAGGCTCATTCTGCAGCACGAGAAAGAGCTTCAGTGAGTCGGATTAACAAATGTATCTTGCCTGGTGCAATCTTAAACCTTCTAGGCTGGAAATTAGAAGAGAAGGCAGTAGACATTCACCACACAGAGTAAGGCTTTGCAGAGCAAGCAGACAGCGCTGATGAAAGAGGCAAGGACAGCAGATATATCCTGTTGTAACCATGCAAGTGGACTAACAGTGGGTTCAGAAGTCAGCTACGAGTAGCTGGAAATGTTCATGTCATCAAATCAGTCATTGCAATCTTCAGCAGCCTATATGCTTAAACTGCCAGAACTCAAATATTAACACAAAAAAAAAAGGAAAAGAAGATGAGGAGATTCAGTTCCTAACAGAAACTGGACTGAGTGCCTTTAAGTACAGCTGAAGAAGTGATTCCTCTTCACTGATGGTACAGAAAAATCAGAACCCGTTCTCAACCTTGATTCTTCATTAGAAGGAATAGGTCCAGTGCCTTCTTTTAAATACTGAGATCAGGAAAGCCACATCCTATCAGTTTAAATCCAGGCGCTCACATCTCTTGCACAGAGTCTGCTCAATCCACAGACCTGTACCTGGGCGGCAACCATCGAGTGAAACGGTACGTGAACAGCAGGCGGGATATTTAAAGCAACATGTGGACTGCACTTACTCTCTCTACCTGGGAACTCAAATTAAAAAAATCCCAAATATTATTAATTCTGAAAAGATACACTGGCATACCAGTTATTACAAAGAGCAAAATACGTGGAATTGGGACAAAGGCATCAGCGGGAAGGCCATTTTCCTCAGCAAGATACTAAGGTGCAACCAGGTGTAACTGGGCCAACAGCAACAGGAAACATCCTTGCCTTGTTCCCAAGCATCATGGGACCAGTTTTTTCATATGCTGGAAACCAAATTGAAGCTTTCTTTTATAAGGTTAACCTGCAGTTTTGCATCCTAGCTTTAAGACATATTTTTTCCCTTTACCCTGGCAAAAGAATGTGTGTTATAGTTCAAGCAGTTTTCATTCCTTTCCCAAGAATTCTTACTACAGATTGTATCTGGTCAGAATTTGCAGATTTCTAACTAATTCTAAGAGTACATGACTATTCAAATCCCCTTCTTGGTTCTCACACACAAAAGGAATGTTTCAGGTAATATGCTATGCTCCAACTCTAAGGACTCAACCTGTTGAAGTACAGGACAAAGATGAGAACAAGCTACAGGGGATTGGGCCTATTTCCAGTGTTTCCAGCAGCAGAGAACCTGAAGTGGCTGCATTTTAATACCCAGTTCAGGGGCAAAAAGCTGTAAGAGTACAAAGCAAGGGACAGAAGAATAGTCAGAGTAAGTACTGGTCAACTAAAATTCTCAAGATGGAAAGATTTCAGGAAGCCTCTGTGCTGTAATGTTTAAGGTTTTAGAACAGAGCAATTTCGTTATTAAGCCTAGGGAAAAAAAAAACCCCACAAACAAACCCAAGAAAAAAAAGACACATTTGACAAGAGAATCTCAGAGAAATGGACTCCCATTGGCTCTCTCTGGGATACAAGGAAGTATTTTCTAGTTATATGGAAAATATCAGCAGAATTTAACATATCAAAGCAGGATTTTAAGTTTGGCCTACAGACCGTATTTTAGGAGAACCTTGAGCAATTGATATGTTCCTTTTACCTCCCACAATTTTCATACCCAACACGACAGGCTCTATTTTAGGGCTCTTGGAGAAGGAAAGAAGAAGGACAAGAAAGGCTACACTAGCCAACACAGGTATACAAAAATCTTGCAGTAAGTTTTCCATCCCTACGTAGAGTTGTTGTTTCATGAAGCAAGTCACACAATTCCATGACAGATGCATTCAAGGCTGCATCATCTCTCTTTTCCTTCAGTATCACCAAAAAATGGTACAGCATGTTTTGTCAGCCAGGTCAGTGACCAGACTGTATATTGATGAGATCAAGCTAAACTTTACCACTCCCAACCCACCACATGACTATACAGCAAGAGAAAACAAGATTGCAGACTATAATATAAAACCCCCATAATACACACAGGGAAAAGAGTTTTTAATGGGTTTTTTTTTCCCAGAATCGTGTTAGACATCTGCAGTTTAAAGAGGAAAACATGGAAGATCTTTGTCAAAAAATATACCATGATGTAATTAAAATACCTTTTTGTTAAGTAAAGTACAAATGAAGCTATAGAAGTACCTTGGTATCCACTAGTGCTGAAGACCAGTGCCAGGCTCTGCAACGCTTTTCCTATCTTCTGGTATTCCTTGGGAAGAGCTGCAAGGAGAGAAAGGATGGGGGAAAAGAGGGAAACAGAAGCAAAAATTGTGCTTACTGAGACTAAATCTGCACTCTTTCCAAAATTTGATAGAAGCAGATGTTACAATAACAATTTTACCCCCTCCCCTGATACAGACGTTCCAAAATTGGATAAATCAATTGTGATCTGGATTCTTGAAGGCACAAACAGTTGGTAAAAAGAGTATGCAACTGCTGTATTTAAAAAAATATAATAATAATAATAATAATATTAGCCTCACTGCACTCCTAGCTTAGTCTTTCTATGTATACAGTGAGGGTTTTTTTCTCCCCCTCATAAGCAGACTTTGGGGTAGGGTGGGGGCAGGAGAGCTGCAGTGATAATGCAGAATAAATCTCAATATTTTAAGAGGGGTTTATTATACAGATGCATAATATCTGAACTCTCCTCAAATCATGGATTTTGTATTTAAAGGCTCCAGAAAACAAGATTATCTAGGGATAAAAACTGATGCAAGTATCAGAATAATAAAATTGGGGTTTATAATCTATTTACTGAAAATGTATGCATTAATTGCTTCCCCACAATGAAGACAATACGCTGTGATTTCTGAGTGCATTTATTATTAACACTCTGAATACCACCACCCCAGAGGCCTAAAAAGCCATCTGAAAAGCAAAAGCATTTTTTTTTTTTATAAATTACTTATGCTAGCAGAAAAAAACAAAACAAAATACAAGTAGATGTGCTTTTTGTTGTCAACCATTTGTATTCAGAGGGTACACTATCCAGGTACACAGAAGTTCTTTAGTCGCTCTAGCACCCCACACGATCTGATTTTCAAAGAGGAACCACTTTGTGTGGTTAAAAAAAACAACCCAAAACAAACACCAAAACCACAAGCCCACCAAACTGTGTAATTCTACTGATTATCTTTGACCAGGTTCTTGCCCAGAAGTTAAGATTATTTGGGACAACTGGTATTTCTTATATACAGGTACCGTTCTGAGTACCGTTACCAGCCATTAACTTGTTACTGAACCCCCAGTGGAAACTGCAGTGAAGCACGTTTGGTTTCTTTTCACTTGCATTTAAGGAGTTTCCACCGTCAGTCATTTTAAATATCACAGAATGGAACACACGTAACTAAGACTCAGGAAGTGCCCAAAATACTTCTGACTAGAAGCTTGGGACTAAAGCTGACAGGGAATTAAAAGCCTAAGAGACTACTGAAATTCTTCAGTTTTGTGTGTCCCAATTAACCAGTCTCCCTTTTCTATTCAGTATGAACCTCTGGAAAGTTAAAGTTTCCAATGCAATCGCATCTGACTGCCTGTGACTGTAAACTACATAATAGCTATAAGTATTAGAAGAGTTATTTCATATCTAAAGCTCTAGTATCATAAGCTTAGGGAGGTTTTAGCAGTGAACAAAATACTGAATTTCTGGGGTAAGCACAAGTGACAGCCAGTCCTTAATTGTGGTGGTTTTGATCGCTGCTTCTGTACCCACAAAGCAACACTATTTTTCTAGTCTCATTTGAGGCACCTTATTCCTTTCCTTGCCCTCTGCTTCCCCCTCAGTATCATTTCCCAGCAAAGCATAGATCTGTTTCATGTTAGATCTGTGTCCTGTGTTTCTTAGGCTACTTTTGCCCAGCAGGAGGTTGGGTTATGTGTAGAAGGAAACCTTCTTATTCCAAGTGGAGAAACATAAATAAAAGTTCACATCCTACAGATAATTAAGGTCCAATGTAATCAGTGCCGGAAGAGACCGTGCTTCCATACTTCCTATTCCTCTGCTCAGCTGCAGCATTAGGTTAGAAAGCAGCAAAGAGAGAACTCAGGAGGTGTACTTACTCCCAAGTCTGGGGACAATGGGGTCTTGGGGGGAATTAAAAAGAGGGGAAGAAAA
>VXBJ01002553.1:319701-360204 GCA_013400055.1 Nycticryphes semicollaris | reverse complement strand
CCCCCCCTTCTTTTTAATTAAAAACAGAATCTGTAATTCAACTGATGAGTTATTAACCATTTAATGACTCGGAACTTACAAGAAGGAAACATTATGCTGACAAATCAGAACTACCTCCATGACAGTACATTGGTTACTGCCCAAGAGTACTACTCCTTTAAAGGTAGCCAGGAAACACTAGAAAACCGTAATACCTACCCACAATTCAAACAATTTTTTATGGGGAGGAAAAAAAAGGATTAAAAACTTTTGGATGGGAAAATTACAAGTATTGAGATGACCCAAGAGAGAAGCTAGGAACAAGCTTGAAATGCAGACTTTTTTTTTATCATACAATCCAGTAAATCATGTAAGGCTTAAAAATGCTGGAGAAAAAAGAACTACTTGGGTTCCCAGTTGTCATGTCCTGGCTAACAAATCATTTGAAACTGAACTGCTCAGATACAAACAGCAGATTAAAAGAAGCCATACCTCCCATAAATATATTTCTAGACAGGTAAATGAATGTGTTGGGGGAGGGGGGGATCACAAAAAAAACCTCAATAAATCATATGTATAAAAGTGGTTTGAATATATACATGCAAGATTAACTGATTTTTTTTTGTAGTTAAGAGATTTTAACACAACCTACATAAACAAGTAACAAATTTTTTCCTTTTTTTCATAGTGTCGCCCCTGTGCATTTTACAAGAACGTTTTAGTTTCACCACAAACTGTATCTTCTTGAGAGAACCTTTCCCAATTAAAAAAAAAAAAGGCATGACATCAGACTTCTAAAGCATGCAGTGAACAGGATGCATTTGAAAGGAAGGAGAGATTCCTCCAACACCCAACTCTTCTGATTTCCATTGCAGCGCTGATGACAAACCTTGAATGCATGTAGCCTTTCAATATAATTCTACTGTAGAGTTACTATGGCAGCAGCTCCACAAAGTTGATGGGGGTTTTTTTGGTAGCTGCTTTTTTTTTTTTTGAACTGCAAATATGGAAACTAGTAAGACTAGCAGGTAAAAACCACAACCAGTGAAAAATGAAGTTGGGGTATGGGTACGTTTCCGGTTAATTAGCTAGGAAATAAAAATAAAAACCAACTACTACGGGAGAGACATTATATAACCTGCAGTAATACCTCGTTCCACCCTTAATCTACACGGAAATCTCTGCAGCATTCCTGCCAGCAGAAGGAATGCAAGGCAACAGGAACGGTAACACTTGGAAGTTATGTACTGGTCATCAGGCATATCATCACCAGCAAATCATGATCCTAAGCAAAGTCAGTCTATTTGTAAAGAATCTTGCTTTTCCAAGACTAATAAGGAGAAATACTTTTCTAGACAGTCTTTAGAAAGAAGCCTCCAAAACAGTGAAAAAAAAATTGGCATTTTTTCGGTCTCCCATAATGTCTTAAAAAAGAGAGGCATGATTTTTATTTCCAGACCCCTCTTTTTTCATGAGACAAGTTACCCTCTCCCACAGATGCCAGAAGACTGAAATCCACAGGCAACCTTTAACTGTGATGCCAAACACACAGTTACAATAAAATCTAGAGATCCCATCAGGTCTCATGGCTTCCTTTTGGTCCACACGCACACGTTAAAGCAAAACTACTGGTGAATTCTAAACATGACGTTGAGGGGACAGGAGGGAAGGAAGTCGCTTCCTCACTTTTCAGTTTCCTCGGCATTTATCCCAGCACCTGCATCAATGCTTAGCTTTCTTCAAACCCAGCAGAGCTGCTGCATTTTCACTCGTGCCCACAGCCACATGGTTGGCGACGTGCCGGCTTTTCTGTGTTTGGTTTTGGTCGCTTGTCTTAACAGCTGTATTAACAATCTTACTAGAACACCCACACGTGGAAATAGACAAAAGTAATGCATTTTCCCCCTATCCAGGTATCTAATTCTTTTCTTCACATGCACTCTTGTAGAAAGGAAGCCAGAGACTACTGAAAATGCAAGGGCGTTGCTGTATTCCATTGCAATGACTGAACTCATTAACATTTAAAGGGTCCAATCCCACTTCTCTTGAAGTCAGAACAAAAGATTTCCACATAAGTTTCAGAGCTTGGTCAAGCTGAACTGCCATCAAACCAGATCAGAATGCTATTACAAGTGAAAGATGCCTTCTAAATCAAGTGTGAAATCATGCAACACAAGAAACAGCTGCAACATTTCATTTGTGAGCAAAAAATCCTAGTTTGTCAGGGGATGCTCCCTTTCCTCCGGGAGTTGTGCTTCAAAGTTCCTACAACATAACACATTTACAACCAAATGCAAAAGGTCTTACAACCACCACCTCCACATACACACAAAATCCCCCTCAAAGCCCATCTCTCCAGATAATCAGCAAATATGGAACCTAAGCAGTTGTCTCTTCTCTTCAGTAATCAATATTCCCTTCTGTAGTAACTAGGGTGGGGTTTTGCTTTGGTTGGATTTTTTCCTGGGTTTTTATTTTTTAAAATCACTGGACTAGATAAGTAAACCTGAGTTCCAAAATGATGCTACTAGTGCTGATATTTTATTATGAACAGGCCATCACAACTCATCATAAATTGTGAATGGTGAAAGGTTTGGTCTGGGGTTTTGGTTTTTTTTTTGATACCTTCTTCAAAAAATAAAAAATACTGTGAAAAGCAAAACAGCAAGAAACAACTGAGCCTTGTAAAGAAGTGATCTCCTTATTTCCCATCCCACAAATTCACAACAGGGGATAATTACCTGTTACTTGCTTGTCTGGAAGAGAAGGGATTGGAATGGCTAATCCAAATTTAACCAGGAGACGCTCATACAACCAGTCAAAGTGCTTGTATCTGTGGTTGACAGACCGATTAGTGTTCTGTAAGAAAAATACAACTCTGAATTTTGACAGGCATCTACAGACAGGGACATGAAACAAGTGCGACCAGAACAGTAACTACGTGGCATGCAAATAAAATTTATGATTTGGATCCTTGAATCTGTAATTACAGATTCAAGAAATGCTACAACAAAGTAACTCCTTGGGGGGAAAAAAAAGTGTGACAGCTACCACTTCCTCTTACAACCCTGTCACCAAGTCACACAAACTGCATTATTTGTATGTACAAATGACCCATATTTGCAAGAGAGAAGATCCTGTTCCAGGTACACTTACAGTGCAGGTCAGCTGATATTCAATATAGCTCTTGAGACCATACATTTTAGAACCTTTTTTGGGATCTGCCACCACACAGTCAAATGTAGAGGTAGGATAAACCCACATCGGGCCATAATCACCGATCTGTAAGAAATTGCAAATATTATCTTTAAATACATCATGCTGTACCAGCTGCAAACAAGAACACAAATACTTTCCCTCTTCACTTGAATGTTTCCATTGATTTCAGCGAGAGCTTGATAGGAAATAGAGAGATTTCTCACAACCAGAAATGATTGACCAGTTGTGTTTATCTTATTCTGTATATTACACTTTTTCCCAAATATGAAAGGAGTGGTGAATTCTAGGGATTACTACTTCAATCATTTCACTAGAACGGCATCTATCTAGAAGAGTTTGGTTTTTAGATCAGAAGATGACCTGACCACCATGACTGAAAAGGTCAATCCTGTAGCTCCTACGTATTAGATAACTAACAGAGAGTGTAATGCATTTCCTCTGCATCCCAGCCCCCAAAAAGCTTATTTTTACAATCACAATTAATGCAGATTCAGCATGAAGGAAAAAAAGCTACTCAAAGAAAAAAAGAAAAATCAGCACAATTAAAGAAGTTAAGACTTGACCCTGAAAAATCTCTCAATGATATAACACTCTGAAACGTAGTCTACCACAACTTTCAAATACTAAGCGGTGCACAGTTTTATGACAGTTCTCTTTCTAATTTTATGTTCAGTATCAGTTTATTCTGACCCAAATATATACAGTAACCTTGAGGCTAAAAATTAAGTTGGGGAAAAAGGAAGGGTGGGGTGCATTAAAAAAATAAAAACCAACCAAAAATCCCCACCAAACCAACCATAAAAAAACCCAAAACCATAAAACAAAAATACCCAACCCCAAACCAAACCACACCACCCCCACACAAAAACTACACTCACATCCCCAACTTACAATTATGGGAATTTTCTCTTTGGGTTTTGCTAGCTGCTTTGCCAACAGATACTGTTCCATCCCAGGTTTTGCAAATCCAGGAAATCTAACAATAAAATACAGCAATAAGTTTATTCCATACTTTCTTTCCTTTGATATATGCAGAATTACCTGCCACTATAGGAAAAACCCCTCAGTATTTCTCAAGTATAGAAAAGAATTTATGTGCATTATTTAAACAACATACACACCCCCCATCCTGCCCTTTCAGACTTCGAGAGCTCCATCAGTTGAAAGAATGGCACACTGCAGATTTATTAAGTGCTTCTAAACATGAGTTAAATTAAATAATTTATCCCCCAATTAGAAAGAAAACCACGTCAAAATCACCACAATGTCCTTAAAGTCTGTGCAAAAAGTCTTAAAAAAAAGCAAGTGGTGGTTCTCTCTCTCTAATTAGGAAGATACTTCACCCTTCAAGTACTGCCAGGCCACTGCTTGGAGAAACACAGGTAGGCCTTTCTTCAGACAAATGACTCTCTTAAATACAGTATGTTTATGGTGGTTATACTAAATGAGTTGGCAACAGGTAGACGCCAAGATGATGCAAAGGTACAATTGCAAAACTGGACAAAGCCTCCGCTGATGTCAACTGCCTCTGCATGACTAGTTGTTAATTTTGGTTACCTACCACAGAGGTTACCACACAGTAGCTTCTCAGACTAACAGTAGTTTTAGAATAAACAAACATTAAGGTGTAACGTGATATAACGCTAGTATAACCCTGGCAAAGCTTCATGCTACTTGCAAGATTTTTATCTGAAATTGGAGCTTTCTGTGGCCCAAAAATCAACCTGGGTGATGAACAGGCACAGGAGAGCAACTCAAGTTGCTCACAAACTCTTGGGTGGCATGTCCCGTCAATCTTGCTGTATGGACAAGCCATCCAGCACCTTTCATTTTCATTAAGAACATAGTTAAGACAGTTAAATTTTACAGACCAGTAGGTCAAGAAGTTCAGGCCTTGCAAAACTGTCATTTGCCTGTACAACACCTCCAGAAATTGTACAGCTTTGGCATGTGTTTTCAGGCTGTCATGGATTTGTGTTCTCTGATCACACAAGGAGAATGCCGAGTTACAAATCCATTTCTAATTTTACCCCAAAACTGTAATATTTACATTGCATATTTCAAGAAGGTTGAATGGTCACACATTTACACATCTTGAAAAATTCCAATTCTCTTCAATATATACACATTTGCCCCGCATTTTCCATTACTTGTTAAGTGGTAACTTCATAGCAGCTGCACGAGAATTTCCACGCTGGACCCCCCCAGCCTCCGATGCCTCAGTCTCCTTGTAACCCAGGTAAGCTGGTGAAGCTGATTTTGGGTCATCCCAGTCATCATCCCAGTCATCGTCATCAGCAGCTGATGAAGTACAGGAGGGAGCAGGGAAAGGAAAAAGTTAAGTATTTTCTCTTTAGAAGCAGATGCAGCTACCTCATACTCAAATAATCAACAAGGTAGAGCTGTTCAGCCTTCTATTTTATGATTCCTCCTCAGTCAGCATCATCCCCACCAAACACAACCTGCAAAACACTACACTAGAAATCCAGTGAGGGACAGGGAAAAAAAAAAAAAGGAAAAAGGAAAAACAAAAAGAAGAGATGTTGGTGTGTTAAGATGAATTCAATAGTGTTGCATATCCATAGACTCCACATTAGCATTCCCCAGTATATGAATTTTCCTTTTAACTTCGGCCTTTACTACAAAAGTGTAGAGAAACCTTCTGAAGGCCCAGTAACTTCCTAAAATGAAGGATTTAAGAGAGGACTACTTCACTGGCATGAGGGCACAAAATCAAGGGTGTTTAAGTTCCAGTTGCGCAAGCTGAATGACATGCCTGAGAATAGATCATGTATGCACAAGACTTTGGCTCACCAGATTTTCATACAAGTTTGAGGTGTCTGATAGGGTGGATCTGATTTAGTGAGTTTTTAAATTTTATTTCAAAAAAACCCTATTATTTTAGTATTCAGTTTACCTACATGGCAATGTAGTGATTTTTTTAATAAGCCATGTTCTATAGTTATGAAAGATTAAACTCTTCTTACCTCTACCGTCCACCTACTCTAATGTTTTCAAAACTAAGAGTGTTATTAGCACACCTGGTCCTTGATATGCCTGTGGATGACCAAATGCTGCTGCTGTCTCCCAGTTATTTGAAGCACTGTTCCTCTGGCCAGCTGCACTTTCAGTCTTCGTTGCCCAGCTGTCACCAGCATTTCCATTATCCCAGTTCCCAGACTTCCCAACATTCCAGCTGGACCAAGGATCACTGGCATTGTTTGCCTACATGGTATAAGGACAAAAGTAAAGAAGAAACTGCTGAAGAAATGAGTAATGACTGTGTACTTTCATCTTGAAGTCTTTCATCTCTTCCTGATAGGCTGAGAGCTTGCATTCAGTGCTGCACTTGTTCGATCGAGGAGCAGCTGCCAAATCTTGAGTTCCCAGCTACACAGCTCCTAAATGCAGTAAGCACCTGGAAGAACTGCTCAGCTTTCCAACAATGTGACACCAATACATACTAATAAGAACGTTACATCTCCTGAGGGAAATTAAACTATTTGTTCCAACAGTGTTGGGAAGCACTCTTACCCATGATAATTATTTCACACCAGCACTGTAAGTATGGTGCCTGTGAACTGTTAATTACATAGAGCAATGGACTAATTAGAACATTTAAAACAGGAACTCAAAAGCCAAGGATTAGGTTTTTCCAAAGGTTTATTTTGTCAAACTCAGATTAATGGCCTTACTAAAAGCAAATCATAAATGGCCCACCTACACCGTCACTATTGGTGTGACAGTTAAGAAGTTAGAGCCAGCAACCTGCTCAGCTTCCCCGTCAGATCTTAATTAATTCTTGTCAAAGACAAGGGAAGGAAAAAACATCTGCCAGGGAATAGGCTGGCATTTCTCTGTAGACATACTCTCTCAGCATAAGGTTCTGGTGAAGGTAATCACACATACCCTTCTGCTGATGCTGCTAGGGAGGTGGAAACCTCAGTGAGAGTGTAGAGCAGACACGTCTCCAACTACTGCATCAATTTGTCAAGTCAAATCTGTCAGGAAGTTGGATTAATAGCTGAACATCCTGCTCAGCTCCCTCATTTTAACACTAGACTTTGAAAAAGCATTGACTAGTTAAGTGCAGACTACTCCAGACACTCAGTGCAGATACTAGCTAACAGAAAAAAAACCCCAAACCACACAAATCAAAATCCACACTCCCCAAGTGTAGAAGGAAGGAGAAGGGGAAGGAAAGCAAACAAAGCCTACAAAGCTTGTCTTGTTCAGCAGGAGAAATGGAGTTTTGTAAAACCAAGTCTCAAAACCTACAGAAGCCAGTGCATTATTTTGAACATGAAGCAGCATATCAAAGATGGTGTGCCTAACATAAATTAATTGTTATTAGACTGTAACATTTACGTGCATCTTAGAACTTTTACCTATACCAAAAATTTAATAAAACTCCCACTAAGAGTTCAATTGTTCTCTTCAAAGACGTTGAATATGTTTGTTTCTTACACAAAATACACAAAAACACAAGTAGGGACAGCTACTCCACACTCCATTTTTCTTCACTAAAACTCTCTCATTTCAGCTTTGAGATACTGCTTGTGAATGAGAGCTCTCGCTTTAGCTTTTTTCTAAAATCAAGTTGTCTGACAGTCAGATTTCACAGACACCATCCAACCTTTGAAACCTGAAAATGCTTTGGACCTATACTACTGATAACATGTACACATGTTCTTCAGGTACAGAATCCCCAGCATCTGGAAATTAAGACCAAGCCCCCAGGTTAGGGAGAAATCACCATTCAGAAATCTCACTAGTGTCAGCAGGTCTCTAGGAACCGATGGTGTGAGACAGAGTACGTGGACAGCTTCTATACTGATAGTTTGGGGCATTTGTTTTTGAGGATGAAACTGATGCAAGAACACTACTCCCTAAGGGAGTGATATTATTGAGGTCTACCTAATTCTTGCATAGCTGATACACGGTGCCACTCCCAGCAATTAAAGGAAATCGGCTGGTAGCTTATGAGGTACCAGCCTGCTCTTCCTATGATGTTCATCAGAGCTTATCATCTTTGCTAAAGGAAAACATGCAACCACATGGGAAAGCGTGCCTGCTCCTAACATAACTTAGAGCACCTAGAAAAGAATAGTTCACATAACATTCATTTGCATACACTTCTGCAATGTATGTTGTGCTGATCATTGTGCAAATGAAAGCCCAGAAGTGGGATGATTGCCAAAAGACTGAGTAAAGTTTTCCTCTTCTCTGTAGTTCATGTGAAATCTGGTACATGAGTGGGTGGCAAAGAAACCTTAAAATCTGCTGCAAAACAAGGGGGGAGACAATAATATTAGCACTGGGTATGGTACTGGAGAATGAGCGTCAAGAGCGATCACCACCAAACTTGCAGAGAGTTACTGATACATACTAAATGCTGTACAGCAAGGGGAAATGGATTACTGAAACTGCAGTCTCAGATCGTTTGTCTTTTTGTACCTACATGGAAGCACTATTCAAATCAGAAAATTTTACTTCTGAAGTAATAAAGAAAGTTCTGGGGTAAGCTTTCCCCTAGGTTTGTTGCCCACGGGCTAAAAATAAGGTGGGAGATGCTATTCCCATTCAGCTTCTGTCAGCCAAAGGGTCCACATTTCTTTCTGAGGCACTGGGAAAAGGGTAAGAGATCGGTTAGGAATACATACATATAGACAATACATCTCAAAGAGCATTTACAGGTCCCTATCACCTTTTTTTCAAATGTTTGCCTACACACATGTACCCCGTGGACACTTATAAGTAGTAGCCAAAACCAGTAAAAGTGGAGAAGGGCTCAGGAATAAGATCTGCCATCATCAAGGTCACACACACACACAGTGAAGAACGAAGTAAAGACACAGCATTCATTAAAAGGGCAATCTCAGCTGCAGTCAGCAGTTCTGTGGGTCTCAGCAGCTGACCAGTAACATGCGAGAAGCCATTCGTGTGGCTTAGTTCTGGTTGAATAAACCCTAATTAAGACAGCAAGTATTTTGTAAGTGATTAAATTATACGTTCCCACACCTTTACTTTTCCATAACTGAAACTGATAATCCTCTGATCTCTCTTTAGTGACCACAAAATAGATGAAGAGTCCTTGCAAGAAGCTGTTATTTAGTCAATATAACTTGACACAGCACACCTAACTGCCAAGTATACAAGCAAATCTTAAATGCAAACACATAGATATTAATGCCACACCATGCATAATTAAGAAACTAATCAACCTTCAAATGAAAAACTGCATCCCTTTGCTCCTCAAGATAACATCAAATGAGTACAATGAGATTAAATTAAAGAATAACCTCCTTAAAGGCAGTTGATTTTCCCTTTTGTAGACTATTACAGACTTGCTTGCTCCTACTGTTCTAGGAGAAAAACCACCACAAAAAGCCTATTTGGGGAAGAGAGGGAACACGTTACTGAATATTTTAAGAGTCTTCCATTAAGGGCAGATTCAAACTCACTACAGAAACGGGTCATTACTGGTGGTGGCTTGAGGCAGGGTGGGGGAGGGCAAGAAATCAAATATATTTTTAAAGAACTAATTATAGTTGAACAAGAAAGAAATTCCACCTCAGGAAAATTCTCAGCTTGGGGGTGGAATGTCAGTATCTTCACCAAATGAATCACTAATTAAACAGGAAGAAGTGACATCTTTGCTACTTTCTGGATAATCCAAAGTTATACACAGTACAGAGAAGTTAAGTCACTGAGGCCTCTCTCTGCACCGTCTAAAAATCTTTTTTTGACCTCTTGGCCAACTAAATTGTTCCTGGCAGACTCTTTCCTTGTATTAATGGATGGTCCTGATGGACAAATAGATCCATTCTACTCCTGAGGGACAAGAGCCAAACAAAACATGATGTTCAGATGCAAAAACTAAGTTGAGTACCTGAAAAAAAAAAATATCTAGGCAACTGTGCCATCCAACTGCAACAAATACACTTTGAAATGTACTCTGAGAGACAGAAGCCATACTGAAGCAGGGAGCAGAGAAAGTAAGTCTGACCAGATCAAGGGAAGTCCAGGACAGCCAAAGCTGCAATGAGAAGTGTTACGCTCCTGAAGAGGTGTTGAAATGAGACAGACAGCCCAGAGGAATAGCAGGAAATACAAGAGCCATGGTGGCTCAGCTGAACAGCTCACAGGAATGAACATGATATTCTCTGTCCAGGCTTTCTTCCTGGTAAACAATTACCTTAGCATTGCGGTCCTGGGCACCTGTTTCACTCCTGAAGGAAGGCCCTCTTTTCTATTGTACAATTTAACCATGTATTCTCCTTAAAGAATTCCTCTAGGAAAAGCAAGAGCGAAAAACCTGCTTGTATTATTTATCAAATATCAAATTATCCCAATTAATCTCAAAAAATTTGAAATACACGTTTGAAATACAGAATGGTCTTTTAGAAAGATACATAACTTAGACTTAAACAAAGAATTACCAGTGATGGGATGAGGGAAGGGAAAAAAACAAATCTGTTGTCACCCTCACTGCTTAAAGGAAATTACTTACTTTTTTTAAATTAAAGTTTCCCTAGTTCTAACTTTCAGACACTAAAGATCCTATATAAATTTATTCAATGGAGCTCTCTCAGGTTTCTGGTTTTCATTACCCACACCTGCACACATAAGTGAGAACCAAGTCACCTCTTTATATTCTTGTCTTCTCTTGAGCTGATTTCAATCCCTAATGGTTTCTTCTTGAAATACAGATGAGAGATTTCAGACAGTTTTCCAAGTAGCAGTGATAGCAATGCCAGAAACAGAAGAAAGACTCCCTGTTCCTCTCTGATGTTCTCTAGACATCCCAGGATCAGGCTAAAAAGATTCAACAAGGCTTTATCCGTCCTTTTTGGGAAAAGCACTCTGTTATTTTTTGTTTGAGAACAGAGGAAAGGGGGTTCCCTTGTCACCTTTGTCACTGAAGATTATTACTGGCTAAGGATTTTCAGCTTACCACTTTCAGTGACAAACGGCAACAACTCCACCTTAAAATAAGCAGTGCTCAGTGAACAATTAACAAAAAGGAAACTCTATCCTGTAGTAAGTCTCCTGCTGTGGTGAAGGAGATCGTGCAACACGTGCCACTGCAAGTGTGCAAGTAAGCAGAAACACTCATAGGAGGGCTGAGAAGATTGTCAGTGTTAACAACTTAAAATATTCTTTATATAGTCAATGCCAAACTACAAGACCACAAGGCTCAGGACAGGACCATAATTGGAACTGGTACAATCACTGTCATGTGTTGGACAGTTATTTTTTTTTAATATGCGAATAGGATTCATTTCAAAGCAAGCAAGCCACTGTTTCCAGTACTGTATGGGAGTCACTGCCTGGTAGTTTAGTTAAACAAGAATTAGTCACAAATTCCTGCTACAGGTCTGACTGCAGTACTGCGACTGAGATGGAGGGGGGAGAAAAAGAGTTGCTTTCAAATTGCACATAGCAATGGAGAATGTTAAAGTGTCATTATCTTTGATAGGAACTAGAAGTTCCTAACCATGAAAGCCAAATTAGCATAAAAACACTCTGGGTTGTGTTTTCAGTGTTCTGGTTTTTTGTTTTGTTTTACTTCTGAACAGTTCTAAACCACCTGTTTCGATTGTACTTCTTTTTAGACATTTTTTGCACTACGCTCTTCTAGACATCACTTACGCACACAGAGAGGCAACTTCACTCTTGATCTCAGAAACATATACATTTATGCAGAGTTAAGATTGATTAGCCAAGGAAGTGACAATTTCCAAAACCCATAAACAATGGTAATTGTAACTTCCATGGTGAAGCCACCCGTGTTATTTTCTAAGGTAACTTAGCATACTGGTTTAACAAGACAAACTGGACTTGACCAGACGTGAATGAGTCACATTTCCCATGACAATACTTCTACTTTACTGCACACACAGCGACTCAGAGAATGGAAACATGGTTACAGGGACGCAGTAACATGCATGTCAGAATTTCCACGTAAGTAGAATAGCACACTCTTATTCAGAGCGCTGTATTTGCTTGAATCTTCATGTTCACTAGCACTCATAGAGGTTTAGGGGGGAGAGGGTAGTTATGGCATTAAAGTCTAACCATGGCAATTCGCCTTTCCAGCACTTGAGCTGCAAAGAGTGGAAAAGATAGAAAGTAAAACTCTGGGAATAGCTTCTTTAGCGTCCTCCTCGTGCACATTCAACAATTTATGTCTACACAAAAGGTAACCTGAGTTGCCTCAGCTCCTGGACACCAACCCAGGGTGTTTTCACTACTATTTATTCATTCTGCCTATAACAAAGTCCATAATTTTCTGAAGGGAAAGGGTTTTCTACACAAAGAGACAGTCCATTTATTATCATAGAATCATAGAATTGTCTAGGTTTGAAGGGACCTTTAAGATCATCTAGTCCAACCATCAACCTAACTCTGATAAAAAACCATCACCAAACCACGTCACTGAGCACTACGTTCACCTGTCTTTTGAATACCTCCAGGGATGGTGCCTCCAACCACTTCCCTGGGCAGCCCATTCTGATGCTTAATAACCCTTTCGGTGAAGAAACTTTTCCTGCTATCTTCCCTGGCACAACTTGAGGCCATTTCCTCTTGTTCTCTCACCTGTGACTTGGGAGAAGAGACCAACCATGCCTCTCTATACTCTCCTTCCAAGGAGTTGTAGAGAGCGAGGTGGTCTCCCCTCAACCTCCTCTTCTCCAGGCTGAACACCCCCAGCTCCCTCAGCCGCTCCTCACCATCAATTCCTTGATTCTGTGACTTGTGCTCCAGACTCCTCACCATCTCCACTGCTCTTCTCTGGACCCTCTCCAGCACCACCTCAATGTCTTTTTTTTTTTTTGTGGTAAGGGGCCACAAATTGGACACAGTACTCAAGGGGGGGCCTCACCAGTGCTGAGTATCATCACTCAACAGCTGTGTAGCAGCTTATCTTTCTTCCACTGAGAAACCATCCCAAGTGATTTCACACTTATCACTGGATAAAACAATACAAACATCAGCGGTTTCTGTTAGTTCCTTCCTGTACTTAGTCACGGGACCTTGCTGCTCTGCCACAACATAACTGAAGACATGAAACATATGGATTCATTAAGGTCACATTGGAATTAATTGACAAATCTGCAATTCACAGAAATATGGATTCTCAGGATACTCATTTATTTAATCCAGAACCCAGAAAAGCTGTAGAGTCATCTTCATATAGAAGCAGGCTTGGCAGTAATTTGAGAATCAATGTCAAGAAAAGGGAACAAACTCCTCTACAAATTCAACTTATGGTTAACTACAAGAACTATTTTTATATCTTAAATTCTGTGAAACCACATCTAGAGCTCCAACGTCAACATAACTGGTGATCCACTTCCACCCTGAAACAGGCAGACAGTACTCCACTTTCATTGCATTTCTATATTTTTAATACTAGTTTTCTGTTCTTCGGGGGGGGAGAGGAGGGGAGGAGGAGAGGAAAAAGAAGCTTAGACTAAGGTCTAGTTTAAAGGGGAGGAAGAAAAACCATACAGACTAAAACACATAATATACTGAAATTATTTCCATCCTATGCTTAAACATGCACGTTACACAGACTGGACTACATTATGGCTAATTGTACATACATTTTTCTTAGAGATCCCTAATGAAACTACTGTGCAGATACAGTTTTAGTTTCTTAATAAGGACAACTAGTTCAGACCAATATAGTTGGAATTTAGATGAAATTAAAGAAACTCAGACAAACCCTATTGTTAAAACAGAAAGCTAGCGTTTGTTCACAGCTTTTAAAACATTTTAAGTTAGAGAAATGAAAAATCACCCCAAGTTGTGGTTTAGAACGGAGAGAGATATCATCGCTGTTAAAACACCAATTTCTGGACCTGGAAACACATGCAAAATAAATGCAAGTACATCTGTGACTTGAGAAGAACTAGTCTTGATCATGAAAAAAAAAAAAACCAACCCAAACCCAGTTGGAAGAACCTACTTAGAATGAATTCTACATTAATGCTTGTATTTCCATATATACTTTAATTATGAAGGCTCCAAATGCCACCAAGCTAACAAACCTCTTGGTCAACTGCAATGAGAAACACCATTTAAAACTGTGAAGCAGAACAGCCATTGTTGCTACAGCCCCTGGAAGCAACTCTGCATCAAATAGAAGAGAAAAATATACCACTCCTTTTCCATCAGAAACAAGAAATTTTGTGTTCAGTGTATTTAATTTCTGTGCCACTATTGCCAGTGTTATTCTAATACCCATAAAGTTTACAGGTAACTTACTATCACAGAATCTCAAAATTGTTAAAGTTGTAAAGGACCTTTGAGATCACCAAATCCAACCATACACAAAACCACACCAAACTCCCTACCTTCTTGTCCACTAAAGCTGCCCTGAAGTGCCACATCTACTCATTTCTTAAAAAGCTCCAGGGATGGTGACTCAACCACCTCCCTGAGCAGGCTGTTCCAGTACCTGACTGCTCTTTCAGTAAAATCATGCTTCCTAATATCCAGTCTAAGCTTCCTCTGCCACAACTTCAGACCATTTCCTCCAGTCCTGTCATTATTCACTTGGGAGCAGGGGCCAACACCAACCTCCCTGCAACCTCCCTTCAGGTAGTTGTAGAGGGCAATGAGGTCTACCCTTGGCTTCCTCTCCTCCACACTAAACATGCCCAGTTCCCTCAATCTCTCCTCATGTGACTTGTTCTCTGGACCCCTCACCAGCTTGGTGGCTCTCCTCTGGACAGGCTCCAGAACTTCAATGTCCTTCTTGTAGTGAGGGGCCCAGAATTGAACACAGCACTCCAGGGGAGGCCTCACCAGCGCTGAGTACAGGGGCACCATCACTTCCCTACTCCTGCTGGCCACGCTATTCCTGATACAGGACAGGATGCTTTTGGCCTTCTGGGCACACTGCTGGCTCACACACACACACACATATATATATATAAAATGTACACGGAAAAATATATGGCAAACAGAAAAAAAGCAAGTGCTGATACACTTAGCTCACTGTTCCAAATGACAGCCTAAAATTAGCAACCTGCATTCCTGCTCAGAGGAACAGTAGACTGATAGAGAAGAAAGATTTCTCTCATTCCCTGTGCTTCCTCCGACCAAGAGCTACAATGTCAAAACAGCACAAGACCCATAGAAAAGCTATGCAACAGCCCCCATCTTCAGCAACTAAGTGTCACTCAAATTCTATTTTGTTGAATAATTTCTTTAAGGCTTTTCAGATATTAAACCACAAATATCACAGGGAGAACATAAAGTTAAGTTCTCCTGTGTGCTTTTCTTCTTTTAAGTGTAAAAATAGTCGCCTTGAGTCATTTTTTCCCTTGTTTGTGCATAATTGGCTTCATTGCTTCCTCTGATTGCTTTCATCTCCCCAATGTGTTCTACAGGTAGTTCTTCAAAAGAGCAGCTATGAGCTCTACCAAGACAGCTACTGGTGAGACACTACTGATGAATGAGCTAGGGAAGAGCGAGCTGCCAAAGGTCATGTGGAATTCTCCTCAGGAAGTACCTCTGTGCCCCTTTTCTTCTGTCACTTTACATCTGTGGCAAACCCAGGTAAGGTACAACACCAAAGTAGTGCCGTGATCATTGCCTCTTTCTCAGTGGAGAAAAGCAAGTAAAAGCAGCTGCTTCTAATTATTGCTTATGAATTACTTTTCAGGAGATTTACTGAAGAACAAAAAAACCTTATTAGAAAGGGACAGACAAGGAGCAGGGCAGTGTTTTAGCTGATGATTTTTTCTTAACACCAAAAAAATTACAGATTCCAGAGTAGGAAAGCAAAAGCCAGTTGTTTGCCTGGGAAGCAAAAAGGAATGGATGTAGACAGAGTGAGGAAGTCAGTTTTATTCTGAGCAAGACACACATGAATAGAAACCCATCTGGGAAAACTGTAATGTTTTAGTGTTCTGTATTACATGCAGCAATGCTACTTTAGAAAAACAGTCATTCCCCCAGACTTATCAGAGTATATTAGGATATGCCAGCAAAAATGTAATGTATAAAGCTAAAAAATAAACTTGTTGAAATTTTTTTAAAGCCCTGTCAGAAGCACGTTACCATTTGAGATACATTTCTAAACTGACAGACTAACAAATCCATAATTTTAAAAACGAAACTAAGACAGAAAAAAGAAAGTTAGACATAAAGCTTGCATTCAAATAGAACTGGTTGTACCGGTTTTGGCTGGGATAGATTTTCTTCAATACTTTGAAGTATTGGTATAGTGCTGCGTTTTGGATTTGTGACCAGTGTTGATAACACAGGTATGGTTTAGTTACTGCTGAGCAGCGCTTACAGAGAGTAAAGGCCTTCCTTGCTTCTCACTCCACCCCACCAGTGAGTAGGCTGGGGGGAGAAACAGCTAGGACAGCTGAGCCCAACTGCCCAAAGAGATATTCCATACCATATGATGTCACACTCAGTATATGAAAGTGGGGGAAGAAGGAATGGGAGACTTTTGGAGTGATGGTATCTTGTCTTCTCAAGTAAACCATTATATGTGATGGAGCCCTACTTTCCTGGAGATGCTGAACATCTGCCTGCCAATGGGAAGCAGTGAATTAATTCCTTGTTTTGCTTTGCTTGTGTCTGCAGCTTTTGCTCTACCCATTACATTGTCTTTATCCCAACCCATGAGTTCCTACAATTTTACACTTTACATTTTTACCCTGATTGTCTCCCCCCACCCCATCATGGAGGGAGTGAGCAAGCAGCTGCATAGGGTTTAGTTGCCACAAAACTGTGGTTTAAACAGTCTCTTAAAACAGAAAACCAAAAAACCCCCATATTCAGACATTTCAACCAAGCCAGATCTATCATTTTAGTGAGTGTTGGTACTGAAAGACTGAGCAACAACCTGGGTTTTTTCACTTACTGTTAGAAGAATGGACGGAATTCTAAGAAAACCTCTTGACTTACTGAAATTGGGGAAATGGGGATGTTGTGTTATTACATGGATATTAAAAGCAACTTAATGTTTACAGAAAGTAATTTCTTCAATACAGTAGTAGTAAGAGAAATCCAAAAACTTCCCGTTTATTTAGAAGTGCTTTTATAAAGTCTTCTTGTAATAAACTCGTACCCTCCCATGTTACTAGAAAGTATAATAGATGGCATAAAATATCAGTATTTAAGAGAGCTACTATTTCTTATTCAGTCCACCAGACTACATATATGAATATTTTCATTCTCACTCCTGTGCCACCTCCAGCATCAATTCTTTATACATTGACAATTAACTGTTTTGGGTTTGTTTGTTTGGTTTTTTTTTTTTGGGGGGGTGGGGGTGGGGTGGGTTTGCTCTCCACAGCCTGAAACACACAAGTTTCATTTAAGACGAAGTGCTTTGTATATTAACCTGGTCACTCACTAAGGCACTTGAAGAGTAGATCAATTACTTGCAACTGTGCATCTGAACACAGATCAATCTAAAGTGCCTGAGCAAACTCATGTTATCAACTAAATGCAGAGTCCCTTCATCTAGGAAAAAGGGTCACACCCACAAAGCAGAAGATTATACTTTTATAAGCAGTGCCAGTATGCAGGGGAATGTTCTGACTGTTAGAATAGAGTACCTAAACAGTCACACACATCATTAATATTCAGCAAAAGTGTTCCCTAATGAAAACACAGTTACTTTAATTAGTACTTTTATGACGGTTCACAAATAGGTACAGCACAACTGAAGAGTGCAAGGAAACAGTCAACAAAACTTCCCATGTCCACCATGTCTGAAAAACCATGAGACATACCTGATTACTGCTTTTTGCAGCAGAGTTGGTCTGAGCTGTATTTGAAGAAAGGGAATCAAAAAAGGCTTGGTCAGCTAATGAGTTACCGCAGCTAATTCCATCTTTTGCACCTTCAGTTATAATCTGGAATGAAAAGAGTTGCAAAAGATTTTTCATGCTTCCAATAACCAAATTATGCTGTTTATCATATATAATCATCCTAACATTCATGCCACTAAACTTTAAGATGGTTGCATATTCCCTTTTTGAATTTAAATTCAATAGACCCTTTCACAAGAAATGGATGTAATAACCTGGAGGATTTAATTCCACAACAGAAGGAATTTAGCTTGCATTAGAACAGTGTGATGTGTAAGACTGTTGTGGCAGTGGACACCTATCTATAAATTCCCTAAGGATTAACAAGGTTGTTAACGTTGCTACTTGGAGACTGGGAACTCAATACTCTGAGTATCAGTTTGGGACAGCAAGTTTGGAGAGCCAAAAGCTACTCAACCATGAGCAAACCAACTGAAGACAGAAAAAAAAAAGGTCACGAGCCAGCATTGTGTGTGTGTGTCACATTTCATTATTTATTTTTTATTAAACACAGCACTGGTAAAGGAAGGGAGGCACATGTCTTAAGAGGAAGCTGCAGAAATCACACCCAGAATCTTCACTTAACTGGCAACCTGCAAACACAGACACTGTACTCTCCAGGAGCAACCTGGATTCTAGTCTTTGCATTGAGACCTCCTTTCCATCCCCACCCCCAGACTTTAAACAAAGAGCAGATCAACACCCCCTCAAGTGACAAAAAAAGACCCTCAGGAAGAAGATGAGCCAAGTAGCCCCTGGATTTAGGAACCCATACCCTGAGCCCCAGGAACAGGGGTCCATTCCAGAGATTTATCAGCACATGGCAAATCAGCCACAGCAACACCTGTGTAAACTTGCATTACTCATGTCACTTCTGTATCTGTATTTTCAGACAGGAAAACAAAACAATCATGGGATCATTAGACACCCAAAACCAGGAGCAGACTCAAAACAGCTCATGTTCTGTGAACACCAGCATTTACTGCAGATAACCTTCTGTTGCATTTCTTTGGAAACCACCACAAAGCAGGGTAGCTTTGGATGGCATGTTTGCACTGGTCTCCAAAGCCAGCTACAGTTGCTACAATAAAATTACATATTCCAGGCTTTAACATTGGAAGGTTTATGTTTGTGCACTGCAGCTTGATCAGCAAATCAGAGGATGATCTCTTCAGTAGTTCTGCTTTCTTAGCATGGAGCAGTGTGGCCACTTACCTCAACGTAATCTGTTGGAACAAGTCCCCTCTCACCTTGACTGTTTTTTCCTTCTAACCAGCCTCCACCAACATCCTAGAAGTAATAACATAGAAATAGTTTTGCTAGATAAATCCCACAGCAAGCTCTAATCAGCTCAGGAGGAAGCTCTGTCTTGCTGTCAAGTGCAACGTTCAAAATACAGTTATGACTAAGACCACAAACTCACTTCAATCTGCTGAAGCAGCAGACACTAATTTCAACAGAACAGACTGCGCTTCTTTCACACAGCTCTTGTGGACTTTAGATTTTACAAGCATGAGTTGGAAAGAGGTTGACTTTCAGCATTTGTGATCATTTATGAAGTGACAGTCAATTGTCTGGACACAGACTGCATCAGAACACAGCTACTAGTAGGCCACTTTCAAAGCACTCAGTTTAATCAACACATTATAAAGAAACAAGACTTGAAGAGTTAAGATATTAGTAATATCTGTAAAATTTCTGCTTTGGTTATTGAAGGGGCAGAGGTGTGTGGTGAGTGGGAAGTATAACCCATAAAATATTACGGATAATCTATGATCAAGAGAGGCACATCCGACACATGATCTGGGGACACTCTTTCTAGTTTACATTTTATTTCAAAGGCAGGTATCACGCTATTAGTTTGGAAAGAACTAACACTGTTCAGCTCTGATCTCAGTGGGACATCCTGTTATTGTTTGGGTTTGTTTAGGTGGGGGGTTTTGTTTGAGTTCTGTTGTTTGGTTGTTTTTTTCCCCAAACACATACTCTACATACACCAAGAAACCTTTGCAGTTAAGCGAAGTTAGATTCAGGACACTAACTGGAATAAGCCAGTTTTGTTTTAAATCAAGCTGTTCTTTGAGCACGTGGTTACATGGCAGGCTATCTCACAGCTGGAATTTGGAACCACATATGCTAGACAGCAATTACTGGATTTCAGGTTTTCTTGATTTGCTTTTTAATGGATGTATTTGTGTATTGGAAGTTTTCTTCTTTCACATGGAAATTTGATGTAATCCTGCACATAGTAAGGAGACATGTGCTTAAGCCAAGATTTTAAACAGTAAAGATCAATCAGTTATTGAAATAACAACCACTCATTTGGTTTTTTCTTATGTTCCTAAAAGTTTACTGTCAAGAACAGAGAAACAGCTAGACATCTGAGGTTATAGATTCAACTTGTTTGGTTAAACTGCAAGAGCATTGATATCTTGAACCAGAAGTCACGTTTGCAGCACTGCACTTAAGAGCAATCATCAATGGACTTTTAAGACTTACGCTACTGCTGTCCAAACTTACCATATCAAAAGAGACCAAGAGCCTTTGTGGCAATCTATCCCCCAGTATAATCACAAACAACAACAAAAAAGTTTTACTTGGTTTTATGTATATTGCTTTAAGACACAGATGTCTTGGTCAGCAAGAGCTAACTTAAAAGCAGAAAGCTATTTATTTAGTCCTACTTCTGTTAAATGGCATTAAACTCCTGAACTCATTTAAAATGTTACCTCTGCCACACCATCATATACTATCCAAGAGGATGCTGGCTCTATTAAATATCCACTTCAAATACTTAAGGTCAGTGGAAATAAAAATTATCAGCATTATATATGACTCAGCTCTGCAAAGAATCAGTTCATTCTGCAGAACCCACGTTTCCTGCACAACCAGACAAATAAAACCTGGCATCAAGATCAGGTGGTTTTTGTTTGCATGTGTTTTAAAAGGAAAGTCTATTCACTCAACCATATCACTACACAAAAATCAAAAGCAGAATCGAGTAACATCTGCCTTCTGACCAAGGGTAAGAATTACAAAGGACAATAAAAGCACACTCAAAATCAAGTTGTACACACAAATCAAATGTTAATGTATACAAAATTAAATGTATTAATTTAAGAACTCCCTGATAGCGCTACCATAGTATTTTCACTACTTTTTCCCTGTACCTTGTCCATATTGCTTTAATTATGAGAGGACACAGTTTAATAACAAATTTTGTCACAAATTCTTTGAACAAACTTGGAATGTTGAAGTCACTGATTAAGAAACGCAAAACCAAGAAGGGAGCTGGCATGTCAGATTTAAATGCAAGTGGCAAGCACCTGAAAGATTACATACTCACCAAACGTAGAACATCAGACACACAAAATAAGATAGCACATCCCGATGTAAGTTATCACCACCATTAGCTCCTCCCTCTGCCTTGGCACTTAGCTCTGTTTAGAGGGGAACAAAGCTGAGCAAATTCCTAAGTGTGTAGGCACAACCTGAGAGGGCCCCTGTGTTCCCACAATGTTCGTGGTGTTTATTTCCACAAAGCTACTAGAAAATTATTTGTATATAGTTTATTCACTAATTCTTCAAGGGAGGGTAGCCAGGGCTCCTGGGTGTCACCTGGCACCATGTTTATTTCTTCCATCAGCTACAAGCAGGTCAGGAAAAGTGCACTGAAGCCTTGATTCCATCTCAGTTTTCTTACCGGGTTGGTAATTACGATGATCTCTCCTTCACTGACGGTCAGCTCGTTGTTTCCAGGCTCAGCAGCAAAATCATACATAACACGAGCCTGTATGTAAAAAGAATATTGCAGTGAGCCTTTCCGCTTATTTAGAAGATTTCACGAAAGTCATCTCAGCACAATGTACTCTTAAGGAGCAGAAAGAGTAAGTGGGGTAAGGCTGGATGTACAAAGAGCAGCTCGGCATGTGGGAAGCTAACATCTCCTAGATTTGAACTCCAAACTGAACACTAATGCAAACTTTACAAGATGAAAATTTCCTGTACAGCTTGTTAAAGATGATCATCATTTTCCAGGAGGATTCACAGTTCAAGGTCAACTCTTCTGTGCCATGACCAGAACTATCTGTACAACTTTTTCCAGGGGAGGAAGAAAAGGCTTCTAACTTTAGCAAACAAGCCAATTGAATTTTTTTTTTATTCTTTTTTCCTACCAGACACATTCCAACTCCAATTTGGGGAAAGGGCACTGTTTCATAGAGCAAGCAATTCAGAAAAAGAAACAACTAAGTGCAGATGTAAATAACCACCGCTGCACATAAAAAACATGATGTAAAATTACATTTCAAGGCTCTGTGTACAGGATGAACTATGCAAATGCACAGACAGAGTGAGAGTAGAGCTGCTACATATTGGCACGAGGGGGGAAGCAAAACTAAAAACAACCTAATTTTTAAGTGTTCAGATAAAGGCTTTGCTGTGTACTGACCCTGCTGCTACACTACATAAAGAAATGTTATGTTTGAAACACTGACAAAGTTGTCTGACATTTAACGAAGGAGCTCTGCATCTTTATGCAAAGAATGGCGACATGGCCCAAGATTATATTCCCAAACATCTTTTCATTGTCTTCTACTGAATTCCTTTCCAATCTTAAAGTAGAGAAAGCCCTCAGGAATTACAAACTGATTAAATGGATACAGAGAAAAACCATGTGTATTTTCCCCTTGACTCAAAGGAAGCTCTAGAATCAACTTTTTAGCTTTCTAAAACGCTTTTTCAAGTGGCATATTAGATAAACTTTAAACCTGACCACAATAAAACCTTTTTCTAAGCTTCTCGTGCCCTGAAAGAAAACTCATCATGCTACTAGAACTTATAAAATCTTACTATCTGCACCTGAACTCTTTATCTTAGCCAAGTGCCCTAGAAATAACTAATACATTATTTTATCTAATTGATGCCAATGCTGAAGACCCAGCTAAAGGAAAAGCCAGGCTACAGGTCAGGCTACGGTCTCAGCTGCACCAGTAACACATGCTTTAGTTACCCTCAGCTCATACAGAAGTGGGCTTTGTTCCTGCAGGTTAAAAAGTAAATCCAAGAAAACAAAGTTTGTATTTGTGTTACTAATAACATCAGGCACTGTATACAGCAATGAAGTCCTTCTACTTGAAGGTCAAGGGGCAGAAAAAAAAAATAAAAAACAACAACAAAAAAGCCCTAATTGTTTCTGCCATAACGATAAGAGTAAAGCCACAATTTGTTGAAAGCAAGTTATGAGATAGGAAAAAAAAAACTCAAACCACTGGAGTCAGACATTTGCCATCAAGCCTTGCCTGTCTCAAAATTGCAGGTTGGTATGATCCCCACCTAGACATACCTTCTTCTTACATAAAACCGGAAAATAACACATCTTCCCTCCCCACGTTTTAATTTCATGAGTATCATGTGGAAATCAGGAGATAATTTACTTCAGCGTAAATAAACACGTAGACAAGAATAAATGCATATGTTGTAGTTCAGCTGACAAAGCTAATCCTGAACCCCGTAAACAACAAATCAAACACTTTGTCTTCTCCACTAGAGAAGCACATTACAGCAAACCACGTGTCCCGAGCACTCTGAATGCTTCCTTGCATGAAAGCTTTTCCCTTAGAACTGAGGCTTTCAGCACTTCAGATTATACTGTTGCAAAACCAGGATGAAGAGAAGAAAACTGTTTCTAATAATAACACCAACTGCTTTCCTTCCAGCAGAAAAGCCAGGCCTCCATGCAAATATAAGAATAAGCTGCCTTACGTTCCTTAGAAGGCAAACTGAAGAGAAGCAGCATACGTTTTGAAATAAAAGAACATTTTACTTAAGGGTGTGTAAACGCCACCTCCCAGGCCTCTCCCCTCAGCAGTATTAGATGAAGGTGTTGACCAAGTCCTTTTTACAGCAGGTTACCAATACTTACCCAGTTCCTGCAAGTCAATTTACCAGTGCTCAACTGTGAGGCATCTGAACCGTGCGGAAAGCAGCTTTCTTTATGGTAGCACACCATAATATTAAGTTCTCTATTTCATTCACCGGAATGATGAGAGTTCACCAGCACAAGGTCAGATTTCACCAGCCTTTAGGAAAACTGGCAAAACACCCCACAGTAATGACCAGACTGGAAACATAAGATATATCTGTGTAAAATAAGACAACAGATTCAAAGAATAGGTTCTCCAGATGTAGCCAGGAAATAAAGTTACTCAGAAAAGTTTGGAAGTATTCAGCTCGCAGGGAATGAAAGACCAAGAGAGATACATTGCGTTTAATGAAGTCATTGTGCCAAAGTCTGTCTATTCACCTGCTTGGATGTGGGTTTCAAAAGTTGTGGGAAAAGTAGGAGAGGGGGAGAAAAAAATGAAAATCACAAATGCCCTCAATTTTTGCCTTACTGCAGGTTAAGAAATTGAAAATAAATTAAAAAAAATATTCACAGTGCTACAGAAATGGACCATTACAGACTATTAAGCATCTGAAATACATCTGTAACCTGATCTACCTCACAGAATCACAGAGTCTCAGGGATTGGAAGGGACCTTGAAAGATCATCTAGTCCAACTCTAGTCCAACCCCCTAAACAAAACCAAACCAACCCAAGACTTGTTAACCCTAATTGTTGTGCTTCATATTTCCTTCTGATCATACGTAAAAGGGACAAACAACTCAAGAACTACAGGAACTTCAGAGATTCAAACATTTCATTAGTGGAATAAAAGTCACTGCTCCATGTACAGAACACTGCAAATATGCAGAACTAGTAAGAATTGTTAATCTATGAACTATAAGAAAATTAGTTTCTTTTACTGGCTGCACATATTTCTGCCCCCTCCCCTGCTCCCAAGACACAACTGGTTCTGGATTCTGAAATTGTTTTATCATATCCTTTGATGCTAACCCAAAAAGTTCAGATGTGTTTCACTGACCAGAAAGCAGACCTGGTCACTGTACTGGACACCTACTGTGTCCCTTTGCTGGGGTGACAGCAGAGCTTTCCGCACCTCCGCTGGGAGTCTGTAACTGGTGCGTATCACAGTTTCCCTGGAATGAGAGGGAGGCAGCAGTTTTCTCTGCAAGCTGAGGACAGGGGAAGCCATTAAGTATTCCTCTTTATTAAAGGAAAATGAGCTTATCAGCAGGATGGGTACAGTAATTTAGATTGCAATAAGGAGAAGAAAATAGGAAGCAAAGCAGTAATTCTCAGTGTTACATCTTTAGACCTGGTTCTAGTTATCTGTCTGGACTCAGGTCTCCCAATTTGCAGATTTACTGACTTATTACAGTGTGAAACCTCTCAGCTTCTAGAAATTCTGAGCACTGCTATCAACCACTATTATTATTTTTTTTTACAATTATAACAGTCATTGTGCCAAAGCATATTAAAACACAAAAGATTCCTCACACTGAAAAGCAGTATCTAGATTAGCAAAAGTATTATTCCTCTGCAGACCTAGAGCAGACTTCGCTTTTCTCCTTTACTTATTTCTGTCTGGGTTGAGTACCATCTCCCTCTTCCCCAAATATTAAAAACCAAGAGGAAAAAAAAAAAAATAACCAAGAGCATTTGCCAAAATATTTCTGCTAACAGGCTTAAGACTATGCAACGATACCTGTCAGTGTGTGAAGATTCTTGGCATAAAGTAAATGGCAAGGAAGCTGGCTGGCAGAAGTCATTAAAATACAATCCCAGTGAAGAATTCCAAGGAAATTCCATTATCACTACACTAAGTTGCTAGAAGAGTACCCAAGATCTCCACATAGAGTCTGATGGACTGGTTCTTCTGTATTTCCCCCAGAATTTTGAAAGAAGTGATAAAGCAACAGAAGCACCTGCTTCTCATAAGAAGAATCTTTCTGCCTTTTCTAAGATGTTTCACTCACAAGATGGTAGGCTCTGATGGAAAAGCAACATACCCCCAAATCCTGACAATCCCCTGATGTGCAGGGGCACACACTTGCCTGCATTACAGTTCACCTGTAGCAGGCTACATCCTTCACGGAGAAGTTTCATGGAGTAGGATTTCCAGCCCCCAGCATACAGGCTACCAGCACAAAGTGCCCACAGCAGCTTTTACAATAGATGCCCTGTCTAAGCCTCTGTTGGTAAGAAGGATTAGCAACCCACATAAACAAAAACCAGTAATCACTCTAAGTTCACACTCTGAAGCACAACCTCACTGTAATGCTGGACTTCCTGATGGAAATGCAGCATTACAAGGGAAGTATGCTTTAGAGCACTGAAAGCAGAGGAGCCACTCAAAACTGGGCACACCTTTGAATACACTTCCCTCAGGACAGAACTTCATTGCATTAGAAAGAGCTCTTGTGTGATGCCATTGATTCATCTCTTCCAGCCATGTATTAAAGTTTGGGAAACCTGTACCACAACTGCTTCTCTTGGACAGCTGGCAGTGGCAGATAGGACCAAGGACATACCCAGAAAAGGTTCAAAGCATGAAATTCCCATAATAAATGCACACCTTCCTTTCAGCAGGTAATGCTTCAGCAGTTCAACACTTCAGCCATCCGGCAGTGCTCTTTCCAAGGGACAGGGATTCACAGGTTTAACTTGCTTGGTGACACTGTCTCAGAAAGGCAACTGCTGTGTCACTGCAGTAAGGATGACAACACTTCCCAGCTTTGCCTCCAGTTTCCTGCCCTACTGTTGGGGGCAGCAGTGCCCGGATTCACGGGAAGAGAATCAAATTCTATACGTCTGTTTTGGTAAGTAAAGAGGGCAAATAAAATCTTTTCAAAGAAACCTGCATCCCACTAGAACAGTAAACCATAATTTGGGAAGTCTGGTAAAGTGTCTTTAAAAAAAAAGTTAATTCTCAGTCCTCAGCATCAGCTTTTTTACTTTTTTTCTTTGAGCTAGGACTGTTCTTCACAATTCAAGTCCTTAAATTTTAAGCAGCCTTGACAGTTAGCAGATTTGAACTTTTCTTCTAGGACAGCAGTTTAAACTTTTAGCCGGAATGAACAACAAAGGGCTTTCAGTAACCTCAAATAACTCCAGTAACATTTCTGTTTTGAATGAGCTTCAGGAAGGTTTGCTACAAAACCTGCATCGGTCTGTACAAATATTCTTCAGCAGGTCTAGTGAGCACAAGCCTTCGAAACCAGCCGCCTGTGAAACACTGATAAGCAGACTGTTGATCACACCTGGAAACACAGCACAGTAAAATGCATTTCTGTCTTCTCTGACTTTCTTTTATTCATTCTTTATTGCAAGTTTTTTTTAGATGTTTGGGGTTTTTTGTTTGGTTGTATTTTTGGGAGAGGGGTTTTTCGGTTTTGGGGTGTTTTGGGTTTTGGTTGGGTTTCTTTCTTTTTTCAGAATTGCTTTCCCACCAATTTTGGTTTTAGAAAAAAAAAATATTCATTCTAAAGAACAGTTCTAAGACAACAAAATAGAAATAGTGTACCTGGGATACAGGACTGAAACACTGAGGAAGCAGAAGGAAACTAATAAAGACAAAAACCTAACTGCACGTGCTTGTTTTGGCTAGGATAAAGTTGATTTTCTTCACTGTAGCTGGTGTGGGACTACGTTTTGGACTTGTGACCACAACAGTGTTGATAACGTGGGTATGTTTTCGTTATTGCTGAGTGGTGCTTATACAGAGTCAAGGCCTTTTCTGCTGCTCACACTGCCCCCCCACCAGTCAGTAGGCTGGGGGTGCACAAAAAGTTGGGGGGGGACACAGCCAGGATATTGGACCCCAACTGACCAAAAGGATATCCCATGCCACATGATGTCATGCTCAGCCTATATAGCTGGGGTGAAGAAGAAGGAAGAGGAGGGGACAGCATTCGTTTTCCCAAGCAACCACTACGTGTTATGGATCCCTGCTTCCCTGGGGATGGCTGCACACCTGCCTGCCAACAGGAAGCAGTAAATTAATTCCTTTTTTTCTCTTTGCTTGTGTGTGTGGCTTTTGCTTTACCCATTAAACTGCCTTTATCTCAACCCACGAGTTCTTTCACTTTTGCTCTTCTGATTCTCACCCCCATCCCAACCAGGGGGAATAAATGCATAGTGTTTAGTAGCCAGCTGGGATTAAACCACAAATCATCTTTTGGCACCCAACATGGGGCTCAAAGGGTTTGAGATAACAACAGATTTGATTGGAATGTGCTAGATCAAATTTATAGCTGTTATTGCTGTTTAGACAGGCTTCCATGCTTGCCACGGGGCTTGATTGTCTCACTGTATATTAGAGTCCAGTGCTCATTAGTGGCTGCTTTTTGCTTTTGCTGCTTATCACTTTACTATGCCTGGGAACTTTCTGATAACAGTGATGGCCATGTGTCTGGGCAGGGCCATTGCTGCTGTTTCTGCGCTACTGTACTGGACAGACTGGAACTCCAGTGTGAACTCAAGCAGAAGACGAGCTCATGTGGAAGCAGGACACCCCACAGTCTGTGGCCATGGGTAAGTAGGTATATTTTGCAGTATTTGTGGCTGTGGATACGTCTGTGCCATAGCAGGTATACCTCCTGCTGCAGTATCCTCCACAATCTTGGTTTATGGACCAAGAATAAGTTCACACTTGGAGAAGATACAGCTTGAATCATCAGCAGCTGTGCATGAGGCCATGCTGGAGCACCTCAAAGTGTGTGGCCATAGATAAGCCCATGGCAGAGCAGGTACACCCCTGGAGGGACTGCAGCCATGGGTAAGTCATGTAGGAACAGGGCGACTCCTGAAGGGACCAGGGCTGTGGATAAGGCCACGCTGGAGCAGGTAAATCACTGAAGGCATTGTGGCCCATGGCTAAAACCACATTGGAACCAGCTGCACCTCAAGCAACCATGCCTGTGGGTAAGTCTATGCTGCAGCAGGTATGCAATCTCCTTTTGCTCTTCAATTCTCTCCCCCATCCCAGCCGGTGGGGGTGAGCAAATGGCTGCGAGATGCTTAGTTTCCAGCTGGGGTTAAACCACAACTGCAAATACATCAGTTCAGAAATGGGGATATCTTTTGATTACATCCAAAAGAACAGTTCAAAATGAAGCATTTAATCTAAAAAGTGGCAATACTCAGCAAACAACAGGCAATTAACTTCGAGATGATCTTTCCATTTTCTGTTCTGTACTGTTTGATCTTTCATAGCAATTTGCCTTGTGATTACTGTCTAATATTGTTTTTGAGGTAGTTTACCGCTTAGAACAACCGCAAGACATCCGACTTGTTATCAGCTGAAGAGTCAGCACTGAACCCCTAGTAGTCCTCATTGCATCAGCAAAGCTACAAAAATGATGTAGGGTACGCAAGGCTCTTAATGACAGTTTAACCACTGTTTTGTTTCACCATTCATAAACAGATGTTTTCATCAATGCATCTTTGTAAAAAAAGCAAGTCAAAACACATACAAAGTCCCAATGCTGATGTTACTAAGGGTACTGGGAGAAGTTTATAACAACGGGTGTCCAGAGAGCTCAGAAAAACAGGAAGAAAAACGTTTCAGAAAAATAGCCAAGAAGCCCCCACTCTTTTTGCACTTCAGAGCACTGAGGACACTACCCTTTTTCCAACGGTAGCTATCGTTTATATAGATGTTACCCTTCCCCCATCCTTTATCTTGAAACCCAAGCTCACAAAAAGCCATTAGTACTCCAAGAACGAAGAGATTCTCCCTGCAGCAGCTGCAACACCTGGGGCTATGATTCGACCAAAACACATGCACCTCTTCATTCCAGCCCCTCTCTCAAAACTGTATCAGACTCCTAGGCTGAGTATGTATTTGGAGAGTCTATGCAGAAATATCAAGTATCTCTTCAAGTGCCTGTGCCTCTCAGACTGGAAAGGCAGCTGCCTTCTGTCCTGCCTACAGTAAAGATGTCTCTAAACACGTTCTTCTCACTGGAGGTCCTAAGTGACAAGAAGCAAACAAAAATCTGAAGGTGAAAGCGTAAGAGGACACTAGGGACACCATTTCCTCAGAAATACTCCTACAGAAGCCCTACCTTAGGAATTCAAGACATTATAATTTTTTCTAGAAACTGCCAGTTAAAGTGTTAAAGATTTAATACAAAGGAGAAAAAGATCCAATGCTTATCTTTTTAACTAATACAGAGCAAATGAATAAACTATATATTGCTTGTGCAGTGCTAGGCATTGATTGCTGTTCTTGTGTACATGGTCAACAACATCTGCCTAGGAAAAAAAAACTAGCCTGAAGAAACTATCCCTTCAAATTGGTTTTATCCTACCATTTTATTAAACAATTAGTAAAAGTTAAAATTCCCTTGTTTAATAAAATTCTCCTGTTAGTATTCTAACCCAATTTGGTTTTGCTTTCAGCTACATCAGAATTAAAACAAACTCGTGCAAACAGTGAAACTAAGTTCAGTCCAGGGCTCTATGCCTGGACTACGAGAGGTTCCAAGTTCTCTCACCAGCGCTAAGTGCTAGATCCTCACATTACTCTACGAATTCACACTAAAAAAATCGTCTCTTGACCTGCTGACGCACTTTGTTCTGAGCAATTTCTTAATTCTAGAATAAGTTTAATAGCCTGCAACTAGTCATTTGAAGTCAACACCACTGACTATAAACACATTAGAAGCATATGAAATATAGATAAAAAGCTAAGAAACAGAGACTTGCATCATTCCCTCCCGCTAATAAATCATGCCTGCAGACAGAGGAGACACAGAACAGGGAGCTCCTCTTCAGCCTCAGATGCTGCATGTGTCTACAATACTTCATTTAATTAAGTGTTCATACTGGCTTAAAAGGCCTACCTCATACTGGAAGAAAACGGGTAACAAAGCATGAATCGTTTCCAAAATGTACGAAACCCAAAGTTTGAAGCATTTATAGGGTAAAGGATGGTAATGAAATACTCAATTTCCACCAACATACACGTGGCTTAAACAACTGGTGCTTTTAGAATTACAATAAAGGTGTAATAAACTTACTTTGAAAGCATTTCTGTATGATTATGTGTAAGAAAGAAGTGACTAGGTGAGCCTTCCAAGTCTTAAAGAGACCTGTAAATGTTTTCTCTAGTAATAAAGACAATGAATTACTCATTGCTCCAGCAACTTGCTTTCCTCAGTGAGGACAGACTGGGTCTTCAGATCTTAGAAGCAGATGAGCTCTTCAGATCTACCACACAGGACTTCACTGTCTTGCTGAAAATAACATTTTGGTCAGCACTAAAATGCACTCCTGGCCAGCGTCACAGGCAGCACGGACACTCACTCGTGTTTGAGTGAATTCCCTTTTTCATGTAGGACTAAAAGTCATTGATCCAGGATGAGGACTAAAATAGTTGTAAGACTAAGATCTCTCGAAAGGGTTAGAATGTTACAGATCTCAAAATCTTACGGTATTGAAACAAATTATAGCTTCTTTCCATGCAGTTGCAAGGCAGGTGGGTTGATAATCAATGCCACAGAGCATGAAAACAGCAAAAAGAAATTACAGTATTTTCCAGGTTTACCACAGGGCTAAAGAACTTTAGTCTGTGCGTTATCCAGAAGCAGCTCAGTAGTTTAAAAGCAACATTCAAATTCTGGTACTCTCAAAAGAACCATCACACACTATTAAAAGAGGTACTTGGTTACTTTTTGTGGTGTTCACACAGACTTATTTATGGGGCGCTGTTGAACCACGTAACAGATTCCCCATGAGCCCCAGGAGTACAGAACCGAGGGGAATTCAGATGCAGAAATACACGCAAGACACCCATGTCATTTAGAGATGTTTCCAAATACTGACTCAGACAGTCCTGTGAATCACTTCGGAGCTTTCAGTTGGGTTAAGCACCTGAGGTCTTTTTCTTGTTTAAAACACTACTTATAAACCAGTTATCATTTATTACTTCCTACACAACTTTTAACCGTGAATGAAGACCTCCGACGATATCAAAAGACCTTTTTCTCTTTACTACACTGTTCCACATGCCCTGACTTTCTCACATTTTGTTTCTGGATACCAACCTATTCCAGGTCTCCCACAGACTAGGGACTAAATTTCACATCTGAGGAAATTAATTCCAATTACACCAGGCCATACAACTGAAGGAAGCACAGCAGGGCTTTGTATTTACGGATGTTAAGCAGGATGCATTTATCTCAAGGGTGATTAAAATCTCTGCTTAGATTAATCATTAGTGTGTCTCCGGAATCAAACTGCAACACTTACAACTGTTTGCTGAACCAGTACTTAACCGTGTGTTTCAGAAGTCTGCTGTGCAGCGTGTCCCCTGAGACTTCAGGGTGCTCAGTGTTGGACCCTCATAGTTCTGTCCCCAAAGAACAAAGCTGGTAAAAAGGGTTTCCAGAAAGAAAAATTTCAGCGTTCACCAGAAAAGTTGCAGCATTGTGACCTGCTCGTTAAGACAGTTTGTAGTCACACAACAGTGCTGCCTGTATGAGAGCGAAGATTAGGAAAAAAACTAGTAATTATCCCACTAATTGGAGAGGCACAAAGGTTCAGTAAGGTTATCTAATGAGCTTCAAGCCTTTTCAGACTCGCTACGCAATTTCAGGTTGTGCACTTCAGTGTACCAGATCTTTCAGTCCTTTTGAGGAACGCTACTTCATGAAAGCCCAATAACCAAATCATTTCTATGTTTATTTTTATTATATGAAATGAGGAAACTATTATACAAACATAAATGTATCACCGTTTTATCAGATGAAGCTTCTTTACTCTGGAAATGTACAAAGTTCAGTGTTTATGGATTATAGTGTACCCAAGCCTACAGATATTTTAGTCTTTTCTGTTGACAGTGCAGAAAAGTACAAGACCCTGTGAAGTTACAAACTGGGCACGTTAAAGAGCAGCTCAAATAAACAAAGCTCAGTCATTAGACCTGGCCAGAAAACACCCAGCACTTGAACTGGACGTTACTCACCTATAATTTAATGCTATGTACATTAGCAGTATTGCCCCATCCAACTTTAAGTCAAAAAAAAAGCAAAGAAAAATAATGTTTGAACAGAAGCATTAAAAAAAGTGAACACCAGAGAGATAATGAATGATAGAGCTGGATTAGGCCACAAAAATATTTTAAGTTTCTACTTCACAAATTTCCATCTTCCCCTATGTAGGAACTGATTTAAATTGGACACCATACAGACTTTTCTTGGATCAGAAACCTTTATAGTGACAGAAAGCATCAAAGAAGTCAGAAAAGAAAGTTTGAACTGCTGCTTCCTTACAAATTACTAGAAAATTTGGCAGCTTGTCAGAACATGACAGAGCTGTTGATATGAAAATTACAATTCAATAATGGTACACAAACTTCCCAGAATATAGTCTGGTTATTTGCAGCAAGGAAGATGCTTAATTTCATATTCCATAAGCAACCATTTTCAGAAGACAAATACAAGGCTATTAAGGGAAAATATTATAGTACTGTTGAAAGAACTGTGCTATAACTAAGCACTAATTACATGATATTATCATATTTTATTGCAATATTCAATTACTGAATTAAATCTTAACCCCCCCAAAAAATAATTAACGCAGTGGAGGAAATAAAACATTTAAGCTTAAGTCTCAAATCCGGTGAAGTTGCAGGACAAAATGAAGCACCTCATCAATCAGGGACTTACTGCTGCAGCAAGATGAGTTGTAGGCTCTCCAGGGAATCCTAGGATTTAAATCAGAACTAGCAGGAACAATAAATAGAATAACTTTATATCAATCTTCTTCCTTTTGGAAGCCACCCATATAATCATGACACTGAAAAAAAATTCCTTATACAAAAGGGTGAACCAGTTTAAAACTATCTTAAGAGATGTTTTTTAGTTGACAATTAGCCATTATTTGTATCAGACAGGAAAACAAACACTTCAATTCAACTAGAATCAAAAGGACAACTTATTTTTGCTTTGAACATTGAGAACTGCAGTCTCAGAAGGCTGGGAAAAGCAAAGCAAGTCCAAAACCTACTGTGTATAAACAGAGATACCATATGAATACACAAAATAAAAGCACAACAGTTCTCTTGCCAAGGAGGAGCAGATGGCAACTCAGAGCAGAAGTCAGTAACACAACCATAAGTCGTACAAAAACATCCGTCAACGAGTTGTATTTCAGTCCCACTTTCGCAAAAGGCGAGGAGACTGAATGATTTCACCTGGGCAAGTCCCCCTTGCAGAAACCCCAGGTCAGGCATGGCTGCCCATGCCCAGAAGCAGCTGTTTTGCTTGGACTCCCAAAGGACGTCCCTCAAGCGGCGCTGCCCACCTTCCTACCACCTCCCTTCTCCTTCCAGCCACCAATTTTGCACATTGGAAACCCCTGCTGTACAGCGGTTTCCTTTAAGGGGCAGGCCCCGGGGGAAGAGCTGCCCTAAAATACATGAGGAAACTAGAGTTTTTAGCAACCAAAACCCAACTGCTCACGCACACAGAGTCACCCAGCACGCTCACTATGAGCACACACCCTCCTGTTCGCAGTGCCCAGGGCAGCTCACGTGCCCTTCCTGCCATCCCATGCCCTCAATGTCCCCTCGCAACTACACAACAGCTGGATCAGCCTGCGTAAAGGCAGCTCCAAGAGTTGTCCCTCACGCCCTTCTCCTCTTACTATGGGTCTCACAGAGGACTATTTATCAAAGTGAAATAATTCTGGTTTTATGTGTCTTTTTTAGGTTGTTTGGGTTTGTTTGGGTTTTGGGTTTTTTTGACTGAGGTTTCTTACTAACATGAAGCTCAAAGAGAAAGACTGCTTTGGAAAAAAATGATAAGGCTCAGAGCTTAAATTTTCCAGTAAACAATATGCATTTTTTTTTTTCTCTTCACTAGCATGTAAATGTCACTTATTGGACTACCACAAGACTGCTTTGTTTTTTGAACTTTGTGTTACTTGGGAAGCCCTTTTCCATCCATAAATCGCTGAGAAAGCAGGAATACAACTAAAGAAAGGAAAAGCCCAAGCGCTGATTTTTTGCCCCCTTAAAGTGAATTTGAATGACCTTGTAATTGTGAAGCATACTTTGAAACAGAAGAGGTCTATCTTTGAATGTTGGACACAGCAGTAACAATTTACTTCACACAATTCCAGATAGCTAAATGTTAATCTGTCCTACTGCAGGGCTAGTTGAAACAAATCATCTCCACTATTTTTCAGTCTCTATTACATGCTTTTGTAGTGTTTTGCGAGAGTGCTTCCAACACCATCGCCATTGCAATTACTTGTAAATTTAATATAAAAGGAAACCTATAAATTTAAAACAGCAAAGTTCTTGTATTATTTTCCTTTTGTAATCTCAGAATGAACTCCGGAATTTGCAAAATGTCCTGATCAAATAAGGAGGGTTTTATAATCAGAAGAACGTGTGGATATTGGGTATTTCAGGAGCTTTCTGAAGACCTGAAAAATCAGAGGTTCTAAAAGAGGAAGGCAGTTCGGAGGAAAACCTTGAAGGAATGGAATAAAATCAGCTCTTTTACAAAGCCACAGTTAACTCTGAAGACTTCTTGCTGAAATAATACCGATATATGGAGAAATTCTGCCACAGTGAAAATCTGAATCGCTGAGTCTATAAACCTAACGAAGCTTACGACATCTGGTACCAGACTTCCTTCTCTCTAGCTACTGTAATCATGTTTTTAAATTATGACCTCTGGTAATGAATCTGGGATGACTCAATGCCCAGGTGCTTAAAATAACTCTGAAAAACTGAGTCAGAGGAATCATTACCCAAGCATAACATCATATAGAATCTCTCCTGCTTCCCAGCACAGAAACTGGCTGGGCAAACAAGAAGCCTTGCACTAGTAATTGCCGCACAGTAACATAACACACTTATCATTGGACTTTGAAAAGATTGTAAGGTCAGACAGAAAGACAAAAGAACAGAAACCCTGTTATTTTAATAAAATAAGACTGTATCAGTTCTTGTGCTCATCTTAACACCTCACTCTGCCAATCGGTGAGGAATCTGTCATAAAAGTGCATTACCAAACATTTTCACCTTCTCTACTCATCTTGTTGCCCCCTTAAAAAGCAAATCATCAAATCAAAATAAACCACAAAATCCCAGGAAATACCATATCTACTTAACTGTAGCTTAAAATTACAAACAACTTTTCATATGATTAAGACCATAAAATCAAAATTATTGCTTCACCTAATTAGCTTCGTTCTACCACATCCTACATACACAAATCAACCGTGAGTTCATTCTCTGTATTACATCTTGCTTGGCTGAATTTAAGTAGTGGAACGGATTATGAAGTGATCTGCATCATAAAAGTTCATCCCAACTCATAGATGTATTAAGATTTATTAACAGAATATTCCCTTAAGATGTCATTTCCCAGAAAAGTCTACTTTCAAACTTATGACAATACAGAAGATAGACCTGCAGAACGCAGTTTGGATATTTTGGAGGGTTTAGCAGAGAGAGATGCTTCACTTCCCAGCTGCAAATCAGAACAAAGAATTGCTTCTGCCTGACTCATAATGCAAGCAAACAAACAGCTTCGTGACGGTACAAAGGAAAATGTGAGCCTGCTTTGGGGGAGCCTTACACCAGTAACAGCAATAGAGAGTCAAAAAGAAAGATGAAAGGGAGGATACACACTCAAAAAAAGTACTCTTTATTCAAAGTCTAATGTGTTATTATTTCTACCTACATGAAATTTTCATATTTAAATCACAGTCTTCCCTCACAGGAACCATTTAAATTCAACTATACCTGGTTAGTAACATTCACAAGAAATAATCCAACATGATTAGACAAAAAAGCAACAACATTTCCTTGTTTTAAAAGAAGGTACAGCTTAGCAATACTTCCAAGAACAGAATAGTCAAGTCTAAACTTTCAACTGAAAGGACTTTTTCCCCACAAAAAAGGGCCCAGGCTACAAATAGAACCAGATAAATGATTTCTTAAAGCAGACATAATGGTGGGATGCAGGCGCCCCTAACATTACAAAGAAAAATTTGTTGCTATTGACACTAAGAGGGGCCTAAACTCAAAGTTCATCAATATCTGCCTTGTGAAATACCTAGCTTGTGAAAGGAATGTTACCATCTTCAACAGTGTTACTGCTATAAACCAGTTTAGCAGCTTCTAGTTCAAACTTCAACTTTTAAACTAAAGCCCTCACCATACACAAGCAGCACAGTTACCAGAAGAACTTTCTTGACCCATCAGCATGCATGTAAGCCATCAACTTCACTTAATATCATCACCTCCTCTTGAAATTAGAGCTTCACAAATGGCAAAATATCAGCCTTTTCAAGACAAGGCCTTGCATAGATTTTGAAATAATAACTCTAAAATAAGACTGAGGTAGGGAGGAAATTAAGAGCCAGCATATCCCTTCCTGACATTTCTAGCTCCCCCTGTCCAATGAAATTCAAAAACAAAAGAAAGGGCACCAGTAAAGCTGAGACATGGCAAACTCCAGTGGGGAAAGAAGAGGAAAGGCCAAAGAAGTCAAGACGGAACAAACAGAAGAACAAGAATCTCACCTGCAGCTTTTGCAAGAAACTATCACAGAAACACCTTTACAATATTGCACTTTCTTTGAGATTGACTTCTGAAATTTTTTAAGTTTTATTCTTCTAGGCTCAGGCAGTTTTTGCATTCTTTTGTAATGCACAGTGAAAAACAAGAAAGCTCAACTCCATTTCTGAAGGAAGCATCCAAAATTTTTGCATGAAATACATCAGTTCTTAAACATGGATATGAAACTGCCTACCTCTGAAGTTAAATAAGTTACAGTTGAATAACTGTAAAACTTTGGAAGTTAGCATTTCTTAAACATTCCTTTTGGTTTGATTTGTTTTTTTCCACTTGCTTCAGTTTTTAGAGCATGTGACCTTGAGCAAGCATTGAGGGAATCATAAAATCCACTGCCAAGTTACAGTAAGGATCCAGCCAACCAAAGAACTGCCAGCAGAAGTCTCAGATCCTCCATTTTCCATTTTTATTTCCACCCTTCACCATAAAAGTCTCCCCCTTCCCCCTCCCCAGTTTGCCATCCCACTCAACTTTTGCCATCAGCTCTACGCAACCCTTCAGCTACAACACATTCCCAGAACTGGGGAAAACAGCCCCACTGGTTCTATTCAGTTCATCTTGTGCTATTTCAAGCAACTTACAGTGGCTCAAAGATGAGCCCGACAAGTGCTGGAGTCAACTCCTGGGACACACAGATAGGAAGGAGAAAGAGCAATGGTGACCGCTGGCTCAGCTCACAGCATCAGACAGAGCCTCCATGGCCTTCAGAGCACTTAGGGCCCACAGCCACCCCTGACCTGCTTCAAGAAAAGGCTCCCTACCAAGTTGCCAGTTAACAAAATTGCTAGGAAAGCATCAGTAAAGGCCCTTTTGCATGAAAACAGCAGTCCTTTCCATTTATTATTTCAGTAAGAAATCCACTGAGTTTGAATGGTACAGGGAAGAGCCAGCAGATTACATGACTGCAGACCATGTCTTCATATTGGGAAACCCTAGGAACTTAATTAAATGTTGTTTATCAAAGTGGGAGGCAAGAAAATTGCCTAGGGTTTACAAGCTAGCTGGAGAAGAAGTCCTCGCTTCCCTTCCACCCCCAGGAAACCTACCACTTTGATACAAGCATTTGTAAATCTCGTTAGAGAAATGGATAAAACTAGAAACTGAAGCTGGGCAAATTTAGATTCAAAATAAAGAAGCTTCAAAATCAAGAGAGTTGACAGTTTAAAAAAAATAAAAAGTGGATAGACTAGATTTTTCATCACTGAAAGCCTTCAAATCAAGGCTGAATCTCCCCCCTCAGCCCTCCTTGGACAGTATATTCTAGTTTAAACAAGAATTAACTCAGCAGCCCATGCAGCACAGGCCAGGCCTACCTGTCAGTCGCCTTTACCAGCTGTATACGATTTCACACCATTAAAGTTTGAGAAATTCACAGTCCAGATGACTCATTATAGTTTAGCTTTCTTAATGTCTTCACAAACAATACAAATACACTTTGCATGTGTCTTTTAAAAATAGATTATTTTGGAAGGAGCACAGGCAGAAGGAGAAAAGTTTGTTTACAATTTAAAAACCACTTTCCAAGTGAAGTGGTGATTGGTTAATTGGCTGAGCTCTTAAAAACTGGTTTTTGAGCCAGTTACTCCTTTACACTGTTAAAAAAAAATTATCCTGTACTATAGTTGACATTTTCACAAGTTTAAGAAATTAAAATCCAGAACTGGGCAATTTGCAGAGAGGGACTTATCTCCTTGGGTAAAGCTCACAGAAAAAGTAAGCTTCTCTTCAGTACTACTCTCAATTATCAGCATATAAAAATAATAACAATAAAATAAAGTCTTCATTGATTCACTTCCCAATTTCACTTCCCAATTTTAACCTTCAAGTTAAAGGTAATTACCATAACTTGTAATATGTAGAATGAAAAAACTTGCACCACCTGATTTCAAGCCAGTCCTGGTTAGGAAGTTAGAAATTACACAGCTTTCAGTCTGAAGCCATAATGACTTCAAAAAATTAGTTCAAGAAAAGCAAAATGAAAGTTTCCAAACTCATGAAAAACATAGCTTCACGTGTTCGGCACAGAACACAGGGTCCCGTGAGGATACTGCACATCCATGTGAGGAAACAGTAAACTGTTCAAGGTCGGCATCTGCTCAACATACTGCATGTTATGTAGCATACACAGCCACAGAAGTCATTTTCTTTTTCATGCTCCCTACAATAGTTAGGGTTGACTACGTATTATTCATACACACACCCCACAAATCAGCGGAAACCACCAATATTAAAACAGAGTCCATCCACAATATTCTAAATCCTCAACAGAATGCAAATTTCACTGTATTAATACTTCTTAAATTACCTAAGGGGTTTTAAAGCCTAAACCAAACTTCTCTGTGCTTCCAAAAAAGTTTGCTAAAACATGAGTAACCACCAACTTACATGGTTACAGAGGCAGCTACTTATACGTTAAACTTGACACATTCAAGATGCAGAATTTCTCCAGTGCTGAGAAGCACGACGCAAACAGTGGACTGTATGAGAACTGCCTCAGTAAAAGGAAGTTTTCAAGCTGCTGGCCAAGTTTATGGAATCAGGTGACTCAAAGTATTAGCTCAAATACCAAAAAGCCTTCCACGCTACTTAAGACAACTTGCAGATGACATTTACTGGTGGATGTTAACCCGCGCCTACACAAGCAGAGATGCTTTCATCAACCATTACAGTAAATAAATACTGTTAAATTAGAAAGAGAAAGGTTTCAGATAGGATGGGCTAATTTTGATTGTCGCATTAATAGCAGGTACTGTTGAAGAACTGAAAAAAAAACCAATTTCACTTCCTGCTTTTTTCTTTTTTTCGGTAAAATCAGACCCTGCAGTTACCAGGTCGCATGCAACAGTCCCTGGGCTCCCACAGCCCACCTACCCTCTAGATGCCGCTCAAGGCGGGGAGGGGGTCCGCATCAGCCGCCCCGGGGCAACGGGACGGCCGGGGGCGGG
>VXBJ01002553.1:274318-319335 GCA_013400055.1 Nycticryphes semicollaris | reverse complement strand
GGGAGCGGGCAGCCCCCTCCTTCTCCCTCCCTCCCGCGGCCGGCGGCGAGAGGCAGGCCCCGGGAAGGGGGCTCCCGACCCCCGAAACGCAGTCTGTGGCCCACGGGGCCCCCCTTCCGCCCGCCCGCCGAGCCCCTCCGCGGGGCCTTGCTCGGCTGCCAGGGTTTCCGCGCAGGGGGCGCCCCGGAGCCGCCTCACGACCCCCCGGGGCCGCGCCGTGGGGTTTGCTCACCTTGGTGGCCATGGCGCTGCCGGTACGGGCTGGACTGCCGGTCTCCCCTCCCCGCCGCGGGCCGCGGCTGCTCGGTCGGTGCGTCCGGCCCGCCCGCCGCCGCTGGGCCGCGCAGGCGGGGCCTCCTCAGCCTCCCCCAGTCGCCGCTGCCGCCGCCGCCTGGGGGCCGCTGGGTGGCTCAGCAGCAAACCCCAGCGCTGGGCAGGGGGGGGCTGATGTAGCCGCACGGCGGTGCCCCCTCCCTCACACCCACTGCACGCCCCCGCCCCGGCCGCCCTTTCCCCCGGCACGGCAAGGTTCGGTTCGGCACCCGGGGGCGGTGGCCGGGCTGTTTGTCCCCAGCCTTTCCGTCAGGGCCGGAGGGAGGGACCGGCGGTACGGCAGGGAGCCCCGGGGGAGCCGCCCCGGTCGGTCCCCGGGGGTGCGGTCGTGCCGCCGGGTTTGGACCGACAACCCTCCCGCCTCCCACCCCCTGCCTTCAGCGGCTTCGCTCTGGCGTTTGCCCTCGAAATTGCCGTGTCTGGAGAGGGGCCGCCCCGGCACGGCGGGGACAGGGCCGGGAGAAGGACGTTGTCTGTCCCTCGGTTGTTTTTGAAGAGAAATTCCGAAGCAACTCTTAGAGCAAGGGAAGCACTTTCCCCCCTTGCAGCTGTTGGTGGGATGTGCGACCTCCAGTTTCAGCCGGGCCTGGGGGTAGGGCAGTTATTAGCAGCAGAAAATAACATCGAGGAGCTGGTGGGGGTCGGCACCATTTCTGTCTGGCCCGCGACGACCATCTCATGAAACATTAACTGTGACCGCACTTGCTTTCCAGGCTGCAGATGGGATGTGACGGGAGGCTGAAACAGAGAGAATGGGGAGATCTAGTGGCAGTCATGGTGCAAGGTATGAAAAGCAGTCAAGGTGTGTCGTCCGAAAAGCACAACTTTTTGTCTGTGTATGTATAATGGTTGGCCTGGAATCAGGAGGCGTTTGCTTTCTGTTGAAGGAGATACCTGGTGTAATTGTCAGGATGACCGCGGAGAATCCTAAGAGGCAGGTAGGCTGTTGGGAAGCTGAATTTCCTTCTCCCTAGGAATTGCAAGCTTCTCTTCTGCTATTGGTATAATTTCTCAGTGAGACAGCCTTATTAAAAGAGAAAAATATGTTCACAAATGTTTTAAGTTGGAAAAACAATTTTCAAGTAGGACCAGTGAAATAGTTTCTATGGAGGGTATGGGCAAGCAATGAGGAGGAAACTGGCTGTTCAGTCACCACCACTTTTCGAATGGTTGAACAGATGAACTTGGGAAGTTTTCAAACTCCTTCACTGCAATTTTAAACTTTGATTAAACACAACAATTCTGACCTTTTATTCCTTATAACAGCAGTATCTAAACTGAAACCTTTGCGTCTGGCCCATAAATGACGCTTCATGGTCGCACCTTTAAGATGAGATACTGCAGCAAGACTCAGTTTTGCCATATGGGTCCTCCCAGACTCATATTTCACCCACTGTAGCAGCAAAACTCTCTGAAGCTGGCTTCATTTCTGCACTAAAAGACCCTTTCTTCCATCTTCTTGCTAAACAATCTTTCCAACATCGTACATTTTCATCTGCTCATCTAGTGAGGGTCTTACAAAAAGGATGAAGGTGTGAAGTCAAGAGACCCAGCGTTGTCTGGCTCAGGGATCCCCAACTGGGATGTGAAGGACCCTCTGTCCCCTCGCCAGATGCTATGTTTTGTGATGTGATTTATAACAAACCTGTGGCTTCTCCGTAAGCTGGAGTCTGTGTCATTCTTTACCTGCGGTTGGAACGATTGCCAGGAAAGCTTAGTCTACAGCTGGTAACCAGCCTGCTTTAGCACAGCACTGCTTGCCATCTGGGGAACGAAGAACAAAGTCATGATTTATTCAGCCTCTCTATATGCTTAAAATCTCCAGTTTGCAGTTTTCCACTGTGAGGTACTCCTAAAAATAAATCGTGTGTGACAAGTTTGAGGGATGAAGGAAACGTTAACAATTCTTTCAGGGTGAGAGAATGTTCTGTGAAAATAATTTTTGATGGGATCTTTCCAATACTATTTGCAATTAATTACTATTATTTCCTGTGCTAAAAAAAACCCCATTCTTAGGAATCACTTTGGATTGCAAATAAACATATCTTTTCTTAGCTGCAAGCTTTGTTATTGCATAACACAAAGGGCCAAATACCAACAAATTGCTAATGAAATCACCTAAAATTTCTAAAACTTTCTAAATTAGTTAGTTTTCTGCTACCAAACTGAGCCCTAGTTAATTAAGACTAGATGTTTGCTTGGCACTAGATGTACAAGAAACCTCAGTGGCTTCAGCGGGGTTGTTTACATACTTTTTAACATTTGGTAGATTAGAAGTCGAGTGCTCCGTGTGGAGCTTATCAGCTTTCAAACACAGTCAGCTCATTATTCCCTCTGTTCTAAAGCCCCAATGTATGCTGTAATAGCTGTAATCTCCACCTCAGAAAAAAAAACCCAATCAATAACAGAAGAAAACCCCCTACCCAGCTTATAAGTTACTTTTTTCTTTTCTTTTAATGTTGTCTCTACAGATTTCTACTAAGTATGTATTTTTGCAGCAAACTTGTCTTCAGTAGTTCCCAGGAACAACGGCTGCAGCAGAGAAGAGTGAGAAGCAGAGTCTCATCAAATGAAAAGCTCCTGCCAATAGTGATATGCAAATTTTTTAATTAAAGATGGACTCTGAGAAAGCACATGAAGAACATTTGCTGAACACTGTTCTCTGCTGGGCAAGGCCTGCCAGTAGCTTCATGATCAGGCAAAGTCAGTGACCTTGTATGTTCTCACTTTTGCCAGCTTGGTGGGGAATGATAAGGAAATAATGTTATTCAGATAACCTTCAAACTGAAAACCATCTGGAGAAGGAACTATGGTTTGTGTTTCTGGCCTCAGGAGCTCCTTGAGGTGGTGCACCTTCAATTTCTTTCTACTAGCAGGCTGTGTCCCTAGGTGACGCATGGGGGCGACTGAGGTGGCCCTGAGGCACTTACCACAGCTGGGGAGTAACTTGGAGGAATAATTCTTATCTTCACTAGCAACAACTTTGCAGATAGAGTCACAGAACAGTTAGAGTTGGAAGGGATCTTAAAGATCATCCAGCTCCAAACCCCTGCCATGGGCAGGGACAGCTCCCACCAGACCAGGCTGCTCAAAGCCCCATCCAGCCTGGCCTTGAACACCTCCAGGGATGGGGCAAATGGAGCAGCCTGTCAAATACATGTGTTTCCAAAGTTTCTGCAGGAGTCATGCTGAGACTATATTGTCCTTATTTTTGAAGGCGTTTTATAAAGTAGGAAGTGATTTATTTTTTTTTATTTGGTTGAGAGGCTATCACTGTGATGTGTATGATAACATCAGTTCCACGCTACACACTTTTTATCTCAAGATTTGTAACTACATTAATCAGGGAAGCCTAACAATGGCTAGGGACTGATTTCAAACTTTTCTTACTCCCTTTAATTACCATGTTTACCTTAATCACCCGATAGACCTCTTGTTTTAAAAAGAGGCAGAGGTTTCACATTTCCAAAGCCTTAAAATGAACTGTTTAAGCAATGAGTTTTGTTTTTGAAACAAAAATAGTAATATTGTGTTCTTCAACTCCAGAAGTCGCATCCACACAGCTTCACCTACCTCTGCTCAAGAGGTTCTTTGGGTGTCATTGTGTTTCCTCTCAGCTGACCAGTGTTTCTGTTTCAGAGTTGGGTTAACACCATTTCTTTGGTGCTTCTGAGAAATTTGCAAGAGTGTGATACAGAGAAAATATTGCTTCCTCCTATCTTCCCTCCTCTCCCCTCCCCCCAAATTGGGCAGAAAATGATAGGAATTGCCACAGCCATGAGACCTAATGTTATCTGCACAGAGCAACAGGGGAGCAGCTGCTGAATCCCATTTGTACAACGTGGCAGCATTTGCAAATCTTATCTGAAAAAAATTAATTTAATTAAACACGTTCTGAGGAAAAAATAAGATTATTTTCCTTTATTGTATGTTGAGAGTTGTGAAAGGTCACGAATGCTTGAATCTTATGGTATTTGCACCAAAGCGCTATAGCCTCTTGTTTACCCAGAACTTTATGTGGCAGTTGTTTAAAATGGTGCTTAAGGGATCATAGATACATTTTTCTGTCTTATTCTGCACCTGGTGGTGGGACATCACTGTCAAAACAATAAGTCAGCCAATATTTAAATACCATAGGATGTTAGGTCAAGACTTCCCTAGTTCTCAAAAAGCTGCTTTAGAAAATTGCACCCAAAATTGCACCCAAAGTCCTCTGAGGTTTTCAGTTTTAGAATTTGTCTCTGAATAAGCAGTTCCGAGAAAAACCATGCGTCGTGCATTTGCTTTTGACTTAATGGTTTTGTCTCCTTAGCGGTGGTAAACAGCACCATTAGCATCTGAACTCTGGCATACTTACCTTTTTCAAACTAAGTTCTAATTTGACGTGGCTACATTTTTAATAATTATATAGCTAAGATTGTGTTCTGTTGTGTATGGATATGCTGCTTTCGTTACACTGGGGAAAGGTGCAATGCTATACCATGCTAAATTCTGTGCTCTGAGGGTGGGGGTTTTTTAAATGCATCTTTGCAAAGCCACTGGTTTTAAGTCTTGGTGGACTCCCCTCACAGAATCGCGGAATGATGTGAGGTTGTAAGGGACCTCTGGAGATCATCTAGTCCAACCCCTCTGCCAAAGCAAGTCCTCCTAGAGCAGGTTGCACAGGAACTTGTCCAGGCAGGCTTTGAATGTCTCCAGAGATGGGACTCCACCACCTCTCTGGGCAGCCTGTTCTGAAAAAACCCGTCTCAAAACCCACAAAAACAACTGCTGAGCATTGAAGATCTTAAAAAGCTACACAGAAAAGAAGTGTGGGTGTTCCACTGACAAAGGGTTGTTGCAATAAGCTTTTGGACAGTGTCAGTTTTTTCAGAGCACTTTTTTCCTTTTATGAAGGTGGTTGCAAAGGTTGGTGTAAATTTGATCATCTCCCTCAAGGAAGAGGGGAATGTGCAGATCTTTATGGGTGAGCTCCATGACTGCAACAAGTAGGAACTGACTTGGTTGTGACAACCTGTTCTTTCTTTAGATAACAGTGTGTGAAAAAAACTTTTCCCCTTTTCTCCTTTAAGTGTAACAAATATTTTGACCAATTCTATTTTGGCCATTTTTTTTTCTGCCTTTACAGCAGGATGATCTGTGATAGATATAGGGTTTGGGGTTTTTTTTTGTTTTTTGAAAGAAATCCTGCAACAAATGCTTTCTTGTGTAAGGAATAAAAAAAGATTTCCTGAAACACCTAATACTAATGTCGTTCTTACTTCTTGCATTCCCTTCTGGCCTGTACACTGATTGATAGTACAGTATATATGCTTATATCTGACCTTGGATATTTGTGCATGTGTATCTATCATGCATTTTAGTTGGTTCGTATTTGAATTTTGTGTTCATACTTCATATTCATTTGGGTTTCAAGGCAGTGACTGCTGAGGTCAATAGGTTTTAACTCAGCTTTCCTGAAAAAAAATACAACACAGCTTAGTAAAAAAAAAAAACATTTAAAAAAGTGTAAATCTCTTCATTTTGCTGTTTGCTAGCTTTAGCAAAAGTGACATACTGTTATCACTATTGATTTTTACCGCTACTGACCCATTCCACCCGGAGTGCTGACTGCCTGTGGCTTATTTCCATTTTGTCCTGGCATGGTGGAAGGGCTCTGCCAGTTGCCATACTCTGCCATCGCAGGGGATGGCAGTCTCGACAAGCAAAGCAACAGAAGAGGAGCACGTTCTGCTATGTACTTCGATTAAATGTACAGGTACATCTATGACAAGGTCCTGTCAACATGAAGAAGCCAAGGATTGGACCCAAATTGTCTTCCGACACACAGCTCACTAATTGTACTAAAGATGTAATTAATTATTCTTTGCAGTTGCGTCTAGATGATGGTCCAGTTATTCCTCCTCACTGAGTGATTGAGGAGAAAGCTACAGAAGGCTGCAAGACTAACCTGAGAGATATGAGCCCTCCTGTTCTGGTCTCCAAGCTTCTATGGAGGGGAGCTTAATGAAAGTAGGAGCAAATCCATGGGCGCTTGGCACATATTGCATTTACATCCAAATTAACAGCATGGTCAGTATGAAACCATCGTAAGGCACGCTTTGCTCTGCATTGTGATAGTGACAATGCAAAGCTGCAGACTCTGTGGATAAATGCTGTTTGTCATGAGGGTCTGCTTTTAACTGTAAATAAAGTAATTTACGTGCTTCTCCTTTACAAAAATAAGAATTATCATTTTACTGACCTGACCAACATGAATTTCAAATGGAGTTTATCCCTGGTTTAATGCTTTTTCTCCAGTGCTCCAGCACACATCATTCCCTCACACCTTTTTCTCCATGACACTGGCAGGTGTTATGGACTAAAGTGATTCTGAGTCTTCAAACTGTTTGTGTTTTTCCAATTCAAAGAGATTTGTTACTTTTCATTACTTTTTTTTTGTGTGTGTTTTCATCATGGAAATTTGGGGGATTTCAGAGTCTCTAGCTGACTGAGTTTCCATACACAAATTCCATTCTGTGATGAGATCACCAAAAGGCTAAACCAGGCCTTAGTGTCCTTTGCCACCTAAATCTTCTTTTGAGGTACTGTTTCCTGTAGAAATAATTGACAATAAAATGACTTCACAGAAAGAAGCTGCTGATCAGCAGCCCCCCAGCATTTATGAGCCCATCTTTAATGAACGCACGTCAAGGTGATGAGAACTGCTGTAAAGCAAATGAAAAGCAATTTCCAGGAGCTATTGTTCATCTGCATTTTCTCTAGTAGGGTTAAGGTGTCCTGCAGCCAGAGGAAGAGTTATGAGGCCTCTTTCTAGTGCACATCTATTTCTCTCTTCCATCGGGCCATCTTAGACCTCCAGTGCATAAACTATCTTTTAGCCCAGACAAGCCCAAAAGGGGATAAGGAAAAGGGAGAAAGTAAAAGCTTTCATGAATTTCATTATACAATCACTAGATGTATTCCTTTATATATAGTTTTTCCTGTCTTGAGGAAGGGGCTTGGAATCTTGAGGCTCCCTCTTTTCCCTGCTTTTTGAGATTTGTTCTTGCACATTATAGCCAATAAAGACTATGTTATCCTAGTAAAGAGAAAATAACATACAACAGAAGAAAAACCAAAGCTTGTGACTAGATGATGGGCTACAAAAGAGGCTTTGTAGGCTGCATACCTTGCATTGCTGCTGAGGAAATTATGTGACTGTGGGCAGGTCAGAAAATTTCAAGTATCTATGAAATTGTTTATAATCACTGCCTCAGATTAAGGCTTGCAAAAAAGCATTTCTCCTTGGTTGCAGGGCACAGAACCATTCATTAGCAGGAATATTAAATACTTCCAAGATACCTCATAGGAGTAGGTATCCAAATCTTTTTGAAAATCCACTATAACTAACAAGATTTGTCTACTCAAGCATTTAATTTATTACCAGTGCTAAAACAAAAATGATACTTAGGGATTTAAGTGCTTCATATCTTTCTGCATGTGAGTATTAAGACGTTCAAGCTAGCTGACAGCTCTTTTCTTCAAATTACCACCCCTAGAGGTATCTCTAGCTATCCTGGAAAGGCAGACATCCAAAAACCTACAAATATTTCCTGGAAATCTGACCCATACACTGAGGTTAAAGAGAGTAGACAGAGAGGAGTAAATTCTGCAGCTCTCTTTTCCCGAGTACAAATTTTCTTATTTTTCTGGTGGTGGGTAAAATATGAAGTTTGCTTTGATGAGGAGCTCTAAATGGATTCTGTAAATTGAGACTTCCCCTTTAAATTTACAGAATATTCTTGTCCAGGCTTTTTGAACTGAAGGGGGACATAACAGATGCAACACTCAGTCATGTGCTCTGCTTGTGGTTAGCTACACAAAGCCAATTTTTTTGGATGCTAAGCTCTACTCTCTTTTTTTTTTTTTTAAATTATTATTATTTTTAAGAAGAAAGACTGAACACAGCTGTTCTTGACATCAAAAACAGTCACTGAAGAAATAAAAAAGCACTACGCTATCCAACTAACAGCTGACATTTAGAGTCAATCGCAGTGAGTTTACCTAAGAAATGCTGAGGACCAGCAATAAAGGACCAGCTGTACCACAAAGTACCTTTTCCCGTTTGCTTGAACCACCTCTGTGTTTTTTCAGCATATCACATCAGTTTGTTTCCAGTAATGTGTTTACCCAAAAGGTGATCTTTGTCATGAGCTTGCTGGCATTTGCCTGTCATTGTTACATCAGCCTAAGGTTTTTACAAGGGTAAAGTACTGCTGCTACAGATAATATTGTCACAAAAGAGTTAAATTGAAAGGATACTCCTTGAAAGTTATGATAACAAATGGAAGAGGAAATGTGTCTGGAATATGGCATTCAAAAAACCAAAACAAACAACTGACAAAAATCCTTAAGTATTGCAGTGAGCCACAAAAACTACTAATATTTCTAATTTTGTTTTTCTGAATCTTTTATTTCCAAGATTGTTTTCCACCATAAGCAGGCATCATCCACCCTTTTTTCCCTTCGTGGTTCCAACAGATGTTTTGTAGCAGTATGACTGCAGTCTTTACCTGCCTGCACCTCTTCCAAATCTCGAGTTATCACTACTTTATTTGTCTGTGTTTTTACCAAGGCATTTTGGGGGCTTCAGGCTGAAGGAATTTATCTGTTAATTTATTTCCCAGGCAGCACAAAAAGTTTTCCCCATAATATTACTTCAGTTGGTTGCCAATTTGATCATTACTGAGTGTGATTTTTCTCCTTCCAAGCATCCTGATTGATTTTTCCAGAATGTGAATTTAATTCTGGATATTCTACCAGAAATATTTCTAAGTCCCCTGAACATCTGTGCTGGCAACTGCCTTTGTGCTCCTCACGGGTGAAGCTCTCCCAGCCATCCTGACTGCCCCGTGCTGCCCTGCTGCTGACGCCAAAGGGCTGGTGGCTGGGCTGTAAGCTACATGGGCTGTACTATACCTTTGTAGCTTTGTCATGGTATGGTGGCAGTCCTTGGCCATCCTAATTATGATCACAGCCCTCTTTGTGAAGGACTGTACCCACACTGAATATTTTGCCCACCTTTCCAAAACCTGGCGCATCTGTCGTGCTTCCTAACTGGCTCCTTCTTTGGAGCAAGTTCAAAGCTTTAATTCCACATCAGACCCTGAGTTTTCTTCTCCCTTGAATGTTTATGACAGTAAAATTGAAGAGAGGAGTTTCCTAGCACTTTTTCAGGCCCACAGTGTCTCTGCAGAGAGGCAAGCCCTTGGCACCACAAACCACACCGAGTCAGTAAGGCAGTTGCAACACAGAAAAAAATCAGGGTCCTCGCTCATCCAGGCCCTTCCAGTGGGTTTCTAACCTGCTGTGCTGTTTTCCCCAGCACACAGAAACCCATACTCCAGGCCACTTCTTCCACTGCTCTTCCACCTCTTCACTGTTCCCCAGCAGTCCTCAACCAAACTCTCTGGAGCTTTGGCTTTGACCCCAGCTGGCCATGACTGTTTGTTGGTTGTTGTTTTTTTTTCTAAGGCTACAACCATTCAGAAACTTCCTTGCACAAAATCAGTTATAATTGCAGGCTTCTCCTCAAGGACAGATGATTTAGAGATTTGAACTCTCCAGCTTCTCAGTCACGTGATCTGGGAAAGGATGGAGAACAGGCAGAGGAACTTCTGCGAAAAGGCTGTTCACCTGGAGCAACCTGGAGTTGTTTCCTCACCCAGACAGATTCATTCACACATACCCTATGGCCAACATGGTAGACAGATGTGTTTCCTTTAATTAAAGATGACTACTGCTTTAGCTCAGCCATTGCAAGACCCTCTTCTGACCCAGCAGGGGTGTCTCCTGTCCGTGTAGATGCCATTATTCCCTTCGCACCAGCTGAATGTCTGGAAATGTCTCTGCAGCCAAACCTGCAGCGGTTTCCCCTGCTGCAATTGCTGCTGGCTCAACATCCCCAGTCAAATGCCCCTGGCTGTGTTTACGGCCTTGGATTTTGTATTCTGGAGTAACTTTCTCTCATTTCTTTTTTTTTTTTTATGAGGTATAAAGTCCCCCTTACTGGTGTTCCGTCTGAAGAGGAATCTTGACTTCTATAATGTTTAATTACACTGGCTGTGAGAAAAGATGTTTCAGGCTGTTTTCAACCGCATTCCCCTGACAAAGCACCTCTGTCAGGTACCCCTGTTAACCAGCAGTTTTTGTTTCAAGTGTCTTTCCAAAATAACTGACTCTGATAGTTGGTATTCATGCCAGTTAGCTTCTGGGACACGAATGCCAACAGGCAGCTCAGAGTGACCTAATAGCATTTGTTGGTTTTTCCTACCTGCTTAGCAAAGTACAGGGGTCACAAAGTCTAAATAATTTGAATGCTACGGTCCGGTGGAAAAGTTCAACCAGCAGATTCCTCTGTGAGCTTTCAGCATGCCAGCCAGGTAAGGAGAGGGGTACAGTCTTGTTTTGAGGCAGGGGCAGATGAATTGCTATGCAGTGGACATCTCTGTTGGCTCAGTGACAACCTCAGCCAGCAAAGGGCTGGGACCTGGCAGGGATGATGCTGCTGCCGCTGCTGCACTTCACTCTCTGAGGCTTATTCTCTGCTGCCCGTGACAGAAGTGTGCGGGGAAGTGCTCTGGTTGCTTTAGGGGCTGAAGGTCATTTTAAAATAGAAGTTGAAAGTTTAATATCTTCTCTGTATGTTGGTGTAAGCTTTGTGTTCTTGTACCACTATTTGGCCATTGTCTCCAGTGATAAATGATGTCACAATGTAAGCGTATTCCTGTTTAAATGAAACTGGTGTCTTACTGGTCAAACAAGAAGAGAACCATTTATTTTACTGTGTAATCCTTATGGCAGGACAGCTCATGGGCATGGGGTTTTCCATGACTTCAACATAGGTGCTCCCAGTGATGGTTACTAATTCTCCTCCCTGGTACGACAGTCACAAAATGTGTGGAATTGGCACACTGCTGTTGCTCTGAACATCAATCCATGCGGAATATACCTATGCTAATACCAAAAAAACCCCATAGAACCAAACCTCTATAACACTCCTTTTGACACCAGAGATTTGCCAGTCTTCTGCGACTACCTGTACTGGTGGGCTAAATGCCATCGTTTACATTGACAAAGCATCAGATTGTTCCCTGTCTCCATGGTGGCCCAAGCTAACTCGTGCTCCCCTAAACTGCTCATGGGGAGAGTTTGAGAGTGATAACCATTACCAATAGTTAGTGTGAGGCAGCCAGGCTGCTGCGGAGAGTGAGAGAATTTCCCAGTGCAGACATGAGCTGTGCCATCCCAGTTGGTCTCGGTGCCTGGGAACGTTCCCATGCACACTTGATTTCCTACGGTATACACTTAGTGTATACCGTAGTGTATACAGCCTGTAAAACCAAAGACCCTGACCCTGAAAACCCAGCAATAAACTTGGGTTTATACAAGGCACAGAATAAAGGTCTTGAATAGTCCCTGAATTTCTCAAGAGTATAGGTGGAACTGCTCACATCTGAGATGTTTCAACTAGATGCATTTTGACTGCCAAAAATTCTTCCGAGTAGTGCTATTTAATAAATATTTACTTCTTATCTTCCTCCTCCATGACTGTTTTTACTTGGAAAACCACATAGCAGATTCTGCAATGCCTGCTTTCTTTCACCAGGAGGGTGACCTTTCTTTATTGCTGGGCAAAATGAACTCTTCTCAAAGGTTAATTGTCTTTAAATCCTTGAAAGTAGAGTTTCAGAACACACTTTATTTCATCAGTGTTGAATTTACCAACTCTGAATTTCATCGGAAACCCACTTTGCTTCTGGGATTGTGATACTGGGAGCTTCTATTTTCCCATATACATTCCCTGATGGCCATGCTTCCATCAGATCCCCACTCACCTTATTTTCTCAGGAGAACATTCATAGCCATTTCAGTCTCTTCGTCTGACAGTTTGTCCACCAAGTCCTCAATTGTTTTATTGCCCTTTTCTGTACTCCTTCCCACTTTATAGCCTGCTGCCTAGAAGATGGTGAATGTAGCCAACCAACAGATTAAGCCTTCACTGAGTTATCTAAGGTTATAATAGTCATTGATTATTTGCCATATATGCCTTGTGCTTTCCCTCTCCCTTAGAGAGAGAATAAGTGAGATTTCTCTAGCATGTAATCTGTGTCATTTGAAAAAGAAAATTTAAATGGGTGCTTATTCTATGGCTCTGACAATGCAATTACCATGGAAATTAGCATATGTAAACATGCAAAATTCTTTTTGACTGTGTGGAGATGTTGGATTCATCAAAAGAAACTTCAGATTTATGGATTGATGGATATAGCTGACAGAAACAAAGTCTGGATATGAACAACATGATTTAGGGTTTCTCAAGACCAAGACTGACACAGGACTTTAATTGGCAAGGTGTCCTAGGCTTGTGTCCTACAAAATGTCCTAGGCTAGAAAGCTGAAAGGAAATACATACTAGCAGCTCTGCTTCCATAATAATTCAGAATTGCTGTTTGAATTGCTGTGCAGTTATTTTCAAACACTTATAGTTCAGCAGATAACAGTGTACTTGCCAAAGCTTATGCAAGAAAATAGAAAATTATTTCGTAACGATATCTTCCTTTGTAACAATTACAAAGGAATAAATTAGTATTAAATTAAAAAGTAACAAACTTGTATTAAATTACAAAGGAATACATTTGTATTAAATTACAAAGGAATGCTAATTGTCACATTTTGATTACAAAGCTTGACTTGAATCAACTAACACATGAAATAACTTAAAATAGCTTTTTAGTCAATTCTTTGGTGAATCGAGATGTGAGACCTGCATAATTGAGTAGGAAAATTTTGATGCATAATTTGTTTTAGCTAAGACAAGTTCCACAGATTTGCGGAGCCAGTTTTTAGAAGATGCCGTATTTTTATTTTATTTGGAGAAGATTAAAAATACTGACCTTAAATTCTGCTAAATGCTGAAAGATATCTCTGACATCAACATGGTATTTTTGAAAGAAGATGTCTGTGCTTTTAAGATTTTGAGGACTTCTGAGCTTCAAATACCTTATAAACCAAGAAATCTTCCCAAACACTTTTTCAGAACACGTTATTTGCTGAAATCTTGGAATCCGTGAGTACTGCTGCTGGATGAACATTTTCAAAAGCTATTCCACAAATAGCAACATAAAGGGAAACTTACCATGTGATTATTTAGCTATAGGGGAGAGTAATATACTAGAGTAATAAAGGAAGTCTTAATATTCAGGATATTGAAACAAATAGCTTAATAATAATGTTAAGTAAAATGGTAAGTCATAGTTCAGAAACAAGCAGGTAATATATATTTTGATTAACAAAAGGATAAGTCACAGCCTAATGGGAAAAGAAGAAAATTTTGATACTTTACTATACAACTTGGCATTTTGACTTTGTTAAACAATGGGTTTATAATCCTATAGCATAGCATTTCCTTTTACATATGTTTGAAAGCAGGACAGGATGGCAGATGAGGTCTCAGAAGATAGGAAGAAAGGCTGTACAATGCCAATTTTAAACAGAGGGAAAAGAGGGAAGCAGCTAATTATAGCCTTTTCAGTAGGAGGAAACCACTTCCAAGAGTCCTGGCCCTTTGGGAGAGACTGGGAAGCGAGGTAGCTGTCAGGATGGCTTTACAGTTGAGTGGTCCCAGCAGACAAAGAGCATCTGTCTAGGCAAGGAAAGGAGGTCACATTTAAAAGCAAGCTAGCTAGGGTAGAGACAAAGACTTATCCTGATCTCTTAGCTATGTTAAACCTGTTTCAAGTAGCATTTACCATTGGTTTGTTTGAAGGTGGGGGTTTTAAGAACATATTAGCCCACATCTTTTTAAACATGCCCTGTTTTCCTAATCTGGGCAGAGACAAAATAGGTTTCGTTTTTTCTTTCAAAAGGAAATGAACAAACGAACAAACAAACAAACATACAAAACCTCTATGAGGCAAACCGGTACTTTATGTGGGAGACAGATGTGTTCTGAATGGCTTTCAGTCAAGCTTTTTAGTAATGTATTTCAATGAAGATTAATTAAAGCTTAAATCTTTAAAAACATGGTCACGATGCTTGATCTGAGGGAGAAGTTCTGCAGGAACCAGGTGTGAGCACAGCTCAGAGACAGTAATTGGACCTTGACCCAGAATATCTTGCATCTGAGAGGTAGTCTCCTCTTTGGGGCTCTGGAGGGAGCTTTACTGGGGCTACCAGACATCACAGCAGAGGACAGGGAGCCTAATAACTTTATACTGGCAGTCCACTACCCCTCTGCAGTACCTTCCTTCTCAGCTGCTAAGGTAGTTTGACTTACATCACTCCACAAAGAAATTAAATAATACTGTTTCCTACTGATTAACCCAGGTGCCGAGAAGTTCTGCACAAGATTTTGTAACCTTTGCTCAGGCTGGGGGCTGATCACTGACACGTCTTACCCATAGCAGCCAGTGGGACTGCTCATGTGTTTTAACTGCTCATCAACATGAGTAAGGATGATACTACCCAGCCCAAATGCCTGGTACACAAAGTTACACAGGAAGCATGTGGAAGAACTGGAAGTAGTCACCTGATTCCAGCACCTCTGCTGATCAAATAGGTGAAAGTTCAATAGTATTAACATATCTAGTCATCTACTGCGGTAAAATCTAATTGCAAGAGATAACACATGGATAAAAAAGACTAGGAATTGTAGAACCTGTGCAGGGAATTGAAATTTGTTCCACAAAGGTCTCTCTGCGACATTAGTGGTTTTATTTGGTGAAGGAGCTGGTCCCACAAACCACCCAATAGTCAAAACAAGACTTTTTGGAGTCAATGGAGTGGAGGAAGAGAAGCCAGATGTCTGCCTGGACTTAATGAGTTGCAACACAGGTGGATGGAGTCTACCTCTGAATAAAAGTTCTGGGTTCTGACCTAGGAAAGACCAGGTCTATGAAGTAAACAACCTAATGCACAGTATGAATCACATAATATTTTACGATAATATTGGATTGATGCATTTCCCAAACAAAAAGTTTCTACAGGACTTCACATTCCCAGAGACTGCATGACTTGTAAGAGAAAAGTATTATAAAAGCAACTACACATAAGTTCAAAGCACTAATAGATGGAGAGTTGTAGCTACCTCACAAAGTGCCCTGTGCCAGCTCCACCCTTCCAGCCACTTCTTTTGATTTGTGGCACGTAACTTGTCCCCACAAAAGACGATGCTCCCAGACTGGATCTGCTTCTTTCTTTTTGCTAGAGCAGCATCTCAGCTGCCATCAGAGGGAGGCAGCAACTTTTTATCCAGGGTCAACTCCAAGAGGGAGAATTACAGGCAGGCACAGCCAGCACACTGCATGCTAGTTCCCATTTCCCCTGTTCTCAAGTGCAAAGGTTATTTCTTAGTTTACGGTAATGATTTCTTGAGGAGACTTTTAAAACTCATGTGCGTTTTTGTCCTATGCAAGATCTAAACAAAGCAATACTGTTTTTGAGATAGATGCTAATCATTCATTAGAAAAACTTTCTGCCAATTTCCAAACCCTTTTCACTTTGTCTGAACTGATGGAACACGTACATTCAGATTTATAAAACCAAAGAGAATTTTTGACTACAGGAAATTTCTTTTTGTACTAAAAAAGCAGTTCAAGACAAAATAAAACTTCATACATTCTCTCACACTTCAGGAAATTATAAACTGCCTTTTTTTTTCCTCGTCTCACTTTTTAGCTTCTCATAATTTCATAAATAGAACTGAAATACTAAGTTATTATTTATGGAGACTTTAGAGACCTGTGAGCAAAGGAGTTCTTGACTTCACTCCATACAGCAGTGTACCAGCACTGACACTGCTCAAATACTTTTAAACCACACTCTGCTCAAGTCTACACTCTTCATGTTAATTCTTAAAGCTACACAGTATGTGGTTCTTTTTGTAGCCTGATTTATCCCAACACCGGGAACTCTCACATAGTTTGAGTCTCAAAAGGCTTGATTCACATAGAGAAGTTACACTTACTGTATAGTTTTACAATCAGAAACGGGCTGATGTGTGTAAATGGTACATTTTTCTTGGGCACAGGAAGAAAATTTTAGGAGGACTTCATAATACGCTATCTAATCCTAATATTCTGTTATTTAAAATAATTAATAATTACCATGCTCCTGACACACACCCCTTTGCTGACCATGGACAAGCTTTGGATGAAGCCTCATGTGAGCCATAAGGGAGAACTGTTGTTGGGCAGACAGATTAACCTTTTTTTGTTGATGGGAACACGCCTCAGTTCAATGAACAAGTAGTTGTTGCCTACCAATAGACAGAGCTTTCTTTTTTATAAAATTTAAATTGATTGCCCTTTAAAACCATCAGTTTTGCAGAAGGCTGCAAAGCTGGGTTGTTGCCATCCAAGGACTCTCCTATGTGGCAGGCTGGGAGGTATAAGGGGATAAGCCCTATATTTTTTGACCTCTTAGAGTTCCTGTAACAGTAAGTGGGAGCAGTGATTTGCCAAGTTTTAATGTAATTTTCCATCCTTGTCCACCCTCTCTTCCCCCAGTCCTCTGTGGAGAGAGAGCTGGCATGCCCCAGCAACAGCAGTTCTGCCCAGACGACACAAACTCCTGTGAGCAATGAGGTCGTGGAAACTCGTGAGAGCCAAACCTTCACGTACAGCACCAAAGCCTACAAGGTGCTGGCCACCACTACAATTACAGCGATGTCTGTATGTCTCTTCTCCCCTGTTTCTGCAGGGACAGCTAGTTGTTTCTTGCTGTGCTAGCTTGTTTCCTTTGCTTTTTCAATAACTTATTTTTGAAGGTAGTTACAGTATTACAAGATAATCTATTTTACAGAATATCACAGAGAGCTATTGTCTAAGTATACGCAGCTACCCCTACTTTGGTCAAAAATTCATATGCACTTTAAAATCTCTGGAACAGGTTGAGGTTTCTTAGGCATTCTGTTCAAAATTACAGTTGTAAGAGGGATGCAGCATTCTGTGATTACAGAAAGATGACTGAATCTATCCTTAATATTTGTATCCTTAACGTATCCTTAATGCATTGATTTTGATTGTACTGCCACAAAGTTACATTTGATCACAAGTCTTCAAAACCAAAAATGGAATGTCTTGCCATCTGGGCTTTAGAATGGCAAAGAAGGGAAAAAACCCTCACAGTTTTTATCCAATCACTGCCACCTTTACAATTTTGTTTCACTGCCATTTGAATTACTTTTCTATTCAAAGTAGCATATAATTACCAATTGTTGAGCTAAATGCTAATAGCACCTATCTGGTCTCAGACATGTAATAGAGCTGTGCTGTGCTCTTAAGTCTTGACAAACATTTATTTAATCCTAAATTTACAGTTAAATCCTAGCTGTGTGCTCTGTGTGGCTGACCTGCTGCCTTTCTGCTTTAGAAAGGCCCCTGATGTGTGCCAGCGAGCTTGTTGCCCAGGTAACTTCCACTCCGGCTGACACCGTCCCCATCACCTGGCTCACACCCAGAAAAAACACTCCATGATTCATCACTGCAGCCTGGAAAGGCTGAATGACCCACTCAGGGATTCCTAAGTCATGAGTTTGTTGCTGTTTCATCACATGCTTTGTGCTGGATGGAAGGCAACTTCCTTTTCTCAGGTCTTTAACTCTGATGGGCCAGCTGTCATTTGATTGACCCTCTACTACTACTCATAATTTATGTATCCTCCCTAGATATGGGTGCATTGCATGTGTGCGTGTGTTTTAATGACTTGCTGGCCAAATTTCTTCATGGAGTGAATCACACACTTCTGCCAAACTCCTCCACCACTGTCAGCTAATAGCGCCTATTCGCACTATTCAGACACAGTAGAAACAAAGGAGGATGTTCTGATAAAAAAGTCAGGAGGAACCTGAAAAAGGCAGTGAAAGATCATATCTCTGAGAGGTGATCCTTACTGGAGCAATGCAAACATGGAGGTCTGTTCTCCCTATGGTTCCTAGTGCTGATCTTCACCTGCAAAACAGCGTCGGCTGTCCCCTAGCTTTGCTCTAAGATCCTTGTACTCTCATCCCTATGGAGAGACCTGCTGAAGTAAACAACCCAATAAACGTGAGTAAAGCCAGAACTGACTCCATATAAATCACCTATGTGGAATATCTGACTCCTTTTTCCAATGTAGTATAAACTCTCCAAATACACTCCAAGTTACCTTTTCAAATAAGCTCAGCTTATACATAGACACTAAATGAAAAAGGTTTCAAAAGGATTTTGCACTCGGGGCACAGAAATCTTACAGAAGGTAGCTATACACAATAGGAATTTATATAATTAGGAATATAATTAGATTTACATCACAGCTTCTGGGGCAAGAGAATATCTTTTTTCCCCCTAAACCCTACAGCAACTATCAAGGTTGTACTCAGCAGGGGCAGTGAGAACCCACAACCTTACAATCTCTTACAAATTTTAAATTTCACCCTAATGACCTACATACTTTCAATCAACCTTCACCATTGTATCTGTATGCATCTGTTTCAGGCAGGTTTTATGCATAATTACCAACTAATTTTCAAGAAGAGCTTCACAATTGCCTTTGCATATTTAAGCATCTCGGAATCACCCTGACTAGCAAATTACATAATTAGGTCCAAACAGGAGCAAAATTCAGGATGTTTGATGGTTTTTGTTTTTTTTTTTTTTTCACAAGCCAGTGAAGGAAATTCAGTGTCAGACACATCCTGAGAAGATGGATGGTATCCTGCAATTAAGAAGCTTCTAATCTACAAAAAAGGCGTTTCCCTTTCCTACCTTCTCCATTCACCAGAACAGTGTTGTTTACTTGGGGAAAAAGAATGGAGAGATGGGGTTATTTTTTGACCAATATCATGCTAAACTTAGTTAATCTCCTTGTCTGCCTTCGGGCAATATGCCAGAGGGATCAGGAACTAACTGTTATCACCACATTGTTGCAGAGATGGCAAAACACACTGTGGAGACAGATGGATTCAGTCTGAGGCTACCTCCTTATTTGTTTTTTTTTGCCACTTTGTGAAACAGCTGAGGATGTTCCTTTGCATTGTGAGTGATGGACCACCTCAGCCTTTCCCCAAAACAAATTGGGCAGAAGTAAGGGCTGGTGTATTGAAGTAGCTCCTCTTGTGTCTTTAGGAGAGTTGTGAGACCACGTCATGCTGGATCCAAGAGGAATTCTCTTTTTGCTGTTTCCCTAGTGCTTCTGTCTAACAGAAATTATTAAAAAACACACATGGGCATTAACACTCAACATTTCATAGAGCTTTGATTTGCTGTACTCTGCTGCTCACTGGAGATTGAATTTCCTAAAAACTAATTCCTAAATCCAAATTTTTTTACCTTGCCACAACGCATCACAACTAGAAGCATTATCTGCCCCTTGCACTCTATGCAGAATCCCCTGTCAGGCCACTTGCCCAAATCTCAGTAGATCAGAGTAGTTTAAGCAGCCCAGCACCCTCAAAATGTGCTATTAATATTTCACATTGTGTTATCTGTGAAAGAAATGTCTTATCTTTTCTGAAAAGATTCTTGCTGTAACTGTCACCACTTGCTATATCCACTAGTTCAGCTGTAATTACTAAATTCATATTTAGAAACAGATGATTATGATTATTGGTATGTTAATTAATTGAGACATACACGTTAAGAATTTGATTTCCTTTTCAGCTGAAGAACGGAACATGTTTTTTGTTTGGCAGAAGGCAGAAAAATATTAAGATACCAGAATAATGGTATCCTAAGAAGAATAGTACCCTGCATACTAGGCAGAATTTTCAGCTCTTTCCAAAATTGTATGTCCATGCTGATGCTGACATGAATTTCTTTGAATTAAGGTATTCCAGTGATCACATTTTGTGTTGGAAATGACATAATTTTCCTTGTTTTGACTTGAAAAAGTCAAGAGAAATCTTCTGGCTGCATTCTCAGATTTCCTCAGAGTTCATACTCTGTTATGCACTTTAAAAGTTTTGGAGAGCAATTTTCCTGTGACCATGCAGGGTGCAGATTATAGTGACAACACTACAAAGACACCTAGACAACATCTGAAAAAATCAGTTGCACAGAAGGCCAGCTGGAAAGAAGCTGCTGAGTTACGGGAAAAACAGCTGTATTTGATCTTGAGATGGATGGTCAAGGGGGACAGGAATTTCCATCTTGGATGGAAGGAAACAAAAGTAATGTTGGATAGAAGTTACAGCATATATTTTCTGAACACTGGCGTCCATTTAAGTAGGTACTGAAAGTATCAGATATAATAGATACTGACACATCTAAACACATCCTAAAAAAAAAATGATAACTCTTTCCTGGGTTTCCTTAATCAAAAAGTTTCATGTTTTATTTGCTTTAGATGTCTGGCTACTGATGTTTTTAATCAGATGCACACAGCTGGATCTGACTTGTTTCACATCAACATTTTCCATTTGCCTCACATCATTAGTCACTTTTGGGAAAGACCAGTTTTCTGGGATTTCAGAGCATTTGTTCTAGGGTCATCTCTTACTGACATGGGGTCTGTTTAGACAGAGGCTTTTTGATACAAATATTGCATAAAGCATAAATATAGCACTCCACCCTCCGTGACTGTCAGCTCAGTAACAGAACTGGATGCTTCTGCTGAACAAAGCCAGGAAACAGTCAAAAATATCTTGGAAGAAAAAGGCAGGAGGGCAAAGTAACCTTTTAGTCACCTCAGATAGTCAGGGTCAAGAATACCAGCAACCTGGCTTTATATAATTCAAGTGTCATACTATCCTTTGAAAAGTTCACTAGGTTTAAGTAAGTCATGCATTAAAAATATAAAACATTTAGTTTTGTTTTTTTTTTAATTTTATCTGCACATCAAATGACACTGTAAGAAAATTATTTCCAATATTGCCATTCACCTAATTTTAAGGTCTATTGCTCTTTCCATGAACAACTGTGTCACGGAGAGGATGGATTTCAGCTGTACAAGCTCCAATCTGGCCTGAAATCTGGCATCAAATCATCCAGATTCATAACACTAATAATATTGATGAAAAATATGCAATGTTTTCAGAAGAGCTATTTTCATCTCTTGAGTTAACACCGTAACATTTTCCTCTTCTTGTCCTGTCACAAGGGGCAGCCAAGGAGAGTGCTCAGAAATCGGAAGCAAAGTGGGACTCGGTATCTCCTGAGCTCCCCTGTCCTCAGACATCCCCAAATTACTGAGGCTGAGGAAGTGCCACGACATGCTACCCTGCCAGCCTTCTGTGGGTGCACACAAATCCTCTTTTTCTCTCCCTAGGTACAAGCCCTGCGGTGGTCCCGGGAAGGCTGGCACGGCACAGCACCATAGGCCCCATGTGGTCCTCGGTCCTCTCCTGCCCAGTCCTGCCAGCCTTGAGGTCACGCTCCTCCGTGCAGCACAAAGCAGCCGCAGTGCAGGAGAGGATCTGGCTCTGCAATTAATGGCAGGAATGCACACTGAACTCCTCAGAGCACCAGGCACAGACAGACGAGGTTGTGTTTGCTCACACACAAGCGGGCATTTATTTGGTCCTCTACAGACTGTCTCTCTCGCAGGCACCCGCCTCTCAGCTTCCCGTCTCCTCCAGCAGGAGAGAAAACACGGGAGCAGAAGCCAAGGACTCCTGAGTTTCAGTTTGACTGCTGGTATTGACTCATTGTTTGGCCTTACTTAGTCATTTAACCTCTCTGCTTTCAGTTCCCTCACTGAAAAACGACAAAGCAGCTGGATGTGACTGGGCAAGACTGCTCTACCCAGGAAAAAAACAGGGGGGCTGCTCTGGAGAGCAGAGGCAGTTCTCTCCCAAAGTCCTCAATGGAGACAGAGCAAAGTGCAAGGGACAGGACTGTGACCTGTAGTATCTCACTAATCTTTAACTTCTGAAAATTATTTTCGTCCAGTAGCTCGACTCTGGGTAGCTATTCTCTCTCTCCCCATTGTAACACAGGAAATCATGGCTTAATTCTGATTACCAACAGTGTGATCCCTCCAGTTCGGAGTGGGTGACTGGTTGCCACCTTACCCTTTGAAAGAGAAGGTCACAAAAAAAGCGCCAAGCTTTGGACCCCAAGAGGCGTTTGAAGGAATGGAACTGCTCTGCCTCAGAAAATACCTGAGTGTCCTTGCTAACAGTGAGGGACCTTGTAGATATCCACCATCACACCAACAAACCTACTGCATGAGACAAGAAGCCCAAATGGCCAAACCAATACAGAATGAAGATTTAGGTCAGTGTGTTGTGACCTGGAGAATCTTCTCATGGCAAAATTTCCCAGTAAAATTTATTTTCTGTGACTTTTACTAAGGGTTCTTCACTGTTACATGTCTCTCACAAATTATCTTACTAGCAGTAGAACATCACAGTTTTATTATTAACAACAATGAAGACTTAGTTTTTTCTTTTTTCTTTTTCTTTTTAGTTTCTAGATGTTTAAATTCTGATAGGGTGGCATTTCTTCCTCATCTGCAAAAAAACAAGGTTAGAATTTGTCATTTATCATTTGGCTGCAGAAGCTGAAGCTTAGACCAGCAACGCAATGGCTTTTGACAAAAGCATGAAAATGGCCAACACAAGAATCTGCCAACACAGGCACTTGCTGATATTAACAGATAGAAGAGATGGAAAAAGATTTCAAAGTACTAGTGAAGAAGCTGAAATGCTCTTTAACTGAGGGGTGTCTTTCTACATCAATGAGGCTGGGATGAAGGCAGAAGAGGGAGATACGCAGTTCTGGCCACTTGAATAAGAGCTTGAATACCTGCCAGGGCACCAGCCAGCTGGCTGCTTTGTAGTTCCTCTTGCTCTTGCAGGGACACAGCAAGGAAGCATCCAGCAAAGGTGGAAATCAGAACATGGGCATGTATGTCCCCATCCCACCCCCACCACTGTCCCACCCTCACAGGGCATCGTCCGTAGGCAGGTGCAATAATACAGTCCCATCCACAAGACAAAGGTCTGTGCTCCGGGGAGGAAGAGGAACAGAAGACTTGACTTCTTTTTTCATCCCCAAAACAAATCAAGCAGAGGTGAGAAGAAGCAACTCAATCCAGTAGTCAACCCAGTTGGCCTTGGAAGGCATACTTCAACTCCCTGCTCCAGCATGGCCTTAATTAGATGCTTCACAGGAAGTCCACAAAGGAATTTAAGCACCATCCACCTATTTCTGTGCCTATGCTCCACCCAAAATTGCCAAAGCAGGTAGAAGGTGTCTACCACCTTTGCAGAGCTGGTTTTTACTGCACTGGCAGAGAAGCAAAGGCACAAGAAGACTTGAAGGGAGGTGATGGAAGAGCCCAACCATACTTAGCCTGTGGGGCCACAGACTGAGCATGGTCAAGGTGAGGTTTGTTACCAACCAGTTTGCCAGTGCATATCCTGGGCCAGTCGCAAGAACAAATGCAAATGGTTCAGACATGACAGTGACGGGTTCTCTACCAGCACCTCAGACAAAAGTAACATATCCCACCCCGCAAGGGCTAAATATCCCAAGGCAGCTGCAGCTTGGGGAGCTGAAATGGGAGAAAGCTCCCACACAGAAGCACAGAGTCCTCTATTAGGTCTTGTAAAATCCGGGGGTTTGCCACCCCTTGGGGAGGTTACTCTTGTAAGTCAGTCCATGCCCCAGCAAGGGACTGTGGTGCAGTCTGCTGGCAGAGATTTTGTCCCTCAACTTCCCCCAGGCCTCTTTTTGCAGAAGGAATGATCTGGTCTTAGGTAACATTTCAAATCTCACGTTTTAGAGAAGAAAAGCCAAAGCATGCTGATTTAAACCTGATTAAAAGATATCTCAATGACTAATATGTCACATGGAGAGATAACTCACAGCCTGTCTCAGAAGTAAGGGTTTGGGCAAGCTGTTCTTCACAGAGGCTATACTGCACTGAAGGGATTTAATTAATGCTATGTCTGCAGTAAAGGGTTACGTGCATTAAATCCTATTAATTTTACATGACAAATCGTACTATATACAGCCCCATGAATTCATATATTTGTCTCAAACACATGGATAATTATGTGAAAAAACCCTGCAATCTGGAATATGAATGTTGTCCAGCCTCATGCGGAAGGACATTCTGCTTCACAGTGGGTTCCCAATCTGTTAGGGCTCAGGTTGGCTCTGAAGCAGTAGTAACTTAATAGAGTTTAACATTTGGGAAGGCAGTAATTGCACACGGTCAGGATAAAGCAGGAGAAGACAGCAAAAAGTGTGACAGGAAGAAAACTGAAACTCCAGGCTTAAAGGTGAAGTAAAAATGGGACATACTGTGATTCTGTCTTGTTAATCTAAGGTTCTCTGTTGCAAAAAAAAAAAACCCTGAAGAGAGGAGAGACAACATACACCAGCTGTACCTGGGGAAGACAGAATATATAGCACGATGAAATCTTTTTTAGCATCTACAGCTTGTCACCTAGATAAGGTGAAATCCAGAAGACGTTCACTGCTAGATAAGCAAGCATGGTTTTTTGTACTGTCTTCTATCAGAACCTATTGGGAGTATGGGACAATTACTAAAAGATGGATGACACCTCAGGCACACCTTACTGAGCATGGCAAAAACATAAGGAAAATGTCACAAATCTGTCTTGGTAAAAGTAAAGCTGTTTCTGAGCACAGGGTTTTTTGGCTGCTTTTTTAGGGAAGATCTTCGTACAGATACTTGACTGAGCCTCAAATTACCTAGCTAGGGCAAAAAAGGGTTGTGTGGTGCCATTAGTGTGGTACACAACCAATAACTTCGGCTGAGAATACATTACATTGGGAGCACTCATTTCTGCTTGTATTCACCAAGAAAATCACTTGCTCAAACAAAGCTATCTGGTGCCCTGGACTAGCAATAGAGTTTCTCCAGGTGGGTATCTGTGCAGCTGGCAGCAGAATGCACCTTTTTCTGTTAAAAAATGCTACACCAAAAAAAGGTGACAAGCATCATGCGCAACAGCTCTGAAAATGCTGACGTTCAGACAACCTATCCTTGCCTTCTCAGAACTGCTCTGAGAAATCAACACGAGCAACCAAAAAAGTTGAAAAAAATTTTTTTGAGGTGGCAACATATATCAAATAATTAGGGAAACCCACTACCACATGTATTACAAATGCCAAGATCTTAGTAGAAAGCTGTGGAAATTTCTAGGGAAACACCAAACCACTTTTTAAAAAACAAAACAAAACAAAAAACCCCACAAAAACTGAACACCTTCAACCCTGAATGTTATGAAATGGCTAAAAATCATCAGGCTTCATATCTCCTGCCTGCACTTCCTGGAAGAGATTATTTCCTCACTACTCATGGCAGGATAATATGCATCTTCCTTCTGGCTACTGCAAACAAATGTGACTGGGCTAAACAGATCAATGACCTGATAATTGCTCTAGTTCTCTGCTGTATTTGTAATTAAGCCTAAAGAAGAGGCAAAGTTTAAATTCGTAACATAGTTGTTCTTCCGAAACTTGTGTTGACTTTCTACTTTGTTAATTGTACAAAGGTATCTCAAGCTGATTAAAAGTATCCTGATAAGTAAGGAAATAAAGAAATTAACCAGCTCCAGGAACCTTTTAATATGAAACAAGCCTTGATTATGTTAGTCTAAATGATTTATTAAGACACTACAGCTGCCACCCCTCCTGCTCTCAGGGAATTAAATCAAAAGAAACAAATATTTAAATTGACTTTCTTTTGAACAGAATTGATCTACTAGGTGATTTTTACAGAAGACAACCATGCTGTTCATCAAAACTTTTCTACATAACAGCTTTTTCCTTTTACACTAGTGCTACTGAAAGAAAGAGATAAATTCTAATTTTTCCTGACATTTGCTGTGATGGACTTAATTTAGAAAAGTTCTTTGCTGTTTTCTTGCCTTTTCAGTAGGAAAGAAAATATTAATGTTTATTTTAGTAAACTAATTTATATAGAGGAAATTCTTCAGAATTAAATGAAACTCACTGACCTGTTGGCATCTTTTCATGCTCATTTGGGCATTAGGAGAGTGGCTGGAAGCCAAGCAGCTACAGCTGGTCCTCATTCCCCTGTGTCTGTCCTAGGCATATAATCACTACCATTGGTTGATTGAAGTCACAACCCCCCCTCCTATCCAATCTATTTTCTTATCACAATAACTCAATCAGTCTAAAAGGGAAAAAAAAAAGCAATATCCTGGAAAATTGGCATTCAATTTTCAATGTGATCTAATGATGGACTGAAAATAATGTGTATCTTCCCTTCAAAGGTTAGTAATTTTAGCCAACACGAAGATACCTGAATCACCTTGAAATGTGGGTTGAAAAGGCAAAAGATGATGTGTAGAAATAAGGCCCTGTTAAGGATACAGACCTGCAGAAATGCAGGTAACAGAAAATACTGGTTTGCACACTCTTAGGAGCTAGTAACAAAGATCTAGAAGGCTAATAACAAGGATAGCTATAGCACCTGTACATGTTCAGCTCTGGAAAACCACGAAGTTGTGGTAGGAGTGATAGTTATTGGTACTTAGAAAACTCACTGTCTGTGTTGGGATGGTTACACCTAGACGGCAAGGGAAGGAAGTTGGAAGGACATTTGTCTTCCCTTTCCTATTTCACATCCGCTAAGGACAGTCCTAGCGTTATGACAATCCCATTTTACCACTGCTTCTCAACTCTCTCAGCACACAAGCTTGCCAGACATTTGTGAATACAGTTGATCTATGCCAACAATGAGATATACTCAGTCAGGCCACAGCCCAAATATGAAAAGTCACAATATTTCCTCTTCTCTTCCAAATCTATGTGTTTTCAAAGGGACTGGCCTGGATTCTGGCTCACACAGTCAGTGAACTACTGGCAGCAGTGAAAGGCTCTAAGGCTATCATAGTGCAAGGTCTCCACACTGGAGAGTAAATCTCCAGTGGCACCATGACTGTGTAAGCATCTGCACCGCATTCCTCTTAGATGAGGAAGCCTGGATCCTTGCACTCTGCCAGCTCTTCTCTTCTGCACTGGATTCCTGAAGATGTAATCAGCTATGCCTGAGCTGCAGCACTTTATAGAGCACAAACCTTGCATTCACAGCACGCAGCTCTCACTGGTTGGGGCAGCACAGGGTTTGAAGTCTCTTTTGTATGATCTCCCCCAGAGCTGTACCATCTCGCCTGTGAGCAAATTGTAGGATCCATCTCTTTTGCACTGTGCTATAAGCAATAAGGACTCCGAAAAACTGTTTCAGCATCTGGAAGGTGGCAGCATTATGCCTCAGAAAAGTGCTCCCCTGATGACTTGGAGAGGCAGCTGAAGGAGAAGAGATGTGATTTAGCATTTTAACATCTTGGAATGTTTGAACCTCTGTACAACTCTCAGCAATCTGAAGGACAGATGTACAATGAAGTCAACAGAGCTGTACCGAGATCTGAACCTGGACTGCAATCTGTCCCTCCCCACAGATTCTGGAAGAGCAGGAATAGGTTTCGGCTCAGTATAAAACCATGTGGCTTGGCAGCTGCCTACACCAAAGACTCTGGAGAAACATTGCCTGGAAAAGTCTGGCAGAGACCGAGGTTCTCAGTTCTTTTTCCAGACCATGAAAATGACTGCTCTCCCTTCTGCTAGTGGCGGACACCATCTTTTGTGACAATGACAGCCATTTGCTTCAAACTAAGGTAACAAATAAATAACTAAATAAATAAATAAATAAATTTGGGCTTCTTTTAAGTCCAGTGCACCACCAAACAAAACCAGCCCCCCTTTTTTTATAGACTACCAACAGGAAGTTCAAAAATTGCAGGCAGTCTGAGAAACAGAATTTGGAAACCATTAGACCTTATTCTCTTAATATCTCCGATGATATTTTAACTATCATCACATCCCTGCATAACATTTAACGTATGGCCCAAGTTATCACAGACTCTGTTTCTGCAGGGAACCACAGGAAATGCATTCTGCTTAAGAAATATAACACCACTTTGCATTAATAAAGTAAATATCAATTTAAGTGCAACATTATCACATTTCTTCTCCTTACGGTGTGGCAGAAGAATAAAGAAAGCATCCCTGAATGGAGGCAGATTAATGCCTGATGATAATTCAGATAATCAGGGCAGCAATTTTCCTCTCTTTGCTGCCTGTAACCTGCCATGACTGTTAACGTCAGAAGACATGTTTATCTACATACAAATATAGTTATTACAATGTGTGTAAGTATAGGTATGTGTGTACATATATATGCATATACTAAATATATATAGTAGATATCTGCATGAGAAATACTTGATCCATGTCAATTCTATAATGCAATATATACTTAAACCACATCACAGCACAGCATATGTTACTCCATCAATCTGGAGCGCCTGGGGACTGCAGAACACGATAAACCTGAACCCTAGAATTCTGAAATCCAGAATCACTGCCATGTGTTTTCATTGCAGTAAATAAATTTAACTAAACACATCTCTTCTTTGGGGGAAGGGAGGGAGCAAAAAGCCACATTTTACATGTGAGCAAACAGAAGATTAAGCAAAATTGCTGTTCTGCCTGGGAACCACATCTTTGTATCGTAACGCAACATTAGTTTCCAAAATGAAGCTAACCAGTTTGCAGAACATTTGGTACAGTAAACACGATGACAATAAACAATTTGCTTGAGATCCCACAGCGAGTCAGGGACCCGGCTTCCTGACTGCGTCCGACCGCTTAGTCACTCAGGGTAGATCTGCATGGCACGCTTACTCCAGATGACTGGCTCTTCTGACTGAACACCAAGATTAATTAGCCTATGATTACTGTGCAGACGTGCCTTAAACAGTTCTTACAGAACCCTCTCAGTACTACTGTCTTGGATTCAGAACAGGCTCTCACCTCTTTCCAAGTACAACGAGAAACATGACCTGGAAAATCAAGGTTTCAGTGTTTGTGAAGCATTAGATTTGCATAGCAATGGCTATTACAATTTTTGTTTTCTGTTTCCTTCCTCTTTTTTTATTATTATTTTTCTATTCCCTGTGCAATCTATACCTTCAGCCAAGTGGCTGGTTCAGAGCTCTGGTCTTTCCAGGTCAATGACATTTTTACAGGATTTCTGAGGACTTTTACCTCTGCTCACTGAGACACCAATCTTTTCAGAAGCACTTTTCTGCTGCGTGCTGAGCTGAACCAGAGCCTGACTTGCTCTCCAGGCTCTACTTGTCTTTCACACTCATCTCTTCCTCTGCAGCTACCTGCTCTTAACACCATAAGGCCATTTGTAAGTAATAATTGAAATTACTTTGGAAAAGACTGAACTGGAAATGCAGTTGCCTGCTTAGGGCAGGAGGTACATGTACCCAAAGATTCGTGCCCTTACACACCCTTACAGCACTGTATGAACCATAGCATAAGGCACATACTACCTGCCAGAGATTATTAACACCCTTCTCGTCAGAGAGCTTGAGTAACACTGCTTAAATCAAGTTCTCTGATAAATAAATAAATAGAGTAATAAATCTCTCATAGAAATGGGCTGCGTTTCCAGGATGTGAGGGGAAGAAGCTAAGAAGCCCTGACCTGAATGGATTGTTTCATGCTCAGAAAGAATGACTGCTGCTGGGACACCTGAGCCCCAGAATTCTGCACACCAGCACTTGCTGGAGCATTACTGGGGAGCACCGGAGTTACCCATTACTGTGAGGGATGCCCAAGGGACTAACTGAACACTGTAAATCCACAAATGCTTTATAGTTAGTACATGGCTTGAAATTGCATATTATGTTGCATGTGGTTAGGTATTTGCTATTGTTGTGGTTTTATCTGGGGTAAAAGCATGGGAAGTGCTGCTCTTAAGGTCCCTTCCCTGGAGCTTCCAGGAGGCACCTGCTGCAGGATAAACTGTTTGCTCTGGGTGCTGAGCAAGCAGAACTCACACGTAAAAGCGAAGCAAACTCTATATATCCCAGCGATTTCAGCACAAGATGTCCTAAAGCACGGAACTGTGTACAAATAACCTCCTCATCTAGACTTAAAACAGGTATTAGTTCATCCCTGTAAAAATACAAGACATCTTCCTTCTTTCCTCCTCCCCTTCTCCTCCCCCATCAGTCTGACAACAGACCTCCATTTCCAAATGAGACGAAGACGTGACATTCGTGGTGCACACAGAACGAGATACTCAATGGGTGGTCAGACCATCAGAAAAATACCTCACAGAAGTATTCTTTTACCACAGCACAAGAACTACCAGGTTGACATACGCCACCCAGCTTTGCAGCCTTTCTGAGAGAACTTCACCCAAGAGTATCTGACAAGAGATGTACCAAAGTAACACCTCTTCTGTCACTCTACAGCATTGTCTAATGTAAGACTTACATGATCATCTCCCACAGACTCTCATGAGTGTCTGGAAAATGAAGTCCTCCACATTTTCTGTAGCAAGGAACGTGGATCTGTGTTGTACCAAAACTTTATCACAACTGCATGATGAAAACAAGGTTTCTTTCCAAAGAATCATGCCAGTTTTCTTAGGAATTTTGGACAAGCTGACATAAGCTGACTGTCACAATGCATCCATTGAAACTAAGGTATTTAAAATTTCCATCATCTTCTCTGTGCTTTTAGGTAATGCAGTAGGATCTAACTGGTTGTTTGGCTTTTCTTCACTTCTATTGCCGTTTAGAAATGCTGGAAAATCCAATTCAGTAAGATGTTCTGAATCGTCTGTAAGGTGGACCATTTAAGACCTTCCCAAGCAGACTTAAAGTCTCACAAGCCTTCCTAAACAAGTACCTACAATTACTGCTTTTTCACAGAACAGTCCCAAGTGTCTGAAGGAAACAGTGAAGAGCATGGCTCACCCAAGTAGAGTTGGCTGGGTAGCAGTTCTTCAGTGAAGGATTTAGGGCTCAGAATCTCACATTCAGCTTCCCACAGGCCAGGTACCTCACAGGATGCTGCCGGCCTTCGCCATTGAGAGCCAGGAGAAGGGGAACAAGTGTGGCCAGAGAGCTGGAACCCCACCAGAGAGAACCAGCTGTGTGTTAGCCCAAGGAGAAGAATGCAGCTGGTCAGTACTGAAAACTGTGTGCAGTCTGCCCAACAACCACGATATGGGAAATGGGAGCCAGTCACCTTGTGGGACATTTAATTTAAACACTAAGGAAATGTGTCTAATGGTGAGGCTACAGGAGGAACAGCAGGAGCCTGGAGAGGTTGTGAAGTCTTCCTTATTACACACAATATTAGCAAAAATTGTTCAGGTGCTACAGAGACAGGTATTTGTATGTGTCGGGACACAAGGATGGGTTAGATGCTTTCAGGGTTCCTTCCAGCAGCACTTTGTAGTGACTATTTCCTGAATTGAATCTGGAGTTTAGTGCTTTCAACCCACGTCTTTTGCTTTCTGTGAAATGTAATTTACTGCAGTACTAATACCAGTTTAATGACTTTACTGGGCCACTCACCTCTAATTTAGTTTCCTCACAGTGAAAACAGGGGTGGGGAACAAAAAAAACACCCTTATAAAATATATTTCACTTCTTTGTAGAGCTGAACTCTCCCTTTCCAGAGCCTACAACGTGTGTTAAATAGAACAAATGGCCCCGGTTTTGAGACTGTGAGGCTTCAAGCAGAAAAAATGGGCTCATTTTCCAAAAGACACAAAAACTTCTCACTTTCTTGGAAATTATAAAAGACAAATAAAAACTCCAAATCTCAGAATTTACTGAGGGCAACATTACAACAGCAAATGAGAGGATAGCAAAATGTAATCTGTTTATTAGCTCACACATACATCTAACTCTTGTCACTGCAGAGTACTGACTGTAAACCTATTTACTTAAGTGTTCTTGTAAAACATTAACCTGATTCAAAGCTTGGCAGATACAGCAATACAGAGGTCATATGGAAAGGGATTTTTTTTCCCTAATTGTTAATCTTATCTAAATCTTAGTTGATCAAAGCCCTGATGACAAGGTTTTGTATAATACCATGTGTGCTAGCTTCTAATACTCGCTACATACCATAAGTAAAATTATCAGTTGCTTGGCCAATTTTGCAGTGTTACAGGTGGTAAGGGACAGACTTTTAGAAGACCTTGACTGTAGATAAAATTTTATCTCTTGGAAGGGGGGATCCTTTTCTTTCCCATATAGTTTTGTAATCATTCCTCTTCATTGAAGAGCTGCTATATCAAAACCATTTTGCTAATTTTGGGGGTTTTTTTTTCAGGATGGCTTTTTTCCCCTCCAGACCATGAATTCTTCAGTTATTGCAATTTTGTCAAAACACGTTTTCATAAATGTTTTGCTTGCCAATACAAGGACACTATCTTCCAATAGAATGCTGCTCCGAGAGGATTTAGAGTCCTTTTGCAACGTCCTCCTGCTTTAATTCTACATAATGAAGAATTTTTATCTTCTACATGACTGTCTATGCAGATCCTGAAAAAAACCAATTCTTTTTCCTTTGATTGATAAAGATATTAGCTCCCAGTGAAACTCCCATTTCAATAACAAGGTCTTCACAACATAGACACCGAGACTACCATTATACACAAGTGTTGTGGATCCACTTCACAGTGCTTTTTCATCTACTAAAAACTGCAGTAGAAGCTTCCCATACTGTTGCAAGTGAGCACAATTATTGCCAGGAAACGTTCCTTTTTAAGACAACTCACGCTATGAATTATACTTCAGTAAATAAACATTTATTTAAACAAATGGAAGAGCATGCATCTTAAGATGGTCTGATAAACAGCACATTTGTTTACAGCACTAATATCTGCTGAAGATATATATTTTCACAGGAAAAGAACCACTAAATTTTCTGTAGCACTGAACCCAACTGCACTAAAATAAGCAGTTATTCTGAAAGAAAAAACAACAAACAACCTTGATCTTTATAATCCAATAAGTTTTAAATGCTCCACGTGACATTCGTGGTGCACACTGGGCTGTTACTGTTCCCACTGCTTTCTAGGCCTGGGTGCGTAATCCTACATCCCTGACATTGTTGAACATGGAATGATGAACACTAAACAATGATGTAAGAAAAAATAAATTTACAAGCAACAGACTTGCTCTAATACTGGGTGAATCACGTTTGGTTGGGGTTTTTTTTTTTTGGTATATGCATGTTCACTCAAGTGTTAAGTGTTTTCTGAATTATAGAACACATAACCTAGCTTCATCCCTTCTGGAAAGACAGGTACTAAATCATTGATATGTTGCAACATCCACCAAGCCACTTACACAAAGTAATCTGCTATCCCGAAGCTTTCAGCAGACTTTCAAATGAGCTGAAGGAATTACTTTAAATAAAACTCAGAAACACTGGGGAGCTGCAGTAGTACATTGAAAGAAGCTCTACTCTAAGGCATATGTTTAAGAGTTGTTTAGATGTGGTGTGGGGAGATACGGTGTAAAGGAGGACTTTGTAGAGTAGGGCAGATGGTTGGACTTGATGATACCAAGCGTGTCTTCCAACCTGAATGATTCTATGATTCTTTGCACAGAAAAGCAAAGTCAGGTATTAGCATTAGATGTATGTGGCTCAAAGTCCACACTATCGTGGAACTGAAGAAACTTCCTAATAGAACAACCTCCTCGCAACAAAATCAGAAAATCAAAGCAGGTCAGCGCAACATCCAGAACCAGACACTACCACCTAGAAGAAGAAACTGCAGGAGAAATTGTAGAGGTAAGTATTTATGCAACTTAAGTGATAGAAAAGAAACCTGAAAACATTTTCTGCTCCTTTGGGAGCAGAACTTGGGTGCAGAACTTTAGAAAAACATTTACCATTGAACATAATGAAACAAATCACTGCCTAAATCTGTGAGAACAGACAGAAGAAACACCTCCTATGTACACCATAAAACTGTCCTGGGATAGTACCTGGCTCTGTGAAGTCAGCAGAGAACCTTGGTGAGACATCAAACCTGGATAACAGTTTTATTGCTGAGTAGGGTTATACATTATCTGATACAACAGACACAGTGTTGTAAAGCTGTGTTTAAAAATATATAAAATGAAATAGACTTCCTACAGTCAAGAACAGTACCCTGTTCTTTTAATCTCTTATCTTGTTCAGAAAACATGGCTCATTTTATTACAAAGACTAATGTTAGACCAAGACAGTATTTGCCATTTATGTGCTCTTGGAAAGGTAAAAACAAAATAAATACAAGTGCTATAATGAAGTGGGGCTGTCTGCACTGGATCAGAGATTTTGTCCTCTGAGCTTTCCAAGTATTATTTGGAAATTCCCTATTATCTAAACTCAGCAGCACTCTAAAGACAAATATCCAAAATTCTGATTTCACACACAGACACACATATGGTTATGTTTCTAAATTGCTTGCAAATTTTAAAGCTAATCTTAATAACTGATCATTTTACACTGCATGCTAGTACTCAAACATATAAAACTGCATATTTGTAAAGCTCTTTCTCTTTTTTTTTTGAGTGCTACTATCCTTTAAACCGTATAGGTTCTGGAGAAGGAAACAGGTCAGCAAGCGAGAACCACTATCTGTTTCATACTTACCAGTTCACTTGAGGGCAATGGTCAGACCCAGTTGCCACCAGCAGGAACCGTGTGGATGAGCAGCCTGCGAGACTGTGGCTGGAAATGGAGAACCTGTGGGTTACTGTGGGAGCAGGCTCAGGAGTGGCTGGCTCTCTGGGTGGGGAAAGGGGAAAAAATAGATTTTGGTACCAAAGAGAAGCCCTTTTTCTTTCTCTCTCTCTTTTTTTTTTTTTTTAAATTTATTTCCTTTTCTATGAGAAATAAGCAAAAGCCAGCTTCACAAAAAGCAAGAGAAAAATTTCTGTGAGTTTTGAGACTGATGACTTAAGCCGTGCTTTAGTACAGAATTCTCAGTAAGAACAAATGCTCATAATGCAATGTTCAAGCACTGATAAAAATGAATAGCATGTTGGGTCAAGAGCTAATGACTAAAATAATATAATGTACTAACAAATTGTGATTTTTCGGCCTGTACATGTGCTTAGCTTGCATATAGTCATCATGAATCACATTAGGGGCTCCGTGCAGCATCCCCACTCATCACAGAATCACAGAATTGTTACAGTTGGAAGGGACCTCTGAGATCACTACGTTCAACCACACACAAAAATACAACCCACACCCTACAATCTCGGCCACTAGAGCATGCCCTGAAGTGCCACATCTACTTATTTCTTAAATACCTCCAGGGATGGTGACTTCACCACCTCCCTGGGCAGGCTGTTCCAGTGCCTGACCACTCTTTCAGTAAAGTCATTCTTCCTAATATCCAGTCTAAACCTCCTTGGCCACAACTTCAGACCATTTCCTCTGGTACTGTCATTATTCACTTGGGAGAAGAGGCCAGCATCCACTTCTCTACAACCTCCTTTCAGGTAGCTCTAAATGGCAATGAGGTCTCCCCTTGGCCTCCTGTTCTCCAAACTAATCATGCCCAGTTCCCTCAGCCTCTCTTCATATGACTTGGTCTTCAGACCCCTCACCAGCTTGGCGGCTCTCCTCTGGACACACTCCAGCACTTCAATGTCCTTGTAGTGAGGGGCCCAGAACTGAACACAGCACTCCAGGTAAGGCCTCACCAGCGCTGAGTACAGGGGCACCATCACTTCCCTACTCCTGCTGGCCATGATAGTCCTGATACGGGCCAGCAATTCTCCTGATAGCATACATGCAAGGCATCTGTCACTGTACCAGTACTATTAACAACTTGTTGCTGTATATCTCTGTGGAAGGACACTAAATTAAAGACCTTGAGGCCACCTCATTAAACTTAATGTTGCCTTACATTCCCACTACCAATAATGACCACAGACAAGCATCAGTTTGTATGTATGTGACCCTGCTTATACAAGACTAGATAAAATCCAACACACTACACCAGGTTTCTATTTTCTCTAATGTAATCTTATGTTCTCTCCTTACAGTCAGGCAGAGAAATGCATATCTTTAAGACATTCTGTGTATGTATCTTAATCAGTACTGTGCTCTTCAATTATCCTTGATATGCGTGTTAGTAAAATTCTGCAAGATGCTATGATCATTATGGCCCGTAGAAACATGTAGGAAGATGAAATGCAACCACCAGTCTCAAAACATGAATCCATTCCTCAGGCATGGGGATCACTAATTATTATGCTGAGAATGTAAGATCAGAGCAACCGACTATTGAGCAGACAGGAGAGGAACAAAAGTTGCCATAATTCAGAAACATAAATGGTTAAAATAATACATACTTTGATCTCTTCAAACAGATTTGCATAAATTAAAACAAAGCCTTCTCAGCAAGAACCATTTCTTTATAGTAAGTCACGTTAAGGCTCATGAACTAATGATACTGACATGTACAAGAAATCATGTCCTAAGTTTTCCAGACAAGAGGCTGTCGATGTGATGGTGTGATTAAGGGGGTGAAGACAGTCAGATGCATTTGTCTGACAGACTGGCAGATCGTGAGCTCATCTCCCCAGGATTTCCTGAGGAGGTGGGGAAACAGGATGATAGAAGGGAAAAGATACCCTAAAATGGACAACGGGACTTTTCCCTGCCTCCGTCGGAATCTAGAGCAAGTCACCTCATATCAACTGCATTAATTCTATTACTATTGTGAGGCAAAGTCTTGTGACACAAGTACTAAAAAAATGGTGTGGGTTTGGTTTTGTTTGGGCATTTTTTTCTGATTTGTGTAAACTGTTTTTAGTATTCCTAACTTACCTATCAGAAGTTTGATTATTAAATAATTAGAAAAACAAGGTACAATGCCTTACAGAGTATTGATTTAGGAGGAGGATTTTAATCTTTGACATGAGAGAAAAAATATCCAAGAGTAAAACAGGAATATTAGAAACAGCTGCTACTCATGTAATTTTGGAACAAAGCATTTCGCCCTGTTTTCTTCTTCAGACATAACTATAACAGAAGACAGACATTATGAAGATAAAAACAACTGTAGGACTTTGAGGTGTTCTTTTTATATTCCACTAGAGATTAAAAAGGTCATATAGGCAATAAATTAAATACTAAATACATAAGCATACTATTTATTTAAATATTAAACACCATTTGTATTCCAGAAGGCTTTCCAATTGAAACTTGCAGAATCTTGGTTTTCCTTTCCATTAAAAAGAAAGCCAAGTACACAAAAATATTAGGTATTTTCTGCATGCTAGAAACTCAGCTGGTTATTCAGCACTACTGAGCATGCTTTTGATTTTCTGTGACCTACCTAGAAGGAAACCTAACACTTTGTTAAAAAAAGGAAATGAAAAGAAAGCTTGTCTAGCTGTAGTTTCCGCCAGGAACTCCTCCCTTTTATTCCAGCCAATAACCACAATCAGCTGTTGCAGTACCACACGGCACGTAGCAGGGCAGACAACTATAGAAAACTGATAACCAACTTAACCAAATACCATGCAATAACTAGTGAATTAAGTTAATACTCTCAACTATAAGCAGTTTGGTGGGGTGGTGTTGTTGCTTTGTTTTTTTAATCAGAGACATGAACTTACCTGGTGGCAAACTATATGAATCCATTGTGCAGTAGACCTCTCTCCTGACACTTTAGGTGACTCAGGAAACAGGCCACAGGACTTTTAACATCTTTGCTACCAAACCCCTCCTGCTCAGTGAACACACTGCATTTTCCAACATTCCTTGAAGTTCATTCCCTAACAAGTACGACACCTAAATGATCCACCTCATCTTCTGCCTCACTACTGACAGTCCCCAGGGGGGTCAGATCCCTGCAGATTGCTATGGACAGACTATAGAGCATAACACCAAAGTCAGGTTCTTTTGAGCCTGCTAAATTCACATACCTTTCTCAATTGTATGTATTGCTTTTGAGAGCTCAAGAAAGGCTCCAGGACTTCTCACATCACAGATCACTCAGCCAAATTGCTTTCAGGTGGTTCTTTTGTGTCCTTTGTGTAACTACACCTAAATGCACACAGGCAAGTTCCAGCAGCTGTTACTAGCTCGAGGTTTAGGAAGATTTAAATTACAGTTTGTTTTTTTCCCAAGTTTTCAGAACAGACAAGGTAGCTGAAGTTGGGAAGGGCATAAAATGCATCAATGCATCAAGGGTACACAGAATCATGGAACTGTCAGAATTGGAAGGGGCCTTCAGAGATCATCTAGTCCAACGCCCCTGCTAAAGCAGGGTTGCCCAGAGCACATCACTCAGGGCTGCATCCAGGCAGGGCTTGAAGGTCTCCAGAGAAGGGGACTCCACACCCTCCCTGGGCAGCCTCTTCCAGAGCTCTGGCACCCTCACCCTAGAGAAGTTTTTCCTCATATTTGACTGGAACTTCCCATGTTCTAGTTTGTGCCCATTGCCCCTTGTCCTGTCACTGGGAACCACTGAGAAGAGTCCGGCTCCATCCTTCTTCAACCCACCCTTCAGATACTTATAAGCATTAATAAGGTCTTCGTTCAGCCTTCTCTTCTCCAGGCTAAAGAGTCACAGCATTTCCTCATATGGGAGATGCTCCAATCCCTTAATCATCTTTAGCAGCAATGTTTTGTTGCCAGTGGTACTGACTTCAGTATATACTGCAAAATAAGCCTATCTGTGGGACAGGTCTTTTTGGTTTAGAAACCACAGAGTTGATCTAGCTTGTAGTCTTAAGTCCTATTTACACACTAATCACAAAAAACTCTGACTGCATTCCAGGTTTCATGTCCAATTGGGGAGATTACTGCTTAGGAAACACCTGTACTCAAAAATTAAACGAAGGCAACCCCAAGAAATGCATTCATTTTCCCAGTGCAATGGCGCTTCTGGTATGGAAATATAAAATGCTAAAACAATTATCAGTATGGAAATGCAAGATGCCAATATGTCACCTGTTTTTATAATTACAGATGTATTTTTTAAACAGAAGTAGGAAAATACATTAGGAGAGAGGAGCTTGAGGGCAGATCTGTTCCTCACATTTTTCTCATTGTCTTCCTACAGTTGTTCTCAAAAGTCTGACATTACTTCCTTTTTTTTTTTTCCAGAATGATTTTTAAGAAATTTCTCTCTGAATGACAGTAAGCAACTGATTTTTTTAAAAAAAAATTTGTTTGATAATATTGACAGCTGTTTTTTCTTCCCCTCCCCCACTCCCAATGGGGCTCTTTTGTTTATCCCCACCCCCAGGTCTTCCACAGTTTACAGGTAATTCCTCTTTCCCTCCATGTCACCTGCTAATCTTCTCTGTTTGCTTTCACTCCGTCTTCTCCCTTTCATCTTATTCTTGTCGCCTCTGACCTACCTTAGAAACAAGCTCCTATTTTATCTCTTCATCACAACCAATCATTGTTCTCCTCCCCACCCTGAACTTTCAAATTCTATAGCTGAATGTTACCAGATAGTTGTCTTCTGGTGATGGAACTGAATTGTTGCATCAACTCAAATTAAGCTACATTTGCGCAGGTTTAAATAGCTCACTTTATCCCACCAGTCTTTTGGAAGTCCAGGCAGTGCACTCTGCCAGGTGTCAAATGGCAATGTCTCTGCAGGCAGACAATCAAAACCAGGAAGCCCTGACCCAGATGGATTCTGAAAATTAGGACAGTTCTCATTTAAATCACTTAAATCCATATGCAACTATGTCTAGAACCACATTTCATTCATATTTTTGGCCTAAGAATATTTGGAAGTATGTTGGAGTATGTTACCTTATTTCACTTCAGCCCTTAAAACAAAATTACTTGGGCAGCAACAGATTTTTGAAACAGTCAGGCTGGCCCGAGGATGAAGACACCACGCTCATCTCCAGGGGACCACTGCTGATAAGAAGGGGAAGGCAGAAAGACAAACAAACAAACAAAAAAAATCAACAAATACATGATGACAGTTCTCACATGTAACTTGAACTGGAAGAGAAGTGAAATAAAGAGGAGATCCCTCTAACATTTCTGAGTTGTTCTTCAAGCTGTATTAAATTTGGGACCTAGAAGGCAAACAGAAGCTCCATTTTGTTAGTGCTGCAGAGATGCTCTTTCATTTAGTATTTTGAACATCAGGCAATAATTTACTTACCATGAACTATTATAGTCACTGAATAGATTTAAACAGACACAAAATCTCAGCAATTTCACAAGTTAGTCATCTTCTTTGCAATACACGCTGCTAACCCACAGGTTTTGGGGTTTATGAGATCAGTTGCTGCTTCTAGGATCATTCACAACGATCAACTGCAAAACAGCTCATCTTCCATCTGTAAGATTATTTTTGATGAAAGCATTAACCACTTCAATCATAAATACATCTACCTGTATCATCAATTAACATGAACAGATGAAAAATTGATGAAGGATGCAGTATTGTACAAAAATACAATAATATTTTGACATTTATTACATTACTGTTTAACTGACATGAATAGAAAACTCCCTTTTAAAATAAAAATGTCTTTGAGAAATCACAAGAATAAAGAGCCTTTAAAACATTTTATGTAGCACTGTATTTCATTCTGCATAGAATATTATATAAACACCTAGAAGGGAAAAATGTTATTTTAAAAAAATAACCAAAGTAGAATAAATATTTTAGCAGATAATTAACAACTTTTTACACAAAGATTTTAGACTTTTAAGAAAAAATATTTACTTTCCTGAAAATATCAACTTACACTTCAACTGTACATTTACAAATCAGAATAATATGGAAAGAACTATTTATTGTTAGTGTATGAATTGTGAAAGAAAAAAAAATAGAAAAAAACCCTAGGCAATATTGACTAAGTTTATAATTCAGAATCCCCAGTGTGCAAGTTAAAAAAAACCCCACCAAACCAACCAAAACAAACCCAAGTAAAATAAAGAAATAAATCAAATCTGTAGAGTAGGTGATGAATGGTTACTTTGCTGACTCATTCCAGCTGTATGTACCAGTACCAACGAAGGGAACGCCCACGACTGAAGTCAGCAGCGATGGAGGTGTGGGGAACAGACCACAAACCCTTCCAGAGGCATCTCTTCGATTGCCCTGCTGCTAAATCTGTGCCTGCTGTCAATCAAAGACTGAATTACCACACCATATGGCTTTAATATGATTTAGTTCTGAAATCTTCCAGCAGATGTCCTCACAGGGCAGTCATGTCAGGGAAGGTTAGAGATGTCAACACTTGAAATTTAAGACCAAGACGGGAAGGAAAATAGACGTAAAATAAGGGTGATATGAATATATAGTCCAAAGTATTCAATTTATTCTCAAATGCCAAACTTAAAACATAGGCAGCATGTTAAAGAACAGGACAGGCTGTCATCTTAAAAACTAAAAGAACAAAAAAAAGTCAATCGAACTAGTCCATAACTAGCACATATGTTTCCAATTTGTTAGGTAATTCTTACACCTCACTTATAAGCAAAACAGAAGGTTCAAAAAATTACTGTGAAAAGCATGAGCAGACAGAAAACACCATAAAGACTCTAATCCTGGCCTTCTTCGTTTCATGGTAAAACTGACACTGATTTTATTGCGTGCAGAGAGCTGAAGCGCAGCTTTCTGCGTGACTCCCCAGTGGCAGTGACATACAAATGTTGTCACAACGTTGGTATTCTTGGAAGCATAAAATCCCTCAGGTATTTCAGGGAGACTTAAAATAACAACTTCCTTAAAATAGTGATCCTCATCTTGGCTGCTACAAGTAGAAAGTTTTGATATTATGTCCTTCTATGTACTGAGTAACGCATTCATAGTTAACTACCTGCAGACAAAGCGATAATGATTCAGTCAAGTACCGGTCTACAAACTCAAAGCTGGGACCCTTTACCCAGGTCTATGAGACCAGTATCTGCAGCTCTCAATCCATTACGTTCATGGCTTCATACACAAGAAGCCACACCAGCGAAAGATGAAATATTGAACCTCTGAGGAGAAGGATTTGGGAGTCCTGGTGGACAGCAAACTTTCCATGAGCCACAACTGGAATACTGCATCCAGTTCTGGGCTCCCCAGTTCATAGAGAGACAGAGAACTACTGGAGAGAGTCCAGTGTAGGGCAACAAAGATGACTGAGGAATTGGAGCACCTCCCTTTTGAGGAAAGGCTGAGAGAGCTGGGACTCTGTAGCCTGGCAGAGGCTGCCCAGGGAGGGTCTGGAGTCCCCTTCTCTGGAGACCTTCAAGACCTGCCTGAATGCTGCCCTGAGTGATGTGCTCTGGGCAATCCCACTCTAGCAGGAGAGCTGGACTGGATGATCTCCAGAGGTCACTTCCAACTCTAAGAATTCCATGATTCTGTGAAATCAAGATGACAGAAACAAGTGCCAATACACGGGGCTTATTGAGAGACCAGCCAACTGGGAAACCTCAGTCACTATAGTTCGGCTGGTGGAAAGAACTTGAGACTGTCTCAGCTTCAGGAAAATGGTGGGAGGGTGGCTCCAATAACTGGGACAGTGTTTTCTGCCAGAGGTTCTTAGGTGGATCCATTACAGCACTTAGAGAGAGAAAATGTTGCTATGTTTTCTACACGCTGAATTAGGTCAAAGCCAACATCATCAATTATAGAAACGTATTGCTTATGAAATCTTAGAGGAGTAGGGGTTTTGCAGTATCTTGTCTGAGGCTTCAATAGCATGGGTGACTGATTCTCTGCAGGCTGACTGTCCTCAATTTCAACAATGAAAGTAAAACAAAAAAGATTTTCAGCTTGGTGGCAGTGAACAACCATGGTGAACAATACGTAACAGTTACATTTCTTAACCGGTGACCGCTTTCATGCCATAGAAGCAGCAGATAACGCACATTCTGCACTTAGTTTATCCTGAGAAAAGAAGAATCCTGGTTTCACACCCTGAAAAGCATGGTAAACACAGTATTAAAGCTATTAAACTTTATCATCTTAAGGTTCTCTTCAGCCATCGTTAAAAATAATTATAAATATCTCTTTAACCTTTTATTTGTGCTTTACTTAAAAAAAGCCCAGAGGAACTCTACGAAATCAAGATTTCCATTTAAAATATTAAAGGACAAACACAAATGAAGGATGACGGTTGGGAGCAGCTACTCTCTATTGTTAACCATTTCAAATTACTTCACCAAGCTCTTGGTCTTTGTCTTGAATCTTAAGACCCCATCCTTAATCCATACGATAAGGAACAAAGAATTACAGCCCAAGCAGAGTTGAATTGTACTGTTTCCAAGTAAAGACTTCTTATGGGAACAAATACACATCTCAAACAAAACCACAAAAGATGCTGAAGCAATCCTAATTGTAACCAGCTCTTCCTTCATAGCTCTGGTTGCATTATGTAAACATATTCCAGTCAAACCTTTACAAACTATGTCAACAAGTCATGATTTCCCCCTCTTTCCCCAGGAAAACTGTGCAAGGATAACTGTACACATGTCCAAGAAGTAGAGGATGTCATTTTATTGGAGGTCCACAGGTAATTGTATCACATTAGGAAGTGGAAGAATCTTGTGGTATGGCACAACACAATACCTCACTCTAAACACTTAAACAGAAGGTTAAATGATATGCAACATGATCAAATCAGTAACTCTCCACCTTCTAGGCACCACTGATTAATTTAAAATAAACTTTAATAAATTGAAAAAATAATATAGTCCATTAATTTGTTTGTTGCACTGTCTTTAAATGAAACAGCACTTTGAAAGTCACAAATAAAAAAGCAGCACTTTCTCTTAATACCAACACCACTGTAACACATACTGTAGCGTGGCATGCAAATCCATACCTGCAGTCTTTTTTTTTTTTCATATTAACAAATGGAATGGTAATTTTCTATCTCAAATATTAGTAGCATAACATGTAAGTGCAGATCATTCTGGCCACAAGTGTGGTAAGCCTTAACATGTGTGTATTACAAGAGCATAGAACACAGAGCATGACACTTACATCCAAGAATCTCTCTCTTTTGTACTGTACATGGTGTTTGTTACAGGCTGACTTCCAACTTGCTGTACCCAAGCTTCAGGAAACAAGGTTATTAACCATTTCTGCTTTTGCTTCAAAATAAAATGCAGTCACCATCAAAGCACAACTATTAACAACCCAAAAAAAATGCCATGGCTCCATTGAAAAAATAACTTGTCTTTTTAGTAGACTCCATTAGGCAGTAAAGTTTCCATTATAGGCATGTTACGAAGTCTTACAGTGGTACTGCAGCGTCATTCCTGTTAAGAAGAGATGTGAATAGACACCCAGAAACGGCGTTCAGACTCAAAAAAAAAAAAAAAAAGAGCTGTTCAAACTGAACTAAGCTTCACGAGACCACGTACTGAGTCTTCATGCAATGAATCCTGGCTGGCTAGACTCAAGACGTGCATTGTATGGCTGTGTGTAATAGGACTTCCACTTGGCAGCATCCCAGGGGGTGATGGAGCTTCTTCAGGAGTGAGAAACTGATGGCCTTCGTGTTCCTCTTTTAATGGTATCATGTCTGTCAAACCTGTATCTGATGTGAGATTTGGCATAGAAGATGGTGGCGTTGGTTGCCCTAGAGTTAGAGTTGCACAAGGCCCACTGATAGCAGTCTTTCCTGGTAAAGGTAGCTCTTCACTAGTTATGCTTGGCTCACTCTGTAGTAGGGGGGTGGCAGCAGCCTGCAAAACGAATTTAGTGCTCTGAATGCACTGATCTTGGTCACACTGTAGAATGGAAGGGTGTCAAAATCATATAAGGCAAACAAAACAGAGAAAAAAAGGGGAGAATACGGATAAAAAGGTATGGAAAAGAATGGGATG
>VXBJ01002553.1:168257-274294 GCA_013400055.1 Nycticryphes semicollaris | reverse complement strand
AAAAAAAAAAAAGAAATCCATTAGTATCATTCCATGGTTAGCCACCCATAAATCCCACTGCATGCTGCCCAGAAAAAAGGGAAAGAAAAAAGCATGCATAACTGAGCCAGTGCTTTGGTTTACTATCCAAGTGAATTATGATAAACATTTACAGTGTTCACTTAAAGGTTTTGGAAACCTTTAAAACACTATTTTGTGAGTACTGTAATTCAAATGCTTTGCTTATTCTTGTCTGAAATCATTTGGAAGGTCCAGCTGCACGGTCCACTGCAGCGGGCACCTCAAAACCTTCCCGATTCCCGGTGAGGTGAATCACTGCCACACCACTCATTTCACCCCAGCGTGGCTAGCAGTTCAGAAACAGGCCCAAAGGCATAATCCAAGGATCTTTCCAAGTTCAAAAACACCAGGCAAGTGCCTTTTTCTAATTGGTCTTCACATGGAGGATATTAAGGTGCTACAGGAGTTTTCCAGAACAAGAATTCCTATGAAGCAGGTGGTTTTATAAATACATAGCTGGCAATAGAGCTGGCAATAGAGCTTCTATGAGCAAAAATTCCTCTCCCCCCCCTCTTAATTTAATACATTACCTATGTATTAATAATACAATACATACACTCGAGAGAATATACTACACTATACTCAATACTCTGGAGGAGTGCAGAAATCAGGCAGCACTGCAGATGCATTAATTTGGTATCAACTTTCATGATTTTTTAGGCTGTTCATTGATTAATTTAATCTTGGCAATGTGAAGAATCAAGGTACAAAACACACACTTTTTGGCAAGCACTTTCACAATAACATGCCAGATTCAGCTTTATGTAAATCCAATTAAGCTCAGTGAGTATTACCAGGAACGCTTTTAGCTCTACATCATTCCTGAAAACTATACAAAATTATTATTCGTTCTGTGAGATTACAAGACAGGTAGGTGTCTCAATAACGCCCAGCTCCCTATGTGGGCAGTACACCTACCACCAAGTGAGATTCTTTAACACAAACCGACATGATTTTTGAGAGCTTCCAAGGACAAGACATATTTAATTCATAGCCTGATCAGTTACAACATCTGCAGATTTTAAAAAATCCTGTTAGATTCATCTGCCACACTACTGTTCTGCTGTGCAAGAGAAACACTACAGTCAACGAGAACAAATCCAATGCAGCAAAGAGAGTTTGGAAGCAAGCAAGCAAGCAGGATAGAAACATATACCCAGAGGTAAGACAGGCCTATTCACTGCTGTTATTTCAAGGGTTCTGTTAATGCAATACTTTCTGCTTTATGACTGACTTCTTTGATCTATAACAAATTACTGCAAGACATTACAAATGCAACATCTATTCAAGATATTCCCAGCCCTAACCACTGCAAGTAACATGACAGCTATTCCCTAAAATGCCCATTCAAGTTTAACAGGCCACTGTGATGCACTCTACGCAAACTCATGGAAATACTTTTGCTTCCTTTACTGCATGATGAAAACCACCACTATGAATGCTTCCTCTGATATTTTCAGGTCCTCCACTTCCATCAATGAATGATGGATACGCACACATTACACTCAGAAAGCGGACCACTCAGTCACATAGATGGGTAATACTTTACTCATGTCTAAGTGGTTTAGGACCCCTACACCAACTACTTTTTGACAGGCAGAAGTCTCATCCTTACTCAGTTATCTATCTTCTAACACTTATGCTTCTCAGAAAGATTACTCCCTGTTATGTAAACTGAGTTTATATGTTGCAATCATTTTATCCCCCACAAAATGATGAACAGCCCCAGCCAAACAATTGAAGTGGTCTTGTATCATTTCAGAGGGCTTACTCACAGTCTCAAAGCCAAAACTCTGCATAAGTGCCATACTAAAAAGAAAACTGTCAGTGTCTTTTAAAGTCAAGCTTTCAATTAGTAATTCAGTGTGAATAACTCTTTCTTGATTAATATACTGTTATTCACGCCTGCTTATTTCAATTAAACTATAGACCTTCAACCACCCTTACTATGCAGACCTTAAAAATCTGTTAATAAAATTTGCAAACTTCAAAAAGATGAACAAAATCCACCTTCTCTGAAAAGTCAAAGAGCATGTTAAATAACAAAGGAATGCCTATAACCCCTGGGGTACACTGAAAACAAATAATGTTAGCAGCTGACTTATTGCTTTGGTGAAGCTTCAGCACTGATCTTCAAAAGGAAATCATTAATGTGTTCCAGGCACTACAGGCACACAGTTTTAAATTAGCTGGAGGTAATTTACTTGAACTCATTGTGTAGTCTGAACTCATTTTCTTCTCACCGAACTCTTGTGCATCTCAACTGAATCAATATCAAAAAGATAAAGTAGCCTCATAAAGCTCCATTAAAGAGAGTGTTACAAAACTTTTTCAGGTGCTGTATCTCTCTTTGTTTTCCATGCACTTGTCACTTCCCTAAAGCCTCTCCTCTTACTCAGATGCATTTCAGGTTGTCTTCTTTTGTGTTCTGTTAAACAGCGATCAACATGAAACATCTTAGGGAAATTCAGGCTGCAAACAGCTTTCAAAAGTGACTAGAATAGGGTTAATACTAGACAAGGTAGATGTGTTCAAGGAAGCTCTCAAAACATCTGATAAAAACCACACACGCTATACAGGTTGACTATTCTTGAGTCTAAACAGCCAACCAAAACTAAATAAGGAAATGAGAACTGTTTATAGGGCTATGATGCAGGTTTTTTCCTTGATTCCGTATTTCACTCTTAACTAAATTAAATTTAGGGCCAAAAGTCTTAACAGCTATTAATCACATGAATTATTCAATGCCAGCATTTAAAATGAAATAAAAAAGCTGATGATTGTAACAAAAAGGAAGCCAGGCACTGGAATCTAAATAGCTAAATATCCACTGTAGAAATTACTCTACCACTACCTTCATTCTTTAGATCTACTGATTTTATTTTCCACTTACAATTTCCACTGTTTCAAAGGAACAGCAGATTCCGAAGGTAAGACAAGTTTAATAAGTTCTACAAGTACAGCAGTTCAGTTATATATGCGCAGAGAACTTTTTAGCCATTTCCGTATTTCACATCAAAAGGCACAAATTAAAGCAAATTAGACAATACCTCAATTTCTGTGTTTATTTCACAAATTATAAATACAAACAACTACGGAAACATTATTTTTCTTTCTTTTTTTCCTGAAGAAAATCTGATATTTTTTTTCTAAGCTACACAAAATACACGTTAACACAGATGATGTACATGGCAATATATTGTTCACATTTCTAATGCCAAAAGCCAGAGATTATTTACTTTGAATTTGAAATTAACTGTGTTAGAATTTTTCTAAACACTAGTAATATGAAAGAACAATTCCCAGAAGATGGAGAAAAGAAGGTTGAATTATCTCAGCATCTCTGGATACAGTACAAACACCAAAAAGTTTGGAGGAGTCCGACAGCTCTGAATGACAGAAAGGATGCCGAAATACCGGACCAGGTGGATGCAATAGATGGGCAAAGAGTGGAGGGATGGAGCTGTGTAACTATTCCCAACAGCTGTAGGATTTCGCACTCAGAATCACAGCATTGCAGACAATGTGCAACAACTGAGCCACAAACACCACCAAGTCAATGGTTCCACCAGCAAGTACTACAGTGCACCAGGAGCAATCTATCAAGAGAAACGCTTCTGAGGCCTCTAAAAAATTTCTAATTCCTCTTCCAGGGATTTTACCTCAGACTAGTCACTGTTTGTTCTTATGGAGTGAATGTTTGTGAACGGCTAAAGCCATTACTGGGTACACTCTGGAAGCACATCTTCTGAAAGAAATCTAGTTCATGTGCTCTGATACTGCTCTGTAATGTGAACAAAAATGCAGTAAATACGCACAATCAAAAGGATTGCTTCTAAAAGATACCTCAACCCAAAGCAAAATGCTGGACTTGATTTACTGCATGTGTCCTTAACCCATTTTAACTGTGAAGTAAAATGCATTCATGAAAAACCTTTATCAACCTTGACTGTAGTGATGTTGACTCTGTAAGAGCCCTAAGTTCCATTTCAGGTCATGATAAATTATATTTGAAGTACTACAGAAAATATATGAGGAAACACACTTGTAAAACTCCCACCAAAGTAGGGCTCCTATTCTTGTTGATCCTTTTACAGCCAGGATACAAATACCAGCTCCTAAAACCAATATGAAACGCCAAGTAAAAAGCACACTAGGATGGTCAGAGTCAATGTTTCCTGGATCAGATGGGTTCCTGTGTCCAGATCAGTGATAGAAATACTGATGTGAACACTTGGGAGAGGACTTTCCTGCACGTCTCACTGGTAATGAATGTTGCACCATGCAGGGTCAGGGTTCCTACAATTTTGAGTAGTATGTATAAGAAAACAAACACTCTAAAGAATTTGCATCCAGGAAAGGAAAGGGAGAACTGGAAATAGGAGAATTTGGCACTGAAAGATCTACCTAAGCAGTGAGGAAGAGATGCCTTGGAGTACAAGCCAACTTCTTAAAAACAAAGAAATAAACCTGTCCTGACACAGAGGCAGACAGAAGTAAAATCTATCACTTTATAAGGCATTAGAGGATTTTTGAGACATCTTAGTAAAAATAAACTAAACTAATTCCTCTCAAAAAAGTGCATGGAGTGAAACAGAATCTGTGTTTCTCCATTATAGATTCCTAAAGAATAAAATACCCTGTAACAAACCCCAAGAATCAACTCAGGCTTTAAAAAACCAAAAAGCCAAGTACTACAGAAGTGCAGATCCAGGTAATGGTAGCTGATGGGCTTACGGCAAAATAAGAACTTTTTTTTTCAGAATAAAAAGTAAAGAAAATAATCCTTAAAATAAAAGAAAAAGAAAGAATAAAATACAGAGAAAGTTATGATTTTATAATGGGTCAGATACTGTGTTTCAAGCAAAAAAAATTCTTAAGAATGAGAACAGAAATACTTGGGCAAACTAATGAAGAGCTTGTAAAAATAATCAGCAATAACATGAAACAGGGGAATACTTTGGAAATATCAGACCTACAGATCATGAGCTCCAAGTGACCATACTTGTCACGTGGAAAAGGGTATTATGAAGACAGCTAATAAATTTATCAGATCAATTTCAAATTATATTGTAAAAGAGATTAAAAGCCTTGGGAATGTACCAGGATAAATAAATAAATATAGGTGCTTCCAGCCTTCAAAAACGTAAATACAACTTCAACTTTTAGTAATATTAAGGAGATACTATGGAGAGGACAGGAGAAAATGCTCTTTCATAAAGATGTAGGAAAAAATTAAAATCACAGTATGGGTCTATGAAGCACTGATTATAGCAACAACTATGACTGTCTGCGATTGTGACAGAGTCACTAGCATGAATTAGGGTAGTTCCTATATGAAATACTCAGAATCTCAAAGGCAAAATTACCACAAAAGCTGTTGAATACAAAAATAGTGCTCCAGAAATGGTATCCTGAATAAGATACTGTATTGCACTGAAAACAAGTGTCTGGCAAGTTTAAACTTCACCTGATATTTATTTTGAGCTTAAATGCAAAAATGATGCTATGCTAAGTGATATATTAAAATAAATGAAAGCAAAATGCAATATGAAGCAACTCTGAGAGAGTTAAAGAATGATGAAAAGCTAGTTGGGTGAGGCACAAGAATTCTATTTAGAAAGACACAAGTCACTGCATAGAAGGTTTGAGGGAAGGAATAAGAGAAGACAAGTGTGTGAAGACGCTCATTAAAATCCAGTTAATAACATGGGCAGGAGAGACACTTTCACATGCAATATAGATTAAGTAATATAATATGTAGACATTAAGATTCAATTTAGAGATAAGGAGATTTAACGCATTCTGGAAAAAAAATCCAAAGAGACATGCCATAAAGGTGTAGTGGAACACACTTCAGATTTCTACTAAGTTATTTCCTATACTAAGGGGTGTTAAACTTGCTAAAATAGTCTAATTATCTCTGATGACATCTGAAAGGTTAAACCTCTGCCATGTAAAAGGTATTAATGAACTACAGCTATGATCTATACATGGTTTTCAGTCAAGGAATTTCACTTTGCCTGTCCTCACCTGAAACCATGACAATATAAGCTGCTTTACCAGATACATCCCCTTCAAACTTGCCAATCCTTCGTGGTCCACCTGCTGCAGCTCCAAGAAAGCATTTTTCACTTTATGCCTTTGCCTTTTCCCCAAGAGCTATGCAACCTTCCAGAAAGGAAGACAGAATTACATTCCAACTTTTGCCTAACATTTTTGTCAGTAAAGACACGGGGTAAAAAGTAAACCTTTTCTTCCACAAAGGCTTTCCCTCTACTGTTTTGTTTCCACTGGAGCTTTGGGATTGAGCCTTTGAGCCAAAAGGAAAGGAAATGTTGATGTTTGCATCTGAACTTCTAGCAAGAGGGATTCTAGAGAATCTTGCAGAGATTCCTCTGCTCAAAAAAAACCTACCAAACCAACCAAAAATCAAACAATGGGATGCTGCACACTTTGTTTTACTTCTGCCATAAAGTGCACTCCACTGCCTCTCACCCAAGAAGCTTCCGCAGTCCTTTTCAGAGGAGAAGCAGTGAACAGCTGGTGTTCCCACTCCTCCTCTTCCTAAACTACTTCTTCAGAATCTAAGATCATGTAGTGGGGAGAAAGATGAGAGAAACCGCCTGGAAAAGTAGTAGGGGTCATTTCGCAGGAAAAAAGTTTAAATAACATGACAAAGTTTTACTTGATTTCTGTTCAAATTTAAATTGGAACAGGAAATCTGATAACTGAAGAGAACGGCTGATAACAATTAAACTAGCAGCAAGGTGAATTAATTTTGGTAGAAAACTAGAAAGTCTGTTATGTGGATGCGACTGAAATCTTAACTGTGAAACAGAGAAATGAATTTTGTTGTTTGCTGCTTTCCAAGACAGGAGAGACGGGAACCTGAAAGTAGGCCCAGAGTCTACTGAGAAGAAGAAAAATGTTGACCTTAGTATACAGAAAGAGGGAAATGTGAAACAAGAACAAATCAGAGGCAAAGTTAAATCCCACTGCATTTTGCCAGCAGGAACTGAATTTAAAATTCCTTGTGCTTCAAACAACTCATGGGAGAATGCAAGATTTTCAATAGGGAAAACAGTGCTAGAGAGACTGGGAAACCAAGCAGGTCTTTAACAGTTTGCAACAAAACTTAAGGGAGAAATTTTAATGGTGATATAACCAGCTGCCACCGGAAGCCAATTGGTCTTGGATATAGACCAAGAATAATACCCTGAGAAAAAATGGCATCGCAGTCTTAAAGGTATTCCTCCATATCAAGCATGATTTTTCAAGCTTTTTCCGAGAGATCGTTTTCAGGAATGATAATTGCACATTTCCAAGTGACACTGATAACTGTTAAAGAACTCAAACCTTTCCCAGATCAAGTAGTGTGTTGTTCTAGGATATACAAAGTTCAAATCCTTGAGGAATTTGTGTAATAGCAAATATTACACTCTAAAATCATAGCAGCTACCTGTTTGACTTAAAATAATACTGTAGCAGGTTTCTCCATTTCTAGAGACAAACTTAGGCAATTTTCTATCAAACTGACACAAGATTTTTGCATTAATATTTAGCAATAATGACAGTGTCTTCTCACAATGCCGGTATAATTCTTATAATGTTAAGGTAATTTAATGTCAGGGACTTATTGTGGGTTAATGATCCTTGCAAATAAGAAGTCTTGATAGAGTCCGAAAGTTTGGTTAATCCTTGGAAAGACTTCCTGCTATTTCTAAGGTCTGCTTTCTTTTTTTTTTTTTAAGTCCCTTTTGTCTTTTCTGAGTTACAATTATGCTTTTTTAAAGTAAAATTTGCATTGAGCATTACCTCGTTCTGCACAACTACCTCACAGAAGACTCAGAGTTAATACTGTGTCTCTAATAGTTTTTTTTTCATGAAGATGACTGAAAAAATCTTCTATTTAGTTCTCAAAATAGCAATCAAAACCAACTTGGGAACTACTGCAAAATTTTTATACCAGTTTATCAGTGACACTAAATCTAATCTGCCTGGGAAAAGCGAGTCTTTTCTTCTTTTGTTCAAAAGAAAGGCTGAATTATGTCAGAAGGCCTTGTGGTCGCCTCTTTTTTGGCAGAGGAAGGGCGTCCATAACTCATGGCTTCTTTGACAAAGTCTTAGAACCCACATAATATGAAGATATGTGGACAACAATTCAGAAATAGGCACATATGTAAGATGCTTGCCTTTGGAAAAGGATCTCTTTCCAGTTATTCTTTTCTTCTTGGCACTGGAAATCCTATCTTCCACTATGATAGCCAACGCTACCAGCAAAAAACAAAGTAAAAACTATTGGCACAGTTTCAAAGGTGCTTTTGCTGTAACAATCCAGTTGCCATTGTTTGATCATTGAAAGTTCAGTGTCCTCCTGATCTTCCTTCAACACATTTCTCTCCTAGAAAACTCCTCTTTGTTCATCTTTGCTTTTGAAAACACATTAGTCTATGAAAAAACGCAGCGTACAGGCAAAGAAGGAAACAGAGTATGAAGAAAGTGCCATACAAAATAACAATTAGCTGGAAAATGATGAACCAGAGCAAGTCCATGATAATTGAATATTCCAGTTCAAAACACAGCAGGTGTCAACAGTACAAGTCAAAATGCCAGTATATTCAATAAACCAACAGTGTAGAAAAGCCTCTCTCCTTTGAGAATCCATGAGCAATAACTATGACACTGTGTGAAACATATATTAAAAACAGCCTTGGGTTTTGTTTTTTTTCTTTACTGTTAATAAACAAGTCATTCCACCCAGAGTGTCAGCTGTATCCAGTTAGTTATTACTTGATTAGTTCATATGAAAGTGGAGAAGGAAAACATTCACAGGAATCTTGATGAACAACACTATGGGATGATTCCTACCATGTTGCTCTGAGATTGTGTGGCCCCGTACATAGTAATGCCATTTGATGGTCCTGCTAATTGTGGTGTATCTGGTTGTATAAATCCTCTTCTGTCAATTAAGCTAGGGAATAATCAAAATAAAGAGAGTTAGAGAGATTTCTAATCAGTATCTCCCTCCTCTCAATAAAATTTTCCATCATATAACAGACCTTAATACATTCTCACCAACTCTTTCAAATGTGCCCTTTTATTCAACCGAAGTACAAACCTTCATTTGTACTCATCAGCAATGTAATTGTTTCCTTGTGATACTACCCGCTATACAGTCATATGTACTGCTACTTTTCTCGATTTTTATCGTATACAAAAGATTTAGAAGCTGACTATCAGACACGACAAAACCAAGAATTTTAAGCCACAGGCATGAAAACAAATTACAAAACTCACTAGTGCATTTTGAATCAGTGCCTACTTTGAAGGTTCTTTTCTTAGCAGTTTCCACACCTCAAAATTAAAGCTACTTAAATCACAAAACTTAGAAAGAAAGAGGAAGTCTTATTTAGACAACTTACCTGCCAGGTGTTTCATGCCAGCTACCTAACACTGCTCATAATGCTCCACTATTCTTACCAGACTGATGCACTTACAGATGGAAATAAGAAATTTTAAGACAATGTTTCATGGAGGAATTAATAAAAATAACTAAAAATCTGCATAAGATTATAAAAATAATAAATAGAATGGAAACATCTGACCTAGCAAAAGATTTTGCTAAAATTCCACATACAATTTCACTCTCAATTTGAGAACTATAAGCCACGTTTAGGTTCTGGTAATTCATTCTCACAAAAAGCTGAATGTACAGACTGAAGTACTATATTCTACATGTGTATGAACTCATATCACTTCCATACAAAAACACCACACCAAAATAACCCAACAATAAAAGCTTTTCTACTCTTTATGCTTCAATTCATTCAAAGGGTGGGGGTATTTTTTAATTACATGTAGCTTTTAATGATAGTTCCATGTATTTTTAAGCATAGGCCAAAACGTTTTTTTTTCCTGTGTACCTGAATAATGTTACTTCCCTTCTGAAAAACTACATATTTTACTGTGGGATATCAAATTTTATCTGGAAGGTTTATAGTCCCCTGTCACTAACACAAAATGACAGGAATGCCTTAAAACACCTGAGAGATAAAGTCAGCACAGAACTTATTTGCTGACTTCTGGGACCTCTAAATTTGCCCAGGGTCAAGATTCAATTTTAAAATATAAGAACAGGATTGCTTGGAAAAATGAAGGTGTTTTCCTTCTCAAAAGTCAATGAGGTTTCTACCAGTCAGAGACCAGTTGAAGCTCTCCCCATGAAGTTCTGCAGATCAGATTTTTATGTACCTTCAAAACCTGAGATGACAAACCGCCATGTGGAGAGCTCTCCTTCAAAAATCACATGCTTTAAAATCGGTGTATGATTTATTATACCAGAATGCTAGTTCGACCTATGCTGACAGCTATGGATCAAATTAAGGTCTGAAAGTGACTGTTGAGGACACGTTGAAGGCATTCTGCATTTGGTAGCATAGGTTTAAATATGAGAAACATGATCTTTAACAGAAGGGAGAAAAATTCGGATTAGTTACAGAGCCTTTCTTAATCTGCATTCCATTCTCACAGGCACTTGAACATTTTTAATTTTAAGCTGTCATTGCTGCTAAACCACTTCACCAGAAATTATGGAAAAAAATTAATATCTAATGACCTGGGACACAGCTGAGATTAAAAGTAAAAAAAAAAAAAAAAGTAAGGTTATCATTTACATTTTATAGTCAGTACATTTTTACTGTTGATCACAAAATATCTCCCTGCAGAAACTCTACATGTACTTTGGCATCTAAATAAGTTATGTGCCTGCATAGAATTTAGGAAAAAAATGCACAAACTTGGTTAAAACACAGGAGCCAATGTGAGTCTGGTCTATTGTGTGCTGCTGCTTTTACCAGCCTAAACTGCTATTTCAAAAACTGCAAAACCTTACGTAGCTTTAATAAAGATTTCCATCTGGGGTCAAACAAAAGAATTTGAAGCATAGCACTGAGCTTTTATATCACATACTTCCATGAAAAGCAAAATGGCACAATTAAAGGGTTGGTTTCAGGCGCTATCCGTATAGGCAGGGGGCAGAAAAAGGGTTACTCTTCCTCACTCAGGGATTAAAGTGTTAAACCAGTATGTGGTAATCTTTTGTTCATGCTGAAAAGCCATCTGCACCATCGAATATACAAATATTTTGGGTTTCAAAAGTGAAAATGTAAGCATCAAAAATTAATCCACTAAGCTTTCTCTAGAATTGCTTTGGTGTAAGACCTCCAAATTCAGTTTAATGTATATATGTTAACAGCATAAATAGAGAAAAAGTACTTTCCATTTAAACTAAACAGTTCAGAGTCAAAAGACAAAAATGAACCATTACCAAAGTAGCTGAAGAATTAAGGTCCCTAAACTCATGTCACGTCTGTTACATATGTAAGAGTTTAATAAACTTTCAAATTGCCCATCACGCAACAGCTAACTACTAGGATTTTTTTATTGCTACAAGTTATTAACTGCAGTGGAAAAGGTTCAAACAACAGATAAACAAGTCTATTTTCATTTCAGATGTCAAACAAATATATTTTACAGGATCCAATCACTTAGTTTAATCACAATATACCAACTTATCTCTTTATTACTGAAGAAAAACTTAATTAAAGCTTCTAACAGACTGTAAAACAAAGCTTTACTTCTGTTGAGTAAACTCAAGCAATGACAGAAAGAGTATTTTTTTTCTATCAATAATCACGTGGCTTCATTTATACTGACAATATTTTTGATACTCTTACCTTGGAGAGAGGGGCCCACAGAGTGCAGCACAGCAATTAGTAAAGATGTTGCCATAACTGTATGGATTATAGTTCTCTTTACCTCTTTTATTTGACCATGATCCTTTAATCTGAAGAGATATGAACAAAATGATACATATGATACAACAGAGAAAATGGCTGAGACAAATTAAGGGTTACCAAAGCAGCAACATGCTACATCAGAGATGCAGCAGAGAAAGCCCATGATCTCACTTTCCAAACAGTCCAGAGTTTGGGGCTGATATGAAAGGCCAAAGCCTAAAATTCTCACAAGCACAGTAGGAATTTCAGCATCTAAACATAATAGTCTAAGCATAATTTGACAAATATTATGGTATGTTCTACAGAAGAGGTTCAATTGCAACATACCAATGAAGTCAGTAACAGAAGACCACTTCTCCGTACTCTTGGCAAAGTTCTCAAACTATGCCATACCACACAACATTACCACAAAATGCTCTAAAATATTATGAAGCAAGTGCAGTCATTGCTACCTTTTAGCCCTTATTATGTTTTCTTTTAGCCAGTCTTGCTTTTCTGTTTGCAAGATACCTGAGAGCCCAAGTAACATGTCTTAGCATATTCAACTGGAAATCTATGCTTTAAATGAAATTACTGAACAGTTTACTTAAAATTCAGACATGTTACGCTGCTGCCATTCCCTGCTGTCTGACTTTCAACTATTTGGAAGAGACATTTATTTGATGGCAGGGGGGACAGTGGAAGCACCCTGGTTCCCATCTAGAGAGACAATGTTGGCCTAAGCCTACTGAAGAATACCAGAGTATCCCATCTTTCTTACTATTGAGGTAGATTCAAAGTCAGGCTACTTGCTTGGACACTTGATGCTGAGGCACAATTCTTTCTGAGCCTGCTCAGTAGGTTTTTTTTCTGGCTGATTAGTATTAATTGTAAAATGTATAGTTTTAACCGTTAACTTAATAACAGAACACGCATTTGACAGTCCCAAAGGTGCTACTTTTACATTTGCTAGATACCTAGGCACAACAGAAAATTACAACAATACAATATTAAACTTGAAGTAGTTTGCTAGATGAATTGCTAAATTCAAACAAACTTTCTATATCATTACCTACTCAGCTATTTTTACTTTCTGCTTTCATTCATTCCATATTTCTGCTTTTAGGTAGGGGAGGACACATGAAGCTTCCACACAGAGTTAAATGTAATTTCACACCAAACCCACAGAAACCTATGTGCAAAATAGGGCAACAGTAGAAGTGAGAAAGCCAACCTCAAAATTAATGATATGTGTCTTGCCAGAGGTTTTAAATCTCAAACTGGCAAACAAATTTCAAAGGAAAAAAATAAAATAAGGGATGAAATTTTTGTTTGGGGAAGTCAATAGACTTTGTAATTTTTCAGTAAGCAATTTTTCAGCCAAGGAATATTTAGGGCTCTCAGCGAAAAAGAGATACTGAAAAATATTTAGCAATTTCCTGCTGTATAAAGTATACTTCTTGCTTTGTTTCCTCTCTTCTTTAATTTCCTATTTCAAGATACAGATCCTGTGGTTGTAAATGATAATGGACACTCTATGTAACCAGCACATCTTCAAACCACAACAAATACGGGTCTTTTGATATTTTGAATCAAGAGTGACCAGGTTATTTTCTTCTTTCCTACTGAGACATTTAGAAAATTATGCAGGCAGGTATGACTTCTCCAAGAATAACAGAAAAAAGCTGCATATAATTAGAATGAATCATCTCCTCCTCCTATTCAGAAACATATATGTATAAATATACTATGAACTTACATCTTCGTTTGTTGTTTGATTGGAGCTGATCAAATACGTGTGAAAACCTGAGAGGCCAACAATGGACCATACTGAGAAAAAACACACCACAGCTTCCAGCACAGTAATTAAAAGTCAAGGAAATATATACAAATGGAATAAAAAAGTATTATATCCAATAGCAAGCAGTTACAATCACATAATTCAGGGCAGTCACTTTATAGTTCCCAAGTCCCTTGAGATCTTTGTGGGTACTTCAAAGAGGTCAGCAAAACTAAGCTGAGAAAAGCAAGCCCATTGGCAGTGAGCTTTAATGTACAGGCCACTGAATGTCATCTACACCAGCAAATATTTGCGTTTGAAAAAGGCCAGAAACTACTGAGGAGTGGTGTCGATCTTAATTGATGAAAATCAAATTTGCATGTTCACCCTAAAAAAGGCATCATGCTTATATTAAAGACAGGTAAATTGATAAGTAACGGTAAATAACACTTCTGATGGAGTGAGGAGAAGATCAAGCACAAGGCAGGTAGCTCAAGGCCAGCTGAATAGCAAAGACTGAACAGATTACGTTTGTCATATATTTAGGGCACAATGGAAGTCTTGAGGCAGGACTAAGGGTTCTGGATCTGTGCTCATATATATATAGCAACAACAACTGAGTAAACTGTTCTAATTGCTAGACTCTCCTCTCTGTCTTCTGTTACTGAAGTTAGGGTGCTGATAGGGATCCTAACACTAGGGTCAAAGTCCATGTACAATACAAAGTCCACTTGCTCTCTCATGTCCCTCTAACAACTGCATATAGTCCACATTACAGCTGTGGGGGTGCCTGAATGGCCCAGCCTTTCCAAATAGCCCAGATAACAGCTTCTGTTAAGCCTCCAAGTGTAAATAGTTGGGGTGGGGTTGAATACTCAGAACCCAGCAGCATTCGCCCAAATGTTACTATGCTAAAGACCATCAGCTCCCAAGTCACTGTGCTGCCACTAAACAGTAGCTGAGAAGTTACAAGAAGTCTTTTTGAAGGAGGAATCCCAGCCTGAAGTGTAAGAAAATCACGAAAAATGGCAGAAGAAAACTTGAAGCAGGAACAGCAGCACTCAAAAGTTGGTTTGGTGCAGCCACTTCTACTAGGCTGCCCAGGGAGGTGGTTGAGTCCTCATCCTTGAATATGTTTAGCAGTCGTTTAGACGTGGTGTTTGGGGGATATGGTGTAGGGGAGGAGTTTGTAGAGTAGGGCTGATGGTTGGACTTGACGAACCCAAGGCTCTTTTCCAACCTGAATGATTCTAGATTCTAAGTCGTTCTGCCAACATCTGCTGAGCCCAAACAGAGCACCCTCCCTGTAAAACACTGTTAGCAGTCTCCATCCTGACAGCAGACCACCAGTATGGGGTACAACATATAGGGAGTGGCACCCCAGGTACCCATATGTGATCTCGTGGGGTGCTTTCTCACCTGCGTGTTGTAGGGAGTTGCACAGGTACATGGTACAGCAAGAGCACCCACACCTCCAAGAGGGTAGCGAAGGGGGTGCCCCTGTGCACCACTAGAACTTGTGGGGGCTGAGTTACAGAAAGCTGTTTAGACATTTGTAGGTGTTTATTAACATAACATAGCAGCCTTCCAATATCTGAAGGGAGCCTACAGGAGAGCTGGAGAGGGACTCTTTGTCAGAAAGTGTAGTGACAGGACAAGGGCTAACGGCTTTAAATTGAAAGAGTGGAGATTTAGATCAGATACCAGAAAGAAATTCTTTCCTGTGAGGGTGGTGAGACACTGGAACAGGTTGCCCAGAGAAGCTGTGGAAGCCCCATCCCTGGAGGTGTTCAAGGCCAGGCTGGATGGGGCTTTGAGCAACCTGCTCTAGTGGGAGGTGTCCCTGTCATGGGCAGGGGTTGGAACTTTATGATCTTTAAGGTCCCTTCCAACTCTAACCATTCTATGATTCTATGATTTCTTAACTAATACAGCCATTTCTAATTTCTGTTACTAATATTGACCCTGAATATATTGACCCAGCACTCAGTGATCCTTAAAGTATGTCATTAATCATGTGTCATTAATGAATCAATAAACAGCCTCAATCCTGATTTGAATTACTTGAACTGAGTGCTTTTGCACTGCAAGACCTACCTTTAGCTTTTCTAATTTCCCCAGGCTGCAACAGTATAGATGAAAAGCACAGAATCACAATCCTTGGTAGTATGAAAGGTAAAACCAGACAGCATCATTAGGTTGTCTGTTGTTTTTAAGCTTGCACTTTTCACTCATTTTCTTTCCTCACCTTTCAAACTACCCATGTTTTCACTCCTTATAAACTCCATATCCCAAATGCCATAAAGAAATAACCAGACTTTAAAAAGTGAGATTGTTATACTAGGAAAGTCAGTTAGCACTCACTGTCACATACTTACTATAGTTTATAGCATTCCACTAACTCTAAAGGAGTCATCATCTCAGCAATAAGACAATGAAGTTGCTTCTAAACTTTATATAGTTAACCATAAAGAGCATCTTTCTACAGAAGGCTTCCTGCCATAGCTTTTTATTTATATATATTTTTATTTATACAGAATAGCCATGAACTCAGAACACATCTGCTTTAAGATTGTTATTTCTTACAAGACATCAATAGTAAATTTTTTCAAGGGAACATGAGTCAACAGCAGAAAAGGCTTTGGTTCCTAGAAAAACAGATACAATAAATCAGTATGAACAAGTCAACGGGAAAGAATAGGATAAAAATAATCTGTATGTTAACCATATGACAACCTTTAGTGAAGTCAGTTTCCAAGACAACATAACTCAAAATATTCCAGAACAAGGACACAGTCTTAAAAAACATATGAAAACATCCTTATCGCTGAATCTATTAATAGAAGAGAAACATGACAGCTCCTGACCATTACACAGACTGGAAAATGCATGGATGGACTTAACTATTTGCAATAAGTAACTCTAATACTAGTTAGCAGAGAAGAGTCTTGTATTGCAGATCTGTACTAATCTAATGAATTGGGAAATACCTAAATTGTCTGCGAAACTTCCCCTAGAACCTACTTTAGTCAGAGGGGTTTAAAAAAGCAGCAGGATGACCCAAGTGCACTGCTGAGCAGCGCCTTCACTACTCTCTCCCTTTCACCTCCTCCTCAAACTCTGTGGAGTCAAACCAACCCAAGACAGGAACTCTGTCTCACTTGACCGTGCAACAGCCACAGCTAAAGCAAGGAGAGCGAGGGAGAATGGATAAGGAAGCCAAGTGTTGTTAGCAGAGGGTTCAGAAAAGTGTAAAAGAAGGAAACAACCCCTAAACATTACACACAATACAAGGGCACCCAACTGGGCTCTGAGAAGGGAGAAATCATAAAGAAGGCTGCAGATGAGAACTGCTGGGTAGAATCTACACACCAAAACCAAGAGGAAGGATCACCAGGTCAGAAAAGGGGAGCCTGAGAGTGAGAAGGGCTCCCTGCAACCACATCAGATGACTGATCACACCACTAACACGATGTTCCTTGCCATGATTACACTCAAGGTGGTCCTGAAAAGTGAGTTTTCTCCCTCCACATGGCAATCCCTACTGACAAAAAAACGTAATTCCTTTCAGTTCAAAATCTCGTTCAGTTCCCCACAACAAGACCCAGAAAGATCTCTAGAACAGCAAGGGTCGTTTATGTTAGATTACCAAGACTCCATTAATTAAAACACACAAATAAAGCAATAAATTCTATTCAACATAAAGCATAACTTACTAGCATAATATGGGATAACACTCCTGTGGTTTCTCTCACAGCTTTGTTAGCAAGACAGAAATGGTTCTCTGTGCTTGAATTGACTGGCTTGCTCCAAAGCAGCATTCTCAATACTATTTGGACAATTTAATGTTTTACTGTTAGGAATTATAACCAAGCTATTAAATTGTCTAAGACATCACTATCAAACCAGACCATTTCTACAAGATGTGCTACTGAGCCTTTCAAAGTATTCAATTCCAAATACAAATTACGAATAAGCAGCCCATTGTTCCTGTACAAGGATCCTCAATTGCATAATCGGTTACCTTTTGATTTAAGGACAATTGAAAGCTACTCTCAGTTTGAAAATAATTTGAAAGACTCATCTGTTGTAACAAGCGATTACAATTGTTTCAATTGGGAGCTACTGTTGTGCTATTTGGAACAGTTTCTGCTTTGTAAAATTATTTGGAAAAAAAATCAGAACAATGGTTTTGTTTAAAAAGGGAGTTACAGCTCCGTGATTATACCTGATAAACATACACACACAAAAAAAAATACATGTATCTGCAAACCTGGGAGAATTTGACATTTGGAAAAACTAACTGGAAAGAGAGGTCTGTCTTTACGGACAGCTATGAATGACAGAGTAAGAGTTCTTTCTTCCTACTCTTCTATGGAAAAGAGCAGACCTTGCGAGGCACAACAGACAAAAGACTTTTCCTCAGGACAAGTATGGGAAAGAATTCTTTTTATAGTATCTTTGTGAGAGCTGCAAACTGCTTATTCAGACACAAACCATTCAATACATATACATAAGAAGCAGGAAGCTTAACAGTCTGTACAGAAATGTACGGAAGAAACCAAACAGACGTTACAGCAGCTTCCCATTTTTCCATTCTTTTAGCTGCTTTCTGACAGAAGGAGTCTTTTTCATTCTCATTGAGTATAAAATACACAGAAAGCTCCCATGAAGTGATAAAAAGACCATGGAGTAATTAAAGAACACAATCACAGAATGGGTTGGGTTGCAAGTGACCTTTAGAGATCATCCAGTCCAAGCCCCCTGCCATGGACAGGGACATCTGTCACTAGACAAGGTTACTCAAAGCCCCATCCAACCTGACCTTGAACTCTTCCCAAGAAGGGGCATCCACAGCGTTTAGGGCCACCTGTTCCATTGTCTCAACATCCTCATCGTAACAGCTTTTTTTCTTATAGGCAAGCTAAATATACCCTCTTTCCCTTTAAAACCATTGTCCTTTGTCCTGTCACCACAGGCCCTGGTAAAAAAGTCTCTCCATGTTTTTCTTATCAGCCCTCTTTGAGTATTGCAAGAGTACAATGAGGTCTCCCCAGAGCCCTCTCTTCTCCAGGCTGAATACCAATAGTGGTCCCTGTGTACGCACGTGTATACTTTACGTAACGTAACAGAAGTTAACACTTGAAAATTTCTTCTGTTGATTTACTGGTTTTAGATAAGTATACTTTCAGGAGTTGAACTCTTCAGGGACAGTTTACGGTTTCAGTTGTTCCACAATCTACTTTTCTATCCTGAACAAGAATCACCCATTTTGGTTACTTTCTACTGTAAAAGCAGAAGAATTATTGAATATTTTAAATGAAACTACAGCATGGGTAGAATCTAAAATATTTATATCAATTCCATTACAAATATTTGGAGCATATTTCCACCAGATGTGGAAACTACAGACCTTTTGTAAAGAGTACTACTCTGCAAAAGATGAAGAATAAACCCCCCCCCAGCTATAATCTCTTTTCTGCCTCCAACATGTCACAAGAAATCCTATCGTGCAGGAAGTGATTAAATTATTAACTGATAAAGTCCCAAATGCACATATCCAACAATAGCAAGAAAACAAACAAAACCACATCTCACATATATACAATTTGTTTCAGTGAAAGGATATCTTGCAGGACTGTCCTTCAGGGCATTGAGGAACCCTGTTTGTTGAGAACCTGTAGAAAGAGAACCCAAAATTACTAGCTGAGTAAGAAATTGGACTACAGGCTGTTTTCACCATAGTTAACACAATTAATATTTAAAGATCAACCAAATAATCATAGAACAGATTTTCTGACATGAATCTGAGAATATGTTGCTCCGCAGCAACATCATCAAAAAAAAAAAAACAACCTTGGGTAAGTTATCAGGTCTAACATCTGTGGCCTATTTGCTCAGTCATACCAAATTGACGCATGCATACTTTCCCACGAACAAGATTTCTGATTATCCCTGTTCTTTTCAGACCTAATATGGAAACAAAAAAATTATAAGCTACTTTTTTATTATTATTATTATTATTTCGAAATACTATTTTTCAAAGCAATCTTTTGACTTGGAAAACTTATTCTATAAACTCAGATTCTCAACTTTCCCTCCTTTGTTCTGGAAACAGTCACAGTTTTCTAGACTATAATCCTGCTCCTACTGCACCTGCGCAGAAAGTTTTGCTAATAGCTGCTTGTTCCCTCTGGACAAATAAGAGAGTATCTACTAACTGAAGGGAGCTCAAGAGCAGCGTGACCCAATAAACTAGAGATGCAGAAGCATCCACTTGGGTTCCACAACCATGAGATATTAATCAAAAAGGGTAATTTGACAATTTGCTGATTGCAATGAGTGAATTGGTTTGTAGAAACTGACTCAATGTCACATAGCTACAGCCACACAGTTTGTATTTTACTGGAAAACAAAATTTGAATTCCTCAGGCTGGAGGCCTTTCCCACAGCAAAAATATTCCCCTTAACTAAATTAATCTGAAGATTTGTATGAAGAGAGAAGAATCTTGTCTTTAAAACAAAAAATACATATGTGTGTGTATACACCTATGTATTCTCTAAACCTGCCTGATCAATTTTACTGTTTGCCATTAAAAAAGGGAAAATTACTTACCTTCTATTTCTGAGCCTTTTCAGACTCTCATAACTCATAATCCTCAAATGCACAAGACTAATGGTACTTCCCCTCCCTCCTCACTATTTTTAGGATCCTCAATGACAATGGCAGCAGGTAGGTGTGATCCTCATTCCCTACTGCTGGTCACACTCCTCCAAGCAGTTCCCAATATATCAGAAGGGGAAGGATCCTCACTGTAACAAATAGTTGAAATACTGATGCCTCAAACAGAGCTTAGTAGCTGTGCAGATGGTCACTACTCCTGCAAATGTGTTGAATTTGGGGAGATGGAAAAAAAATTTGCAAGACAATACCTTTAAAGTATTTGATTCACAAATTCATTTTATCTTTTTTTGATAATATTATGTGCACATATTCTTAATCCTGGAAAGAGCGAATTTCCAATAAATGCCTCAGAAGGCCAAAGAACACAAAAGTTAAGATGTATCTCGTATCTCGTCACCACTTAGGCCCACCAAAAATTATAAAAATGCCAGCTTGCAAGATGCATTAAAAAATTATACAAATGTCAAAAATTTGTCTACATCAAGACACATTAAAAAAAACCCCACAGGTTTCCTATGTGATCAATAAGGTCAGAAAAGGAACTTCCCTATTAAAATGAACCAATAAGAAATCTTTTTTCAATATTGATGCCTACAAGTTCCTAGAAAGTGGTATTTATAAGGGAATATTGTTAGAAGGCATTCAGTCTTACATTGGATATCTAGAATGAAGCGTTGCTGAAGATAATCCTGCTAGGATTGTCTTTGGAAAACCTAAGAACAGGATTTGACTTAAGTCAGCAGGACTTCCTCCAGAATCAAGAATTTTGCCAGGACTTAGGAAAGAAACACGAATGACTTTGAAACATTGCAGGGAGATCATAGTCCCAGGTCTGAAAATGGTGACTTTATTTTGACACGCTAACACAAAGCAGTCTATGCCAAGTGCAGAAGTTCAGATTAAGTAACTGAGAATCCTGTTTACTGGCTGGCATCAGCTGAAGATCTGCAGGGCTGCAACGCAGAACAGAAGTGGTTGACAGGTAACTATCAGCTAGGTAGATATGAGGACTCCAGAAGCACGGTAGGCACAGAGACGCTGGAGTGACTGATACGATAAAACCCCTTATTTGTAAAGATCTCTATCTTTTTGAACACAGTCAAGATTAGAGTAGATAAATTTGAAAGCTGGGCTTGAAACTCAAAGGTAGCAAATAAACATCGCACAACTAATCATAATTTGTACCTGCTCCCATTGCCTTTGAGGACCAACCAATCTTCAGAACTAAGGAAGTTTTTCCTGTCTCATCCAAGGCAGATAAACCTCTCTAGCAAGAATATTTTACAGCTGATATACTGAGACAATTCAACATCTAACATTTACTAAACATCATCTGCAACACCTACACAATGCTTCCCAGTCACAAAAAAGCACAATTAGTTTCTCTGATCGTTGTCTAATTCAAAGTTAGAATTAAGTATGGACGCTGTAAAGTTAAAATCCACTGCATAAATCTGCTTGACATACAGAACATGAAATATTGGCATAAAATTGGTAACTCTTAGGTTGAAGACTAAAGAAAAAAATCACTGTAGTCTTTGTGAAATAAAGGTAGGCTAGCTTGAAAAGTAGCTTTACATTGTCAGACTGGTAATGTTTTCAATTACTGAATTCTAACAAAGTAAGATGACAGAACAAACCCATGCCCAAATAAATGTCAAGGATTTAAGTATTAATGGAAAGTGTTCTCTTTCCAATATTTTCTTTTCCCTTTAAAAACAATAGGTATACGTTTTCTTAGCATTTTTAACCAGCACCAAAAAAGCTGGATCTGGTTGTGAGAACACCTTGTCGATCCAGACTCTCTCAAAATGCAGTGTCCCTAGTTCTAGCCTATGTGCTAGATTTCTGAGCTATAAGAGAGCCCCTCAGTGATCTGTTCCTTCTTTTGTGAAGCACAAATAAGAGCAGGAGTTTCTCCTTCTTAAAATACAAATTCTATGCACAGTGTAAGTAATTTAGGAAACAGCACAAGCTGGCATATTTTTCAGTAAAACAGTCTCTAACTATTGCCATTATCAAGCTAGATTTATAAAAGCATTATAAACTGACATTATTGCTTGCATCAAGTGTCCACTGTAATATCGAATAGAAAGAAATAAAAAGATCACATTTCCATATTTATCAAAGAGATACTGTTCAAGGCAATATCCTATATAAGTAGTAAAAAGATAGAATGTTCTTAAGGTTCCTAGTGACAGAGGGTTAAAAAACCCCAAAACATACAAAAGATCTGTAAAGACAAAGTCATATAACTTATCACCATAAATAAAAACATCATCATCATCATATAGGGGCTAACAAAATTTGTTAGGTGTGTGGAAAAAAAAAACAGTACTCAAAATAGTGTTGAAAATACCCTCCTCTCACCCATCATACAAATAAAAAACAATGTCAAACTGATGAATATTCAGTTTCCTATAGCTTATCTATTATGGCTTGTTGTTCTCAGAATGTCTATGCAAACGAAAGTAACTTGTGTTCAAAATAGGGGAGAGAAAGATGTAAAACTAAACAGGAAACAACAAAAAGTGTAAAATAGCTCCAGTCTATTTCCTCGTAATTTACCCTTTTATTTGGGTAAGTGACCCACGCTTATAGTTAAAAAAGCACACAGAGTTTCTTTGGGGAAATGGTATTATCTGTATATTAAGACATACAAACTGTGTGCTGTTTTTCCAGTAAGTAATTCATAAGAGGAAAAAAAATTAAGAAAATTAACACTGCATTAAGATTAAGATAAAGCCAGAGCTAGATCAATGACTACTATGAGCAGGGTCTTCTAGAGACCAGAATGTTGCTCACTGTGGATTGTGAAGTTTCAGAGAAAAGGCAAATAAATAAATAAATAAACAAACCCTGAATGATCAAAAGATTAACTTAAAAATAAAAAACTCAAGCAAATGGCTACATACGTAATCTGATTTCACCAGCATACTTACGAAGGATGACGTGGGTGATAACGAATGCAAATATAAAGACTGTCAGAAAGGACAGAGATAAAATAAACATATAAAAAAATCTGTAGTTTCTTTTCCCCACACAGTTGCCTACCCAGGGACAGTGGTGATCAAACCGTTCTGAAATGAGAGGCAGAAGAAAAAAAAATGGAAAACAATTAATAAAATGCTGTTTATTTGAAAAAAGCTCTCCGAATACTATATTCAAACTCATGATTGAACTGGCATTTGCAAATTAGCCACAGAGAAATTCTTATTTAGAAAGGAAAAAGTAGAAAATAAAAAGGAAAAAAAAAAGGAGTATTTTAATGAAACTTTACAGCTTTTAAAGAAATCAAAGTATGGCTGAGGTGAGCTCCTGGTAAACTAACAGCATTATTATCATTATTATGACAAATTGTGCAGTCAGACCGATAAGTATGTATTTATCCACCATCACATGGAGCTGTACCAATCCAACTGTATTTTATTTTTTCAATATAAGGGGTTTTTTGTTTCAGCGACTCTTCTACTCAAAGCTGGAGTTTTTGATGCTGTTCTATTTCTATCTGTCATGATCGTCCTTCTACTATCATCTCACCCACCCATTTTGGTATATGAAATATTTACACTCTCCCTATTCCTTTTATTGCTTCACTCAAAATATTCTCCATTGCAGATCACCTATTCTTCTACTCTGAGTTGACACTGTCATACAAAAACATTAAAAACAGCAAAATCATTCACATAAACCATTTTGCAAATGTTAAAATTCAGACAGTCGTGTAAAATTTGCTTATAAGCCTTTTGGTTTTGGGGTTGGTGGTTGTATTTGTTTTTTTCTTTTAACTAATCTAATCAATCTGTAAACCACATGGTACAAAAATTGGTAGATGTCACTCTGAATGTTCTCTTACCCTTTGCACTGTAAGTTCCCTCTTCTTTTTACTAAATCAAACTCCTTGCCTTTTATTTCCCCAAGAGACGAACTCGTTCATGAGACAGGAAAAGGCCAGGGTGGGTCAGAAACAGGGGTCCCCACCGAGGAGGGAAAATCCCCAGTGCTGGAAAGCAGCTGAGGGAACAGTGTGCTCTGCTTCCACCCAGGCAGCCTGGACTACCCCCACTTCCCAGTATGCTGAGTACTGGAAACAGAGTGATCGTCAGGAAACATACTGGCATTTCATTTCCTAACTTTGCTTTGGAGAGATTACACTGACAGAATTTTACATTTTTTAATCAAATCCAAGATCATAACATAAGACAGATGCTTTCATGATGACTCTCTCTCTCTCTCTGATCCTTATCCAAATCCTGTTTTGTTTTCTGTGACTTTTATGCCTCTATTGACGTATGATATCAAACTGTTTGGAGTTCCACAGGAAAGACGAGCTATAAATTCGAAATAAAGCCTTAAGTCCTATGTTATAAAGGCACATCTGTCCAAGCACACCAGTTTATTTTAGCTATGGCTTTATGTTAAAGAGCTACATTACAGGTTTTCCTTGAAGGTTGTATTTAGTATTATCTTTATTGAAAAAAAAAATTCAAGACAACGTGCACAACAGATTTCTGAGTTCAGCAAACTTTCAGGGGGGTTTTAAATGGTTTTGTGTGACAGCTGTTTGGACCACATGTTTCTACCATAAATCTGTTTCAAATTCCAACGGGGCTATTCAAGGTGAAGTTATTGGACTTTCTTAGGATAAGCCTTCAGAAATACTTTGATTTAATGAGTACTGCTAAGAATACCAAGAACCAAACACTCTGGTATCTAAAAGGGTAGGCGATACTACCTTTATTAAGTACAATACAGTTGTATTCCCAGAATAAATTGACATTGCATTTGAACAGTGCTTATTTTTACATTTGTGCTTCTGAATGAGTCCTTATGTTCTGATAAACATTTAATGGGTACAGAAGCAAATAATAACACAAAGAAAAACATAGTTGCAGAGCCCTTAAAGAGCATAATACTAGGGTATTTTTGTACCCCACTGCTTCTAGCCGTGAAACAATATTTTGATATATGTAGACGTTTAATTGATCGATTCAGATACAACATAAAACCACACATATGCACACACCCACCCCCATCTACAAATACACACACATATATCCCTTACTAAAGACTGACTTGATATTTCTAACCTACTTGTCACTCCTCTCCAATTTCTGTCTTCAGACTTTCTTAGTAAATTGAAAGGCTCTGCTTTCCCAATAAATACTGACCAATCACTGATAAGGTAAGTAACTACCTAAGAAGTTTGTAAAGCAGAAATAGACAGAAAAGGCTGAATATGAAAAAAACCCCGACAGCTACAGTGTAAAAACTGAACCAACACTCATGAAAAAGGAGAATTATTAAAGGGTTTACGTGAGTGTTATGTATAAATAAACTAGGCCTCATTTTTCTCAGTCATAAAATAGAAAAGGATGTGACATTTAGGCTATATGCCACAAAACAGTCTATTAAAAAGCAAGGGATTATTCTACTCAGCAGAGCACAAATATGTAAATGCAAGTTAAAGATAATAGCCTTACAGCTTGTGAGCTGCTCTGCTTAGTTGTTAATGCAAGGGAAAACAGCCAACTCTGGCAAAATGAACAAACACATATTAAGGACTAACTTCTAACGCTGTTAACAAATACAAACGCTCTTAAGTCTAGAGCTCTTCCTTCTTCCTTACAAGACAACATGGCTTAACAAATATTAATGAAGAAATAACACAATATCTTAACGTTAACCTCTGGCACTCCAGATGCCTGTAAACCGAACAAGCAGTGATTTGGAAAAGAATGCTCTGCCTGACATCTCTACTCAGCTGGGACAATGTTGACAGCAAAATTAAGATTTACCTTCACCGAGAAATTAAAAACTAGTGATGTTGAGAAAAAGTGGGAATTCTGGCCCTTGTAAACTCAAAACGTAGAGCAAATGTAAATACAGATGATTGTTATTGAAGAATAACAGACTGCTTAGTGGTGATGACTGCAGGTACAGTTTAAACGTATAGGGTATAGTTCAGGAGCTGCTGTATTCTTTTGTGACGAGATTAATGTAAAAATATTTGAGGCAAATTTAGAGAATCAAAGCACTGGCAATACAAATTCTTGTCTTGTGTCTTAGAGGTATTAATGAGGGAAGAAAAAATGCTGCAAGGGTGGAAAAGTTGGCCTATGGAAGCATCCTAGGGGTATAAAAGTTGGGACAGATCATCTTTCCACACTCAATTTGAAGCAAAAGCAGTGAGGTACTTGCCTTCAGGATGTGGTATGACGTTAGATCCGTAGCTACCAAATCGAGAATGACTGCTAAAATAGGTGGCCCAGCTTCCCCTCTTCTAACAGTCCTGCAAATAATCTCTTGCCTGTGTATTTACGCCTCTCTGTCCTTAGGCCAAGCCTGGTGTTCATTTTACCCCCTGGGAAGCTGGTTGACAGAGCCAGATCCATTTGGAACAGGAGTTCATCACAGGATCAGACAAACACCAAAGCTGGCCCAAGCAAAGCAGTGAGAACACGCTGCCAGAGAAGGGGTGAAATGACCCTTTCAGAAGCGGTGAGGTGTTAATTCAGCTGAGCTGTAACACCAACCTTGCTACAGGCTAACACTTATCAGGACTGCGTGAGGAATCCAGTTTTGATTAATTTTTTTAGGGTCTGAGAACAAAAGTTGAAGCAAACAAAAAAGACTGAGAAAAATGTGTGAACAGTTTATAAGGTGAAGCATCAATGAAATAGGAGCTTGGTAAATGGAGACAAAAATTGCTGCTGTAAAGACCACAGAAAACCAAAGAAGTAAAGAAACCTCAAGATCTGTCAGTAAAACTGAATAAACTATATTCTAATAATGTTTCCCAAGTGATCAACAACTTCAGATTTGTTTAACAGCTTCTGAAGATGGCCAGCACCCCCATAACCAAATCCAATATAACATGCTGCACATGCTTCACAATACAGCAGGCCCCCTTTCCTGACACGTCATCCTGCTTCCTCCTTTCATTGCCTGAGCTGGTAATGAGTCAGGTCAGTTCCCTGAACTGGCAGGAAAGAAAAAAAATGGAATTATTTTGTTCATTGCTTAGTGAGAAAAACTGACCTGCCAATGGCTGTCTGCTACTACGGGCTGTGTGAACAGGCACAGAGGAGAGAATCCTGTAAGTGGCGGGGAGGGTGTAGAAGGGGAAAGAGGATGAAGTTCAGATACTGTCTCTTTGGAAGCATCAAGCTGTCAGCATGGCTGAGTGGTCTCATTAATACTCACCTAATAATATATGCTAACTGGATGACAGAAGAACACACATACTTTAGATATGGCTCTTGCTTTTTACCTTCTCTGAAACACTTACATTTAAAAACTTGCTTAAAAAACATTACCTACTGGAGATCTCGGATGAAAACAAACACAAGAACTTTTCCCATTTTAATTAGCAATGGTCTTTCCTTCAGACACCACACTGAAGCATGTTCCTTAGTGCTCACAACCCAAAGCCAAATCTCTACTATTCCACAGCACAGCATGTAGACTCTTTAAATCCTTAAACATTCAGCTTCCATTTTCCAATCACTACACTCCAGGAAACCATGTACAAAATGACCCTAATGCTTTCCTTCCTCTATCAAAGCATTTAATAAAAGCTTTATAATTTACAAGGAACAAAAAAAGCATTTTTATATGGAACATTTGTAGGCCAGCTTGGCCTTTCAGTCTGCAGCTCTTCTCATCTCTTCGCAGTGTGATCTCAGAAACATTTATTATTATTTATGAACTGCTTCCTTTTCTCCTCTGCTTGACTGGGTCACTGCATGCCAAGATACTTTTTCTAAAACTTAATGTGAAGGCAGGTCTCCAAAAGACAAAAAAAAAGTTAAATCTACAGGTGCAAAGATATCTAGGTCGCATTACTGGCAGATTCCAATGGGCACATGTGAGAATTCACTTGCTAATTCTGGCTTCCCATTCAAGTAAACTGTTGTAGGGCAAAGATGCAAACGTAAGGGCATTCACCAAATGTGACCACCTTTATTTAAGGCAGACAAACGTGTAGCCCAAGGCTGGGAAGAGTCAACAGCCCGCTATTCAAACCTTGTGGCGGTCAAAAAAATACCCCACCCCAAGACGACACATCATGACTCAACCAACTGGGCCAGCACTACTCAAAATTACTTTCCACAGTAGCACCACAACAGAGGACACCAAGGTCCATTGTCCTGGACACACACTGCACAATTATGCAGAGATCCCCACACATCTGCACAAATTTGTCCTGATGACAATTACAGCTTTTTTGTAGGACTATGCTGTCATGATATGATCACATCTATTCAGGCCTCTAGACTTGATATTTTGTATGACAACGGTACTTTCAGAATTTGGTTGCTCTTGAAATGTTTAGCAAAACAAATGAGGTTTTTATAAGTCCATATAAGAAAAACTTTTTATTACAAAAAGCATTTATTTCCTCCTTATCTACTGAGAATCACGTGTGTTGGCACAAAAGCCAATATAATCATGGCATTAAAACCTTTCCAGTCAGTTCAGAATGTTTGATGATTTAACATTATTAATGAAAAAAAAATCTTGTATCTGATATTATAGCATATTAAATCCTTATCCATATCCTATCCTTAGCTCAGATGTTCCGTTCCACTAACTTAAGTCACCACTCCTCATAAAATGGTTTATTTAATCACACTTAAAAAAAACACTGATGGGACTTGCCATCAATTGGCAACAGCAATTAAATCCATGGAACAATTTAACTTACACAACATTCACCTGTGTGTCAGTCATTCCTCTGACAATGCCTTTGTTGTTACTCTTGTGGAGTGAAATCAGAGTGGAAATGTACACCAAAAAAAGGATTAACAAAGGACATATTAATTACAAGTTACTTTTATATGCATGCTGATGTTATTTTAGAACATCTGTTATGGACAATGCACAATGGATCCTTTAAATCACCCAGATTCAGCACTTTGGTACCCTGATTCCAAATCAAAACACCCCAATAAAACCAAATGGCACAGAATGAGCTTTCTACCCTCAAGTTTACATTTAGGAAACGCTCACCAAATGTTTACTCCAGGTTCCATTCTGGACACTAGACTAACCTCTACAAAGTAATGCAAACTGAAATGTAACACTAGGAAAGATGGGCCTCTATTAATGACATAAATTAATAATGTGCATGGATATCTACAACAAAAAGTCAATGAGAACCATGAACACAAGGGCTACTGAACAAACATTGCACTCATAATTGTCTAAATACAGTCCCAGACAGCTAAGCTATTTGGGTGGGCGGCTTTTTAAAGGAAATCAGTGACAACCTCAATAGTGGCAGACCAATGTTATTCACAAAAAGAAAATAAATATGGTTAATTTTCTTAATAACAATAGGAATTGATTTATTTGAAAACATCCAGCCATTGCCCTAGGATAGCTCATAGTAATTAAACTATATGGTCACATAGCTCACTTTGCTGCTACCTCCAATAATAAATGCGGAGTAATTAACAACAAATCCCTGTGACTACACGCACATTAATGGTGACACTTTCAAAGGCAGCAGCAGCAGTTTAGAAGGACTGTTCTTTGATAGGCAGGAAGAGTGCACAGCAAAGGACCTCTCTGCTGAACATTATCTCCTTACATACCTGTTCTTGTCAACATAATACTTTCATGTGCTGGGAACCAAATACACACCCAGCCATGGAGGAAGCGAGTTAAAACGTGGTATCCTCACCAGGTATCAGCATCCCCAGAGCTCATGGATTTCTTCCTCTCTTTTTTACATGAAAGCACCTTTTCATAGGTTCATAATATTTTTTTTAATTATTTTCTCCTGGTATTTCTTTTTTGTGGCTTTTCCTTTTCTCTCTTCAGTTTTCACTCTGACATCTGAGGTTTACAACCCAATTTCCACAGTTGGGTATTATGATCACATCTGCTTTTTTTTTTATATGCAAACCAATACACATAAGCTGCTCTCTCTGAAGTAACCTATAATACTATTATCTTTGTTTCTGCGATGTTTCCCAGTGCTTTGCCTTAGACTTAAAAACTCTTTGACACACATGCCATGCTCCCTGACATTCTAAAGTGCATCTAGCATATAGATGGCATAATCATAAACAAATATATCACTTCTGTAAGAGCTGGTGTGTACTCCATTTGGCATCTTCCTGGGTGCCACAAAAAGGTAGCACAACCCAGAAGAGCCAAAGCCATTTCTCACATGTGAAAACTGGGTGAAAAAAGCCACAAGAAAAGAAGAAAAGCTAAAAGGACACAGCAGCCAACTTCGTAGTTTTCTTTGTAGCTTTAACTGTTCAGCTAAAGAGTCACTTCAAGAGACCTGGAGCTAAGGTTTCACAGGTTCAAAAATCACGCCCCCAAATGAAGTGAAAATTGTACTCTCTTCATTGCAGGAAATGTAAAGAAAGAAACAGGCAAAGGTCATGAAAAAGAACTGAAAGCCAAAAGGGACATAACAAGGTAATGAAGGGAGAGTGGTACAAAATGGAATGAAAACCAGGCAAAACAAAGCCCTGACATCAAGTAAATACACACTGATTATAAAGGACCGCTAATCCCTGTGAAAATTATTCTCAGACACAGCATCAGTGTTACAAAAACCCAACTGTTATAATGCCACCTTTCAGCCTGTTTTTAAAGTAATTTGTGTTCTCTGCCCTGGAAGGTGGTGGTATCTGCAGTGACTACAGGGGAGGAAGAGCTTCTCCCAGAAGACATTGGTAATTTTCACTCTTTCTCTTAACATCATATGTGTTGTATGTCATTTTAATAATTATTTCCCTATCTTAAGAAAACAAATTTTCAACACTGGTGCCTAATCTGGGAAACTAGTTTTAAAAACAATTATTTTATGCCAATTCTGCTGTTTGGCATGTTGGTGGGTACAGAACATATTTTACTTTCAAAACACTAAATTAATGTTGTTCGGTGAAGACCAAACCCAAAAGTGAATGCCTACAATTGCCTTGGGTAAGTGCTTTACAAAGCAATAATTTAATCAGAAAGGGGGTGTCTAATGGCTTCTAACATAGCATATTTTCTGTCAAAATCTTGACACCTGGTCTCATGTTTAGGATCCATAGAAAAGCAATCAGACTTGGAACTGCGAGGAATCCTATCTCCAACAGAAAACAGAAACATTGATATGAAATGCCGATATGGTATGTGCACCCGCAGCCCTACTGTCATCCTGGGGCCCCATCTCAAAGAGGTACAAAGGCGGCCAACTAGGCTTTATCAAGAGTTACTGAAAACAAAAGAATCACAGATTCACAGAATACTACAGGGTTGGAAGGGACACCTGGAGATCATCTAGTCCAACCCCCTGCAAAAGCAGGTCCACCCAGAGCAGGCTGCACGGGAACGCGTCCAGATGGGTTTTGAATGTCTCCAGAGATGGAGACTCCACCACCTCTCTGGGCAGCCTGTTCTAGGGCTCTGCCACCTTCAAAGTGAAGAAGTTCCTCCTCAATGTTTAGATGGAAATTCCCGTGTGCAAGTTCATGCCCATTTCCTCTTGTCCTCTCACTGGGCACCACCAAAAAAAGATCAAGGAATAATCCTTATTGATCTTCAAAAATAGATCACCAGTTAACCAGTGATCTTTGAAAACCCAAACTAAACGTTTCAAAGTTCAGATGTGACATCCAATTTCAAAACTTTGAGCTTTGAATCCTCCATGGAAAAACGGAGGATTCATTGTTGAAAGAAACATGAGTTTCTTTCTCACGTTTCTTTCATAGATATTGAAAGAAACACAGTGGAACCAGAGAAGAGAAACGTTTCTTATCCATCAGCCACGCATAAATTCATAATATATAGATTTCAAAACAAATAGAATGACCATATTCTATTAGATTAATATAAATAGTGGATCTCTTCTTCCACCATATTAGAATTTTGCCTTACTTTGGTTGATAAGCAAAACTGTGGCATGTGAATGCAAAGAAGGCTTTAGACAGTTACGTTATTGGACTAAGTGGATTTACTGCTTGTTAATAATTTTTCACTGTTTCTCGTAAGTCATTTGATACTATTTTTAAATAAATTGTTCGGAAATAGCTGCTTCTATTTTAGAAATCAAATTAAACAAAGCAGAAATCATTTATTACAATAAGCAAACAAAAAAAAAAAAGGAAATTACACAGTTGATGTTGCAATGACCAAAAATAAATAAATAAAGAGGTCATTTGGGCATTTCAGAAGCAAGCCCAACTACTGGCTTCTTACACGCATGATACAAAAACCTCCTGTCAAAACCCAGCAATAACTACCTTGAGCCCAGAAGTTGTGTCTGCTGTGGTTATTTTTTAAGTCGGTATCTCTTCTGTTTATGTGTACATTATTTTGAAAGAATTTATAATTCTTAAGCAATATAATGGTACACAGAAAACCCTTGAGGGGCTAACTTCCAATTGCCATTCAGCAAAACACCCAAGATATATGCCTCCGGGAACACATATTCAAACAAAATTTTGAAGGCATTACATAAACACAATAAACTGCATTTTAATGAAAATTCAGATTTTTCTGGATACTGCCATGAAAACATTGTAAAGCTAAAGGAGATTGAAGTATTACTACAGGTAGAAATCAAATTACTCTGTGGGTTTTTTAAGCTATGTTTTTCTTATTTTTATCTAAATATGCTACATGGCCATTTATAAAAAACTTAGTGATGAAATGAAAATCAGAAACAAGCTTGCCCAACAGGTACTATTAGTAGACAACTAGAAGTTAGGATTATTTCAAAAAGGGGGAAACCCAACTATAAATAATTTTTTGTATGTACACAGCGGGTTCATTTCAATAAATGGCATTATTTTAATACAAATAACTTCAAACTGAAAAACGTGCAAGAGGAAATTACAACGATCATATCTATTTTATAAGCAGAAAAGACCAATCTTCTTGGATACAATTATCACCTCTATGAGTCATTTGCTCACTCTTTTCTGATATACATTCATAATCCACATCTCTTGCTTCATCCCAGACATATTCAGAAGACAAAGATTAAGTTGTTTACCCACCATCGCTAATTGTGTGTCGCACAGAGTAGGTTTTCCAAATTTAGTATGAAAAGGACACAATTAGGTTACAGAATAACCGGTAGAAAAATCCTTCATATCAGTTTATTAAAAAAACTGAAATGCTATTATAAAAAAAAAAAAAAAGCAGCTTTAGGATGTTTGTGGGGGAGTTCTTATTTATGCACTCTTGGTAAAGACAACAGCCTGTAACTTTTATTTACTGCACTGGTCAACAATTGCATTTTCACATTATAAGGTTTGCTGAGCAATATCACAACACTCTAATGCCCAGGTTACACATTTTTTTCTGAAAATGTGTCAACTGCAATTCATAAACATCCCTACTTGCTGAGTTCAATGGCTTTGGCAACACTTACAAAATTCTAACACATCAGAAAACCTAATTTCCTGAAGGAACCATCTACAGATAACAATTGATTATAATAGGGCCAAAAGGCCAAACTTTTCACTCTGATGTCACTGTACTCCCAAAATGAGTATCATCTAAATACGAAACTGTAATTCTTCCAACGACTGCTTTATATCTAAAAATATCACTGCTGAATACTGCAATTACACTCCTCAGCTGGAGACATCTTTCTACATTATTTTCTTGAATGTGTAAGATCCAGGCTCAGCAGTGTGCTAATCAGCTGCACTGAACTCTAAATATGATCTAATTAACTAGAAAACTACTTGGATTTGATTGGTGAGGTTTTTTTGGTTTGCTTTTAAAACCAAGCATATCTTCATCACCTTGCCTGCCCTCCAAAGAAAACAGTCATGAAGAAAGACAAGATGTTCAGAGGCAAAAAAAAGCTCTAGCATTAAAAAAATACCCTTAGGTCCTGAAAACTACTACTGACTCTCAAAATAGCATGCTTGCCCAGTAATTTCTTATGGACTCTGACTTTTAAAATTTCTAATCCATAAGACTGTCTAAAGGTAAGAATCACCTAGAGTCTACATTCCGGTCACAGTGCAAGCCCTAAACCATTTGAACTGTGCTTTACGCTTAAGACTGCAACAAACTGGAGAAGCAGGTCCTTGCCCTCAGTTTAGCTGGGTGAAGGAAACAATTCTGAGGCTCCTGTACAGCTTGGTTCTCTGCACTGGGAAGTTCGTCACACGTAACATGCAGCCCCGTTCAAGTTAGGTGTGTTCTTCGTCCCGCTGTGCTGGTTAGGAAAGATGTTTCCATCTGAAGTTATTCCTCCTTCCTACATTAGCAACAACTCTCCGTTAGGCCAAAGCTCCTCTTCTGCCTCCCCTAAAATTCGTTAACATTAACAGACCTTGTAGGAAAGAGGGACGAACACAGCGAGTGACCTCATGAGTAATCGGGTCGCTCACTCTGATTCTCTTCTTTCTCATACCAAAAGTCTTCGTTACAACATATAAGCTACTAAACTGAACATACACCATCTGTTTTTTTACTCACCTACGCAGTTATCACAAAGGCTGCAATGTGAGGCACGAGGTGGGCGGAAAATCTTGCAAGTAAAACAGTATTTTAGTTTCACTGTCTGTCCATTGATGATCACTTCTTTTGTTCTGGGAGGGGGGCGGTATCCTCCTGAACTGGAGCCGTTTGCAATATCTAAACGTGGAAAGAGAAGGCATCAAATTTTTCACATGAGCTACAGTGTATGCACAGAGCTGTCCTTGAAGGCAAGCTAGAGCAGGTTTTAAATTTGTATTAACACGCTTAAACAACTTTTCTTCCCTTCTCATTCTCCCAAAATAACACTTGACAGAAAGACAGTTAATTACAAATAGCATCTATAGGGAATTCAAATCAAAAAAAAACCAAACCACCAAAACCCCATTCTGAAATGTTGAGAGTTATCTTGATCTCAAAACTTTTATATTCTTATATCACCTAGTAGTTCATAACGAATACTTTTAAAGACAACTGTGACTACTAGTGCAGGATGGTAAAACCTGGACAAGTTTTCTTTAGCATTTTCCTCAATGCTTCAGAATTCCTGTAATAACAGAAAGTCTCTCTACAAGTGCTGCAGATACTCTACAATCTAATACAGAACCTACACATTTCTTTAAGCACCAGCAGCTCCATCATTAGAGCTTGCGAGTAGTAGAAATCAGATCAATCACTGCTTTCAGATCTAAATTCTGTGATTCTATTCTGAACATGCTCCATTCTCTCTCACAGCTCTTGCTGAAACTCTAATGCTCAGTGTCACTTTTACACATCTTGAAGTTTGTTGCATAAAAATAGTTTCCAACTACCTCATTTGGTACAAGTGGTGGCACTTGGGGTTTTGTTTGCTTGCTTTTGTTTTATTTTAGGAACATCAGCATTCATTTTTCCAGCAACTAAAGGACTAATTAGGCTAAATCACTGAAGATCAGTTTTGTCCTTTAAACGCTCCCAAGCTGAGCTATAGTCTGAAAGCTGAATGTATAAAAGTGGTACCTTTTCCTCAGTTTATCTGCTCTTGTGTAATCACAATCAAACCAAACCACAGAAGTGAAAAAAACCTCAAAATTGGGCATATAGAAGAGGAAGAACAATAGGAAAGTAAAATAAACTATATTTCAAAGTCACAGTCACCTGCACGACTGTTCTAAGTTGTTCCCATCACTTTCACATTGGACAAGCATGGGGCTAGATGACAGGCTACTAAAAGATCCATGACTTTTATTTGAGCTCACATGGTTAGAAACATCACCCACAATTACAATTTCTGCCAGGTTTGCAGACATGGTTACACCGCCTACAAACTACACATTTTCTAACACAGCAGAACTTGTACTGAGCAAGGTAGTCCAACCAGAGAGAGCACAGCTGTCCTAGCAAAGGTGTAATTATACAGTCACAGAATCATAGAATGGTTAGAGTTGGAAGGGACCTTAAAGATCATCCAGTTCCAACCCCCCTGCCATGGGCAGGGACACCTCCCACCAGACCAGGTTGCTCAAAGCCCCATCCAGCCTGGCCTTGAACACCTCCAGGGATGGGGCTTCTCTGGGCAACTTGTTAATATGCTGTTTGGCAGCAAATTTAACTTAAGCGTTTTTCATCTGCAACGTGCTCACCTACTCCATAAATATGCATCAATAAAAGTTTTTGTGGGACACCACTGTAAACTTGAGCACTGAAACAAAACTCTCTTCAAGCAAGTGGTGGAAGGAGTGGAGCAATAGCTGTGAATGAAGGAATTTGGGTGTAAAGTTCCTAAGCGTCCCTTATAAGAATGAAGTGGTGAAAACTGAAGAAACAGTAGCTCAGGAGCAGCCTACCAGATAGACCCTGATGAAGTACAGGGTCTATTTCCTCACGTTGGATCTAAACCAACCCCTGCCATGTTCCTGGGACACTGGGCCAGGTCCTGTGATCTGCATATGGAAGCACAGGTTACTGTATGGTTCCCATAGCAATCAATAACACTGATTTTGACCTCAATTGCAATACTACTTGAACACAGTACTTTTGATTAACTAAGTAGTGCATTACAGCTACAACTGTATTTACATGCTGAAGCACAAACAGACATTAACAGTTCGTTAATGTGCAATATGGATTTATTTTTTTTTACAACTACGTCATTTGAAAGAAACTCATTAAATGATTGTGATTTTAAAGCACTCAGATACAAGAATTTTATGAGGTCAATAGAAATAATTTCTTCAGGTTATTTAAACCACTTTTTTTTTATTTGCTTGCATAACAGTTTATTTGTCCTCATGACACACTAGTTTAAGTCAAGGAAGTTTTTATTTTTGCGTTCTAATTTAGAACTAAGCTGAAAAGATGTTCTTTTGAGGGCACAGCACAACTGTGCTTATACTATTTAAAGCTGATTCCTAAATCCAGGGGAGGAATTTCTTGTAATTCAGAGATTACATTTAAAAAGCTTCCATATTTACAATGAAAATTTCATTTCTGTAGGATAAGTTCTCACATGCTGCGTGAAATGCTGAAATAAATAACTTGTAGCACAAGTACAGATCCACATAAGACAATACTTTTTAGGGGAGAAAACCACCGTAGTAAGTTTCTGATTTTAAAGGCCCCTATCGCTGATTTTAGTTACCATCACTGAAAAAGATAAATATATTCTAATACACTGTACTTTCAGTGACATCATCACTGATGGGCTTGTAATACTCTTAGTCCTAAAAATCCATGGGCCTTACAAAACACAGCGTTATGCCCATTTCTGACAATACTCTGGTTAAGGCAGACTTCGATTGCGATCAAAAAATGTAGGTCATTAGTCCTCTTTAGCTTTTTATCCGATAAAGCATATAACATATGCATGCAAAACATATTCATTAATAAACCAGTGACTTTCATTTGATACTCATACTCAAACTTAAGTGCATAATAGTCAAAATCAGTAATGAAGCTTGAATTTTATAGAGGTGTAGCTTTCTATACTGCTGGAAAAGCTGATGCATTGAATTTCCTAAAGTGACAATATTTCAAATTTTCTTCATTTACAAAATCTTATTATTCCTAAGTATGTACATAATAATCCAAAGAAAATTACTTCAACTGGTCAAGCTCTTTTTCTTAATGCAACATTTATGCATAAAAAATATAAGTAATACTATGGACCAAATAAAATTAGAGAGGGAAAACAAAGCCCAGTATTTCCCCACCTTTCAAGAAGTTCAAAAAGTGCACTGTATCTATTCTATTTAAAATGGGCTCTAAAATGGTGGAATCTCAAAGACAACTTCCCTCTTCTCTGGTGGAGAAGGGAGACTACTGGCCAGCCCATGATACTTACAATGCTGGTTTTTTTAGAGGATTTCCTTCCAAACATTTGCAGGGAAGTTCAAGTTCACAGGGACAGCAAATCCTATCTCTCTGAGGAAAATTAATCTCAAAATCCAAGGGTGAAAGCCGATGCAAATGAAATTAATGAAAACAGTCTTGCTTTTCATGGAGTCAGGATTTTACCCACGATACTAAATTGCATAATCAAATCAAAAGTTCTAGTCTTTCTGTTTATTAACAATTTTTTGCTGGAAATAAGCAACAGGGCAAGGTCAAATGTACTTGGATTTAATCAGCTTTATGTGACCTAAATTCGCTAAACATGTCCTGGTCTCACAGTGATTTTTCAGACTTCGACTGGACTGCTCAGATTTGGATTCTAACACAGTTATATCTTTTAATATCCTTGTATCTTTTCATATATGTGGTGCCTTTAAGGCATAATAAGACAAACCCGTACAGAATCACCTTCCCCACATAAACCTCCGTTTGACCCCTATGTTTTACACTTTTCTCCTCCAATCTGTTACTGAGGTAGTAATGCAAGTCATTTTACAACAAGGGTAAAGTTTTCCCACTACTGGGATTGCCTTCCATCCTCTCATTTTATAACCTCTCCAGCAGGGTTAAATGTTCATGCACTAGATGGGGCTCCAGTATTTTTATTACCCTATGACAAAACCCCCAAAAATACAATCCATAGCCTCGCAGGACCCAGGTACCTGAAATGCTGCCAGAAAAGTCATTCTGAGTATTTAATGGAGATACAGCACAGCCTACCAACCTTCTAACGGGACAACAAACTCCAGCCTCTCAAATCATTACACTGAAAACAAATGGAAGGTGCCATTTAGATGAGACACAGAGGCTGGAATTTTGCATACATATCACCAGGATTCTCCCACTCACATCAAATGCTTGGTTTTTTGGTCAATTTTCCTAAGGTCCTAGGACAAACAGTCTCTAGCAGGTCTCCCTGCATGTTGTCTCTACACAAACTTAACATCCATACTATGCAAGGTTTGCCAGCAACTCTAAAAGGACACGATTTCAACCTTCACAAAACATCATTAGAAAAGTTAGTAACTTGAAGTAGTCATCATGCTTCCTGCTAAGTAAAACATATAATGCAATTAAAAAAAATACATCTTTAATTATGACCTATAACATCTGAAGAATAAACCAAAAAAAATCCTTAAAGCTACCAACAAAATAATCAATCACCAAAAAACCCTGCAAAAATGCAAACCTCCTCTAAGAAATGTCTTCCTTTGTGTTTAAGTGCTTATATTTAAGATACATCCTTAACAGTCAATTTTTTTAGGGAAAAGAACTTACTCAACATTTTCTTGTTTCCAGACACTAATCTCGGGGACAAACAGTACTGGGAACATGGCTTAGACTGAAACCAGCAGCTGCTAACTGCATGCTTCACATAATTCTTCTGATAGCCAACAAGAGATACCAAACAAATATTACTCCTGACTTCAGATAAAATACTTAATGCCTCGATTTCAGGAAAAAAAAACAAACAAACAAACCCAATGTATTACTTTAAGAGTAGAATTGCATGATCTTCTTGAAGTTTAAAACTTTATGTGAATGGTATTCTCACTCCCTGAAAGACATGTAATCTTCAGCGATTTGCTGTGGGAAAGCAGCATAGGGAGTAAGAGCTTTCTGAAAGACTTACCCGACACACAAAGTAATTCCGCTAAATTTATTTAATGATATTGTTTGAAGCGTGCAGTATCAGGTATGACTATTAGCCTATCAGGCTGGTATCCCACCTTTGGAGAGAAAGAAAAACATACCCACTTTGTACCCACTTGAGTGGTCTGTATTTGTTCAGGCTTATTGTCATTCTATGAAATGCCAACGCTGTGGCACAGATTCACTTTTATAAGGCTCTAAGGAAATCAAAGCATTTCAAAACAATTGAAAGATGGGCAAGGAGAAGTCTCAAATGCAGTCTTGAGAGCCAAAGAAAATTAGAGAGTCAAGACAAAACTAACTTTCCGAGATGGTGTAGCTAATTCAGGGCTTTCAAAAAAGCACAAGAAAGCAAACAGAAACTATGAACTGGCCTGAGCTGGTTGTACAGAATAAATTAGGGAGATATCCATAAGTTAAGACAGCTACCCTGAAGAAAAATCCAAAGCATTTCCTTACTTATAGATGAGCCTTTTTAAGGCTGGAATGATAAATTACCATGATCATCTTTTCATGACATGGACAAATGCTTTCCCATCTGTGAAACCCATGCTGCTGGGTTTGGTTATGCTTTTTAAGCTTCCATATTAGTGCGAGGTCCCCTCAAGTGGAAACATGTTCATAGGATAATAAACTTCTAAATATGCACTAATATGGAAGCTTAAAAAGCATAACCAAACCCAGCAGCATGGGTTTCACAGATGGGAAAGCATTTGTCCACATACATGTAAGAGATTAACTGTCCTTCAATATCGATCTCTATTGCATTGGAGAGATGATGCAGATTATCCTATAAACATTTTTCCATTTGAGGGGACTTCACACTAAAATAACGACAAGAGACATACCATAACTGCAAAGAGGTTACAAAATAAGGCTGCTCCTAGTTTTCATGTTCCCATAGAAACAGCCCCTCTCAACACTGCCTTTTGTGCAGTTGCAGGAAACATGCTTATATGCACCATAAAAAGGATACAACTACCATTGGGGTTGTGCTGGAAAAAAACTACTTCAATTTTCATGAAAGCTAGAACTGGAGTAAAAATACTACATCAACAACTATAACTTACCATTTAGGGGGTGGAGAGGGTGGGGAGAAGGTCCTCTTGCATTTGACAAATTATAGCACTTTCATAGCAAATAACCATACATTATCTTCAGTGATTTTGCATTATACAAGCCTCATGCATCTAGTTGGTTTTGTTCTGTTATGCTGTATGAAGCTATATACCTTATTTGTGGAGTCTTCAGATACTTAAGAAGGATGATTCAACCAACTTTGAAACTCAGATGATTTTAATACCATAATATAACATTTTAATACTTCTGGCATAATAGAGAATTTGAAGAAAGCAGCTGAGGTCTAGCACATGCTGCAGCCTTTGAGCTAAGCATGCAACTTTTTCTGCATAAATTTTGGCAAAAGAAAACTTGGGGGGTGGTAGCAGGCAGGAGGGAGACCACAGTTCTGTATCCTCAGCAGCAGCTTGCTAAGAGCTACAGCGTTAACATCCTGATCTCTTTATTGCATAGCAGGTGAACTCCATTTATGAACAGATTATAAACATGCCATCCCTCCAGAGAAACTAAGGATGTCATGTTCGAGCAGCACCGAGTTTATTGGAGACTGCTGCAGTCAAGCACTTGGGGCAAGGAACCAGGCTCTTCCTCCCACCACCTCCACAAGAAGTTTTGAGTAAATTCCATCGCAGAAACACAAGCTGAGTAAAAAGCCAAGTGGAAGGAAGGATCATAAGAAGAGGAAGGAGCGACAGACAGCAAAATATGCAACCATGTGTCCGGTTATCAGGAAAGGAGGCAGGGCTGAGCAGATATGTAGGAAAGACAGGGAAGAACTCCAAGGTGCATGATCCTGAGATATGATGCAAGTAAGAGGGAGAAAAGAGACACAGAATGGACTTGAAAGACCAGAAAGCACAGGGTTCTCCAGAAAATGGAACCAAATCTTGAAACGCATGGAGGTAACTTGTTTCTGTGCCAAGGCCCAAATAATGCATCGTTATAGCGCTGCCTTCTGCCTCAGCTCTCCAGGTTTTTGTTACTCAAAGAACAACTTATTACCCCTTTTGATTATTTTGTTTTGTCTTTATAACCACTGGATTATGAAAATAATGCCTCTAAGCCATTTTCTATGCCAATTAGCAAGCAATCAAAATACCTCATCCTTTAAATAGAGCCAAGAACACAGTTAATATTTACAGTCTATATGTCTGCCATCCTACAAGAATAGAGAATTAAAGTGCATATCATAAAAAAAAAAATCTGAAGTTACAATTACACCATGTCCATTTCAAAACCACGGATACAATTAAATACTGCTGAGTACTGGATTTGAAAACCGAGGAATTCATTTGCTGTGGTTAAATTGGAAAAAATCCTTTAATAAAAGCATATTTAAAACATGATTTACAGAACACAAGGTTTCACCAAGCAGTTGGGTATAGAGGTGAAAAATGTCTGTCTCAGCAAGATAACTAAATCCTAATATCTACTTTCCAACAGCTCACTTGCAATCTCCTTCAGCAAACCATCACCATTATCATCTTTAAATGTAATAACGGAAAGGTAAATTTCCATGAGGGAGCCCATCTGTTTTACATAAAAAGAATAGGTTATACAAGTTTTTGTTCTGAATTTTTTTCCCCAACTGCACAGTTATTACTAGTAGATAATCAGCAAGTAAATTTCAGTAGCAACTTCATTAATGGGTTTTAACATCATTTTCTACCCAAAGGATTCAAGAAATTCAAAGAAACAGACACAGAAATGGAAAAGAACCTACAGAGATGACAAGGAATGTGGGACAGTACCTAGATGGATCCTACTATTCAGCATATTATTCTGCTCAGATTCTTTCCAATATAGATCTGCAAAAGCTTCCTGCTGTTTGAAAAATAATGAAATAAAATCTTTGCAAACAGCTTAAGGAATAAGGACTATGATTATTCTATAGCTGAACTTTCAGCCACCAGTATATGAGGCACAATTCAAAACACCATATCAGTCTGTCTTTTCTAAACTAATGACCATCTGTTTTAACTTGGCAAGCTGTTCTCAGTAAGGGAAGCAACAACAAGTATATCCTTACTTTAACCACAGTTAAGAAGATTTCCCTCAAGTGCATTTTTCTTCATATGTAGTTATGCTCCAGCTTTTACTTTCAGTGATCTCACATTATAGTAGGAATAAATCAGCCTCTCAACCGTCAATACTTGTCTCATTACAGCAAAAAAAGAAACAAAACAAAGCAGAACACCAGCAGTAAGAATCTCAATGATCTGTCTGCAAGTCCTGATTCTAACCAACTTTGAAATCCTATAACCTTAGTCAAAAATAGGTTAAAATAAATTTGTTAATATAAAAAGTGAAAGAAAGATGGTTGGTCAGCATGCTCGGATGTAAATGTCTTTCCTTCTCCTAGTTCTGGTTTAAATATGCTTCACTGGTGCAGACTTCCATGTAGTGTCCTCCTACGGTGCACCAGCCCCTTCCTGAGGAGAACATCTGCTGGTTGGGTACAGCAGTGTCCCAAATCACGCTGCTTTTCTAAGAAGTTGGTTGTATGCATTAAGTAAGATGGGACGTAAGTTGTTCAGCAGAAACAGGTGATAATTTAAAAACAAGTTTGGTATTAATCCTACAATAGTTAAGCCTTTAATAACCAATTACCTTTAATAGCCAAATTTGATAATAGTGTAATTTAATGGAAACAAACAATTTTTTTTCTCTTAATGCTCATGTTTTATTTTATTTAGAAAGCAGAACTGCTTCTTTATTAAATGCCTTAAATGGCTCGTATCAGGTTTAAGTGACTCATATCAGGTATGATAAACATCTACTTTTCTTCTTTGGAAATGGCTTAGATTCTGTTACTCATCATTAGGGCAGCAGAGACCAGGACGACAACTGGCAAATTAAGACTACTTGTGCTTCAACCTGAAGAAGAGGAAAAAAAATAGGACTGCTGGAATTGCTGGAGCAAACAGCTAGGAGAGGTCATTGGGGCAGACTTATGAAGTGTGAAGGTTTAACAGAAATTTGAGTTCTTCAAGTAAACCTTATGGAAGGTTATTTGATTAGAAAGATATTCTTATGATGTCAAATACCTCATAAATATATTTACCTTTCAATCATAAGGCCTTTTAATGGGAACTCCAGTACTGAAATAGGCAAAGAATGTCCACTGTTCCCCAAATATTGCATTAATAGAACTGAAAGAAAAGACCATTTTAAAAAACACAAAAATATTCACAAGCCACCACAGTAATGACAGCAGTAGGCAGTCATACAGGAAGCTCTATTTCAAAATGGCTCTTTCTGGAAAACTCTAAACCAATTCTTTTTCTACAAACTGTAACACAATTTTATGATAGAAAGAGGCATTCCTTTTTGGCAACACTAAGAAATCTACCTGCCTGAATTCCACCTCCCTCCCACAAGTTATTCTTACAGAGAGAGTAACTTTTTTTTTGAGAAGAGGTGGGGGCAAAAAAGAGAAAGGAGGGCGAAATTCTAAGTTTCTCATATTTCCCCAAATGGTTCCGAGATGCTTTTTCCCCCAGTCTCCAAGCTTTTCTTTCCAGCTATAAAAATAATGCCATTACACATTAGAGCAACTTGCCCATTTCTATGCAGCACATTATCTGCTCAGTATTTGATTCTAAAAAATGTTTGCAGTGACAGCACTGGCAAAAGCTAAAAAAATAAGCTCTAAAATCAGTCTTCCTGAGAAATCTGTTAGCTTTCTCAACAACACAAATTTGAACTTTGGCATCTGTTTTCCACATATCAGAATGCTGTGAATATTAGGAATTCTTGTATTACACAAGCAAGGCCTGAAATTATTGTTTTTGAAGAGAATTCCAGTTCCTCAGTATAAACACATGCCATATCCACTTTCAATTTTTTTTTGGAGCGTGGTGAGAATATGGCTTCACAATACTCCTCCATTTCTGAATTAATTTCTTTAGGGCATGTAAGGGCAAGTTGACTGAAGATTTTCTTTATAAATAAGTGCCATATCGGAAAGTGAGCAAACAGAGTAAGTTTACATGAATTTAAATTCACCCATCTGGGACTGAGTTATCTGGGTCACCTAGGACCTGACGGTTTTCTTCTTGGTATGCCATGTAGAGCATGGTCCTTGCCCAAAACTACATCTTGCCTGGCTAAATGTAACCTTCTTCCTGTCATGGCAATGACATCTGGCTCCCCACAATTAGTCCAAACAATGGATAAAAGCAATGTAGGTTTTCTTCCTGAAGTGTGAATGCCAGCAGAATACACTGTTTTTAGAAAGCTATACCAGGTCTATAAAATTTGGTGAACTATACATCTCAGACTTCACGCACCCATGAGAAAAGACTTCCTTCCCACAAAGTTCAACAGCCATGTTACATGATCATACACTTCCAAAAGCCTCAAACCTACTCAAAGAGCACACAGAGTAAGTACAAGTAGCTGCTGCACATGACGGATGTTCAAATGTGCCTATTCTGCTTCAGAATTCAAATCCAAACACTTGGAAATACAGAAAATGCTGTTTTATTACACAGACACCTTTTTAACTTAGTGCAACAGCTGTGGCCAGGACCTTCCAAATCCCTGGAAAGAGAATTATGTCCCTGCAGTGACGATCAATGAACTCATGACTATATTTTGAAATTCTGCTGCTTTGTAAAAGATACCAAAGATAACACACATTTCCATAAAACAAAAATATTCAGCCTCCTGTGACAGTGGTTTTCTTAAACTGAGTCCTTCAGACAAGATATTTTTAATCACAATTAAACCATTAGCTTCAAACAATCATTAAAGTATTTATGTGCTTAAAAACAAACTTGTTACATTTCCTCTGCTAAAGGTCTAAAATAGGGATTACTTCTTTTTTGTTTTACCTTAACATTTCTTTGTCCAACAGATCTCTTAAGTGGATGAAAGAGCTTCATGATGTGCTTTACTGTCTCTTAACAGCTAAGTAAGAGGAAACTATCATTAACATTTTGCTATTTTGACATGAATTCTCCTATCATTCTTACTTACTTACTGCCTACACACTATATTTGCTTCCTGAGGAAACTAAACCAGAAATGCTCCGTGGTGTACACCAAATTAACTCTACCACATAACATGATGTTAGAGGCTAAAGCAATGACTCTGCCCCTCAGACATTTTTCGCCAAGGCTTTGTGGAGAAAAGATAGCCTAGATAACCAGAGAAAACCTAGTCAGAAGTCAGCCCCTCAAATTCGTACTCTACAGATGGCAGAAACATCTGCAACAACAGCTTTAGTGCACTCGTTTGCTTCTACTGCTTTTAATTATTTGTCACAGTAAACAAAGCCTAAGTACCATAGTGTTAAACACCAAGGACCCCGCAGGTATTTCTCCCGTGCTTGCATAAACCTGTTGTCTGTCTTCGCAATTATATGAGCGAGCGTTCCTCTGAAATTGCTTCAGAACACAGGATTTCCACTGACTACCACATCAAAGCAGCTTTAGTAGCTTAGTAAAAAATTAGCAAACAAAACCACTGTTTATGAAGCAGCTCTGCAAACTCATCCTGTTTTTTCTTACGCAGGTAGCACGTTTTAGCTATTCAGCATATTGGTAGCTGTAGAAACTCCACAACTAGAATTCAGTTAACAATTCTCTTGATAAATGGGGCTGATTAAAATCTGCCTCGTTAAAATGCGTGTAAATCCAGCCTTTAATTGTGCTGGCTTTACACAGGTAAAAAATAGTAACATTTTATTACTGTTAATGAAGAGAAACCTTCCCAAGGCTGCATCAACTTACAAGACTGTATATGAACACAGAGACTTATCTGACTCTTTCGTGATATAAATAACAACATAATTAAGTTCAGTTGAACTCTGAGGGTACATTGCTTTAAAAGATGCACGATTGTAGAACCTTAGCAATATCAGCTTTCTTGCCAAAAACACTTCAGAAAGTATTTTCATGTGCACCACAGAGACTTCTACCACTTTGCTGAAAAGAATTTACAGTACTAACTATCGTTCTCCAAGGCCAGGATTCTGTTTGCTGGCTTTCTTGGTGAAGAACTGATCAAGCATCTTTCCACAGGAATCACTGCAACGTTATCAGGCATTATAGCTCCAGAACAATTACTGTGGCGAGATAGGAGTATCTCCTCCCACGAGCAGAGCAGCACACTGCCTTCACACAGCACATGCACCCTCGGGAGGAAAGCGAAGAGACAACAGACCTTCAGTGTTACCTATTTGTCTCTCTAGATCTGCTGCTTCATCTGGTGTTGCGCGTGGGAGGACACCAGGATCACTGAAACTAGTACGCAGCAGGGTCCCCATCACGAAAAAGAAAAGAATCCCACCAATTGCAGGTATAGCAGGTGTAATCTTCTCTGACAAATACGGACAACTGGAAAAAGAAAGAAGATAAGCATAATCAATAATACGTACTGCAACTTCCTCTCAAAAGCTGTTTACCGTTACAAATGCATACAGAGAATTCACTTTCTTCTATCAATAGGTTACTTGTCTTGGAACATCTATTGAAGCTGAAATTTCTGTTTATGTGCTCATCACACTTCTGAAATTTCTCATAATCTGTTTAATGTAATAAAGATCCAAATAACATAATAATGACCTCACTAATACACAATAATAATTTACATAAGAAAATATTTATAACAGGCTATTATAAGTACATATATTTGTTCATCTATTGCCCAATTGCATAAAGTAAATTGGGGGCTGGGGACTGGAAAATAATCTGAAGATAATCAGCAATAAAAAGCAAAGTACATGGCATGATAAAATAAGCCACACTGGAAAAAAAAAATGTTACTAAGTCTATAAAATGGATTTATCATCCATCACAAAGACAGTGCTCGAGTAGACCTGTGACACACTATTTTATATATCTATATAGATATGTCAATATTATAACACCACTACCAGTTCTCTTTCTTAATCCATTTCTTGTAACTTGGTAAGCTTGTTTACTCATTCACCAAGTAAGATGAGTACAAACGACAGCACAAGACACCTGGAAACATATAATCCAGCTGCAATATCAACAGCCCTTTGCCAGAGGAAAAAAAAAAACCAAACCCAATAAAAGGTCTCTGTGGTTACCAGATTTACAATATACACATAGAGCTTAAGACCGGATCCCAGTTTTAGCAAGTTTTCCTTTATGCTCCACGTGTAATAAAACCAAAATGGACAGAAGCACTGGAATGTGAACACCACAGAAATACAAGTATCTCTTCAGGGGAATATGAACACTGACAGATGTTACACAGGTTACTGTTGCCATTAATCTGAGTCATACAATAAGCACTGCAGGGTCACCTCAGAAAACACACAGGCTGAAGACTCTTGCTGCAGCTTTTATATTAAGTAGAAGGGACAAAAGGCACAGATGGCTTCATGCATTTCTGATGTCTCTATGGTAAGTCATAAAACGAGCTTAAAACCAACATAAGCCGAAAACCAACATGTTCTAGGCCTTAGGGCTTCATCTAAAGCTTCCATGCATCAATCAAGTTTAATTAAGGTGGTTTTCCCTTGTTTCTGCTGCCTGCCTTAAACGAGGATTCGGATGGGCAAGCTTTTGCACAGCGCCTCAGTTAACCTCGCTGGAACGTTCACTCTGAGCAAGTGGTGACACTGTCAGCTTCACCGTCCAGCACTTCAGCCAGCAAGACGGGAAGAGAATGGAAACACTTTCCATACCAGCCACCACGTACAAACCAAGCGTTTATCTCCCTGCATAATCCTGTTAAACACAGTTGGCCGTCCCACAGAACGCCGTGGGTTCCCAGGATGCAGTGAGTCCAAATGCATTACACGGCACGTCGTACCATTGCTACGCTCTACCACGCATCTTCCACCCGACATGAACGTAATCTTACAGGTGTAACAAGTCATGAAAGATTAAAAGAGACAACTGGGTATCAAAAAAAAAAAAAAAAAAAAGGCGAGGGGCAAGAGAGAGTGTAGTTTCATTGAATGAACAGGCTTTAAATACTAGGAAACGTGCTTCAGATGCACGCTTGTAGAAAATCTGTTCCAGTGCCAACTAGAGAAAGCAGCAGCAAGAGAGCTGGTGGATATAAGCCTTGCTCCCTTCACGTCAGAGAAGTCAGAGCGAACAACCGAAGAGAAGCTTTCATACCACATAAGCATCGCACCACTCGGTTTATTTCTTGCCACAGAGGATTACTGAAATCAAAACTACCGTAATGTGCTCAGGCAAGAGAACAAATAGGCTGCAAGAATGTATTTTAAAAGGATTATGGAGAACATGTACATTAATGAACACTAAATATAGCACAGTGCTATGATTCTTCTGTTGCATTATTCATTACACATACCAAAGAAATTGCAACTGGGATGAAGCCTGTTGACCAAACAAGAGCTGTGCAAAAGGCACCAGGAGATAATCTCAGGGCAGCACCGGAGGCACAACACAAATTACACAGGTGCCAAGGCAAAAGCAGCAGTGGCGGCTCTCTATAGAACTGAAATTCTCAGTGGCACTCGGAGAACGGAAACTCAAGGGCCATCACGACAGTGACAAATTCCCCAATTTCACAGGGAATTGGTAGAAAGAACAAATTCCTGCGCTGAAATACTAAGAAAGCCTTGCATTGTTGAAAAGTGATGGTGTCATTATAGTAAAAGAGCATAAAAATGTTTCTCCCTGCCTTGCTGAACCGAGTCCACCTGCAAAGTGTGACAAAACCCCAACAACGGCCCTCAAAGCCCTGCACACTCTTCACCACAGACATAAGGTCATCTGCTTCGCCTAAAAGTGTTTTCAGGGTTTAATACCCTGCATTTTATCAACTCTGACTTGGAATTACTTCAGTAATAAAGTAGAAAAGATCAAAGACATCACCACGCTGGAGGGAAGGGATGCCATCCAGAGGGACCTGGACAGGCTTGAGGGGTGGGCTAGCGCACATCGCGTTAAGTTCAACCAAGCCAAGTGTAGGGTCTTGCATCTGGGATGTAGCAATCCCAAGCTCAAATACAGGTTGGGCGGAGAATGGCTGGAGAGCAGCCCTGAGGAGAAGGACTTGGGAGTGATGGTGGATGAGAAGCCCAACATGAGCTGGCAGTGTGCACTGGCAGCCCAGAAAGCCAACCCCATCCTGGGCTGCATCAAAAGAAGCGTGGCCAGCAGGTCACGAGAGGTGATTCTACTCCGCTCTATTGAGACCCCACCTGGAGTACTGTGTCCAGCTCTGGAGTCCTCAACATTGAAAGGACATGGAAGTGTTGGAACGGGTCCAGCAATAGGCCATGAAGATGATCAGAGGGATGGAGCACCTCTCCTATAAAGACCGACTGAAGGGAAGACCCCTATGAAGGAGGGTTGGAACTTGATGATCTTTCAGGTCCCTTCCAACTCTAACGATTCGATGATTCTATCATCTTTAGCAACTAACGCTCCAACTAATCAGAAATAATTTCAAGTGAGAAACCAGCCTTTACTGGGACTCTGATAGTAAGCTCTGGCAGGACCATTCAGTCCAGTCTGACTTATGTAAATAAGTAATTAAATATAAATAATTAAATTTTAAAGCCAGATATTGTACAGGCTATTTTTTTTCCCTTCATGTCTGTATCGAAAAAAAAGGAGGGGGGGGAAACTCTTAATGTCTCTTGGGTTATTAAAAAAATCCACTAAAAGTGGCTTCAAGTTCAAAATGTGGATTGTAGCTCAAAACTGTCAATGCATATCTAACAACAAACTTTACATAATTTATATTTGCATGCTAATATAACAAATATATTTGTACTGCTACATTAAGTCAGTATTATTTTAAACAATTTGTTTTAGTGTTACTACTTTTGGAATTGTCGAATACTGTACACAGAGAAGGATTATTCCTAATATTTGCTTAAATTCCTTAATTAATCTGCTTCAAATGCGTTTGCATAACTTCAGGCATGAGCGTTCCTCAGACGATAAAAGAACTATCTTCTCTGGATGGCATTTTCAGTGAGTTTCTGAAGTAAATACTAGCAGGTATTTCCTGGCAGCAAATTCCCAAACTTTCCCACAGAGGCTCTTCCCTGTGCAGAGAATCGTCCGTCTTACCCACTTGTGATCAAGGAGCACAGAGCTCCAGAACAAACCTCCGTCCTACCGCAGAGCAAGTAGTGACAAACATTGTACAATCAGCACTTGGTAACCACTAGATGTGAAGTGACATCTTCTGTTTACATCTTACACACAGTATGAAACAACTGTCCTTAATTGGTATCTGTAACGATAGCAAGAACTGCCTTGCTCCATCCCAGAAAACAGATTTTTAGGAAGAATTACTTGAACCCACTAGAAATTGTTATTGTGGAAATAGCTTCTTCAGAAAGCAATGTTTGGATTTGCGCTTAGCAACCAGTAACACAGCCTGAAGTTTGGATTTAATTAATGGAGGTGCTTTACACAAATCAGCCCTGCTTTTTGCTTGGTTTCTGAGCCACTTTTTTGAAGCATCATGTGAAAGCTTGCACGAGCGTAGGAGGGAAATAAAACGTGCTGGAAGACTAGTCTGTCACAGCTAGATAAAAATAAAAACACAATGGCATTTAAGAGATAATTATCAAGCATCACCCCTGTAAATGAAAGATGCAGGAGAACAACAAAAGTAATTTTTGCCACCCAGCAGCCTTCTTAACCGTGTCACCACTGCTCCCTGTGGCTACCGAGAAAAAAAATACACGTAGTGTTGTACTGAAGAGTACACACAGTGAGAGTCCTACAACTTTCAAGCTCTTCCATTAGAAAAGGGAGAAAAAAAAAAAAAAGAAGCCTCCTTAGGGTCTTTCCTGGAAAGATGAAGTCTTTCCTGAACAGTTCACCAACAGTTGTTGTTCACTGATGGGGAGATACAGTAACTGAGAACTCTGTCCAGTAGGGATGTTGGAGATTTGGAAAGAGTCTTACTTGGAAAGAAGCTAACCCCATAGTTACAAAAACCCATGAATAAATAATACAGCCACTTACTACAGAGCACAGAAAAGACAAGGGTTTATACCTTTGAGAAATCAGAGATCTTGCTTAATATTTGCTAAGCAGGAGGCAATAAAAGTACAGATTTTATGCAAAGATGTAGTAGCCAACACACTTGATTACACTAATTAAAAAAAAAAAAAACCACAACCAACCAAAAAACAACCAAGACATTTTCCTGCATCATCAATTTAATTTATGTTTCTGCAGGTATTGACTATTTAATATACCAGTATCTACTGGTGTGCAGGTGGTGTCAAACACAAAGAGAGGCAGCCTGCGCTGCAGACCCTGCTCTGGGTTCCACGTGATATGAGTTAACATCTGAATAAGACTGTGCTCTTTTCCTTACAATAACCCAAAGGGTTTGATTTTTGTCTTTCCACTCTTATTTATGGCTCCTCTCAGCTTCCCCTTCCTTTCAAATTCAACGCATCATTGCTCCATGTCACTCTGTCCCAAACTTCTGACCTTACACCAACACAAATCTTGTGTCAGATTCTTTTGTGAGTCAAGTTAGTTTACTAAAATGTACAAAAACGGCACCGTTCTGCCAACTTCTCTTTCCACCTCTTTAACAAATCAAATCTGCACTTGGAAAGGAGCACCAATATTAGCACAAGGCAAGGGAGACAGAAGCACACACAAAAACGAGGAGGAGAGGGACCCTGGGACAGAGGGAGGAGACCTCTGTTTCAGCAGCTGTCAGTGAGGTTTTCATGCAGGTCACTGCCTCTTGTGAAACCGCACTCTAACCTTGACCTCCTTCACTTTAGAGATAGCAACAGAATACCCACATAGATAAGATTAAAGGCAAATCAAGACTCTGGGCCTGACGAACAAAACCAGCTTATAATTTACTTTTCGAATGCCAAGTTACCAGTTTAAAGAAAGCAACCAAAGACATGCCCATAGGACCACAACACAATGGAAGACGCAAGGACAGGCAATGCAGGAGGGCACAGCCAGAACCTTGAAGGCTGCTGCTGGACAAAAGACAGCAGCAAGATATATGGAACAAAGAGAATGATCAGAGTAAAATAATTTCACTGTTGTAGGGTTTGGAGGGTTGCCTCTTTTTACTTGGTTTCCAGCAGAATCTCAGCCAGACACCGTCACATTTCATACTGCTATTGGGAAAAGTGTTGTCAAAGTATAAGGAAGTATAAAAAGAATCACAGAAGCACCTTTCAAGACTGCGCTGTAAATTCTCACATATAAACCAGGCTTCAACCTGCTACAGATGACTTCAAAGGTATTGCACCTATGATATTAAAGCATAGTTCTAATACGCTCAGAATAATAAGAAGGATGGTATAAATTTTCTCACTGCATAGCTGTAGCTAATGCAGAAAATAATGCCACAGAAAAGCACACATAGCTAATTTAAAGACTAGAAGAAAAATAAGAACCAAAAAGTGTTTGCTTCCGTTTGACAGACAGTATTTTTTGGGATGCTCCTATGTTTACACCTCTGCCCCCAAATCCCAGCATCCTACAACCAGCTCTTTGAGAGGACCTCATTTTAAAGTTAAGGTGAAGAAACTCTTAAGAAAGGTCTGACATAAGAAAAAAGTTACAATAGGAAGCAACCTGTAGTGCATTAACTAGTTAATTCTTCACACACATGCTGTTGACATGCAGAAAACATGTTGTGATTTGAGTATAGATTAGTCCAAACAACATTACATGGACTGCCTAACACAAGTTGCTAGGGAGAGTCTGCATTAGTTTCTTTTGTACACCCTTTAAAATTCTGATTAGAATTTTCAAGAGATATTAAGGAATCAACACATTAATTTCAATAGCATCTGAAATTTGCTTTTAAAAATGGACTTATTTCGTTATTCCTTCTTGTGTTTTGAATATTTTTTTAACATCATACACTCCCTCGTTTCAGAAAAGTCAATCAGTTTCAAAAACTTATTGATAAAATGCAAGACAAAAATCACTCCTATACTATTGGCTTCATTTCAAGTCCAGGAAATAGGGAATGCTGCAAACATGTGAAGACTATGGAAAACACAATAGCTAGGAAATAAAATGCAGAATGAGAGCAGGAAGGGAAGAAATAGGCAGAATATTACCTCCTCCTCAGTTTGATAATCTAAAATATTATATCTGAATCACAAATGTAGGTGTATTGAATGGTTTCAGACAAGAAGCATTTAACCTTGCATGAATGCTTCAGTAGTTAATTCTATATTTTATTATACTGGATACAACTGACTTCTTTCTGTGTTTGTTATATTGCTTGGGAATAACTCCACTTAATTTTGAATCTAATTAAAAATAAATTTTAAGTGGAACACATACAGAGTAATAGCAATTATATTGTGGACATAAGCGTCCCAGCCTGTATCAGCAATTAGGAATTATTACTTGAAGCAAAGAAGGTTAATATGATGAAATCACACAGATTACAGAACAGCATGACCCTCAAGCCTAATAAATTAAATACTTCAGAAGTTCTCTCAAATCTAGTACAAAATAAAATTAGCTTAGTGTTTCCCTGAACAGCAGAAGCTCAACAGCCAGTCTTCCAAGTTTCATGTGAAAACCTGACACAGTTTGGTCTTTAAAGCTGATGCCAAAGCACAGGAGCAATCACCAAGACAGACAGACAGACAGACTGCAGGGAGCTTGCTCTCCTTTGCTCGGACCAGCAGGTCCTCAATGGGACTCCCAGCAGCACTGACTCCATTACATTGCAGTGCGTTACCATTGAAATCCCATTTAGGCTGGGTGGATTTGGCTGTAGGAGTTTAGGTGAAACTAAGCAAGCAGCATCGATTATGAAATTGTATAAGGTAACCACAAACTCCCTCCTACAAGTAAAGATCTTACGGGTTTAATGCAGCAGATACCCAACAATCAAAGAAACAGCCTTGCGCAACCTCCCGATTTTTATTACTACATGAATTAACACTAATGATCCACCGTCAAACTTCAAAGCTGGGATAGATAAAACGGATAATGCAAAAAGAACCTGTCTGCAAAACAGATGTGGTTACTGACCCTCCTGCAAGGGCAACCAAATTTTTCTTTTTTATACGGAGAAGGAACTTCTTTATTTTACAAAACACAGTTTCTGAAATTTTGATTGCATCAGCTGTTGACCAGAACTGTCCAACCAAGGTAGTAAGAAAATGGGGACTATCTAATGAACTATACAGCAAGAGCCTGAGTCTTACCAAATAATCAGTTTCTTTACGAAAGGCCAATGCAAGTATGACGTATCCTCAAACAAATTACAAACTCAGAAAAGGCATGGATTCCAACCATGCAGCAAATCCGAGGTTTTTGCTTTATTGCCATTCCTGTTTGCTGAATATCTACTTACTTGAAAAGGTAAAAATATATTTGTACTTTAATTCTGTGGGTTTGTATCCAGTGCAAGGTGTGGTTTCCGTAGTAAAAGACAACTGATTAATGAATTCCCGCAGATGAACAAACTCACAATTTCTTTTAAACAGCTCATATAGAACACGTTCTTTCCTGTTGTGCTTCATATTACTTCCTTATTATTTCTTATTATTTCCTGTTATGTGATTTTATAACTAAACCATCAGGTTAATCCCAAGTACTTATGAACAGAAATTAAACCTGGGACAAAACAAGCGGAAATGCCTTATGCCACCGACAAGTCCCTGAAGGAGTACAAGCTTCTAGGTCGATTTTCCACAAGATTCTCTGGAAATTGAAACGTACACAAGCAACCTGCTGCCAGAGGGTGGACTCCAAGCTTTCAATCAGCAGTATTTTGCATTCACCCTGCACAATTTATGAAGTCTAAAGGCCAGAGGTAAGGCCTAGCTCTTGCTAAAAGGCAAATGGCTGTCAATGCAATCCCTACCCCTGGCCACGCTCAGCTGTCACTTCCCTTGCATAAACAGTGACCTGGCTAACACAGAGTTAAAACAGAGGCATTGCTCTCAACCTGGGCCCTCTTCTGAAAAAAAAAATAATCCTTAATTCCTTTACTGTTATATCAGTTTCCTGAACAACTTTAATCACTGTATGATACGAGTGCCCAGGAGTAGGCAGGAACACACAGAGGGCAGGATGATGTTGGACTATCATTTCCCAGGGCATTCAACTGCTACATGGATTTAGCCATAAAAGTGAAATCCCACCCATAGTCATAAGAGCTTAGTAATAGTAGATCCAGAGTCTTATATGGATTTTTTTTTTTTACTCTTCTTCCCTCTGCAATTCTCCATATTGCAGTCTGAATTTTTCCTTTTCCTTTTCTTTTCTGTTTTGGGGTTTGTTTTTTTTTTTCCCAAGAAGACATCTAAAATGCTCTGTATGCACTTTTATGTTAAATACTTATCAAACCTAGGTGAGTATGTTCAAATAGAAAAACAGTGGGTTTATTGTATTACCCTTTTTTTTTTTCCTGTAGTTTCATAGATACATCATGGACGGGCACATTCCTCTTGAGAGAGGCCACTAAATGAAATTATTCATTACGTATTCCCTTCCTGGACACTTGTAAAATTCATCAATATTTATTTCTACCATACATTCCATGATTTAAATCACCTGTTTAAACAAGGGAAACTTACTCCAGTGTATTTTTTCTTTAGCCAACTACATGAAGAAATACAGATCCCGGAAAAAAAAAAATACACTTAAACGAAGTTATAAGAGAGATAATATTTTGAAAATTAGAAACTGAGGATGAAAATCATCCATATTAATGGCTAAAACTTGAGAGTATCACAAGAGGTTCTGTAGGAAGTTCAACTCTAAAAAAATGTCTCATTTAAGAGAATTATATTCTTCACACAAATGCCAGTCACTCAAGAACCACTGTTACTTTACAATTACCTGCTGTACAGTAATTAAATATTTTGACTGCTAATGCATAAACAAGACCTGAATGGATGATGAATAAAAAAGAAATGCCCAGCTTTACATTGTTTCTTAAAAATATTTTATTTAAAATTCCTACTCAGTTTTAAATTTTTTCATATGCAAATTTTGCTTTATACTATTTAATTAAAGTTTTCTAGCCTTTTCCCAATTAAATTATCACTGCAATTTTGTTCAGCAATTACCACCACCTCCAAATTTGAATGTAAATTGAACCAGGATTTCAGGCAGGGAAGAATAATGAACACAGGGTATTACTGCTATCCTTCTTCAAAAGTATAACCTTCAATTTAAATCTTCAATTTAACATCTTTTTTTGTCAGACTGCATTTTTTTTTAAGTATCCCAAGAAGGTGAAGCAAAGCAAGGAAGGTCTGTATCACATGCATCATGACTGTAATTTTCAAACTTTTTCCTTCTAACATTTTAATTATGCAACCTGTTATCACCTATATGATACAATCCCAAGCCCCACTATTTATGCTGACATTAGTAGATGATATTGCAAGTGGAATAACACGATCTCTCTCCCTAAGGCAAGCCAGCCTTGAAAATCAGAGCAAAGCTCAGTTACTTCATTGTTCCCAGAATATCCTCTAAGGAATTGCAACACCAGACTTGTTCTCCTCTTTCCATTGTCAAACGTGTTGTGCTGTTCTCCTCCCACTTTTCAGATGCTGATATGTAAACAATTCTCCCAGACTCACTCAACCACGCAAATACTGTTGGATCTGCACTTTGGCGCTTTTGCACAAACAGGAAACTAGCTGGCCACAAAGTTAAATAGAAATGGAAATCTTTTCAATCTATAAAACAATTGCACAGAAGCAGGATTGCAGCAACGAACCAGACACCGCTGTAAGACCACTACCCTACCAAAACAGAAAAAAGCAACTGTCTGTCTAGAGGAGGATAACGTGCTACACGTCGTATCTCTGTAGTACACCATCTCTATGTATAAATCGGTGATGTGTAACCTATTTCACTGGGTCCTTCAAGCACTGATATCATAACCCCCACTTTTTGCCCTGGTGTTTTGTCTTTAACCAGGTTTGCCCCCACCTTTGGCCAGTCCCTACCAAGTTCCTCAGGCTCACCCCTGGCTGGATTGTGACCACCAGGGAACAGGGAAGAGAGGTTGCCCAGGCCCTTCTGCCACTTCCAAACACTCACCCTCCTGGTGCTACAGTACCAGAAGGGACCTGAAGCCTTTTACATCATCCCACCACTGTCCCAATTATTTGAGGATATTGGCAACTGAACTTGAAGAGAAGCTGCTAGCCTGGATTAAGCAGCAGCTTCGCACACAGGAATGGGAACAGACCCTCACCATGAGGAAGATCCAGAGCTCTGTAATTTTCTGCAGCCTTTACTCCTTCCTTCTAGCCTTACCCTCTGATAAAGTCCATTCTCCATGAAAAAGCTTGCCTTTCAGGCTTGCAAAACATACTAGGTTCAAAGAGATGAGCTAAGGGTGACTAAGTATGCTGGCTGTTACTTCAAATAGCTGCACTAAATGAAAGGATCTATGCCCAACACGTTCCTCCTCCTTCCTTTCTGCGCCTTTACAAACATACCAACAAAGTTCAGGTGTCAGGTATGTCCTTCATTATTCAATAACTTTCCTATGTACAGGGGACATGTAATGGGGATTTATAGCAATTTCTATCTACACGTGTTCAAAAAGGAGACCTTGGTGCAGCTTGGTGCCAGTTATAAACATACGTATGTCACAATGAGTAAGTGCAAAGTGAAGTAAATGAAAGTCACATGCAACATTGCAGCAGAGTAAGTATTGTGTATGTACAAATAACAGACAGACCAGAAGCACAAGATTCTGCTCATCCACAGGTTTAGCAAAACCCTTTTTCTCTCAATGCATAAGAAACTGCTCTGCTTTACAACTGAAGTATAGAATTTTTTATTCCAAAACTGGGCTTAAAAAAAAAAAGCAAAGAAGACTGGACAGTCATACAAGCAATCTTAAATCAAAATATATTGAATTTGAAATTACAACTGTAAATAACATTATGCACACTTGTTCCTTCAAGAGCAATTATTTTGCCCTCTTATGCTGCAAGACAAAACTTCATTTTTCACATCCATTAAACAATAACATATTACCTGGTATTTCATTAACCTGAAGGCAACCAAGCCCACAGAGGTTCACCGGTATGAAGAACACACCAAGTAATTCATCATATCACTGCAAATAAGGTCACAAATTGAAGACTAGAAGCATCGCCAGGCAACCAAGCTTCTTGATGAACTGGGTACTCAACTCATGCTTGTTTATTTTTTAAAGCCCTTCTTGAAGTAATAAACCAAATTGTTCTCACTACTGGGCCACTTTCTCATATTTGACACTTTGTCAGCTACATTTTCATTCTGTCCATAAAGTCAAAGCTTCTTATTAGCAGATAGAAGATTCTAATAAGATTTTGCTGAAAGAATGGAAAAAAAAAAAAGACTCAAGATTACACAGCTTATAAATAACACAATGGATCCTAACCCACACTCAGTAATCTACAGAGAAATTCACATTTCAAATGTGAGTTAATTAAAATTCTAAACATGGCATTTTGTCCTGGATTGCAAAACAACATTAATATCCCCTATGTCCCAAATACATACTAACCACTTACTTGTTTAAAACATGCAGAAAATATTGGCACTGCAGGGGAAGAGAAGTAAATATACAAGAGTAGAGAGTGCAGTTTTTCTATTCAGACAAGCTACAAACCTTAAAATAGAAAGCAGCATGGCAGATGCCAAGCTCTTAGCATAACTGCATCCATCCCCCCACAAGATCTATGCTGCAACTATCTTTCAATTAAAATTCATAGCCACGAATGCATATGAGCCCTGTTATTGGTGTCCTCACGGACTCTGAGAAATACTAAGACAGGAGCTCTCTGCAGTTTTCCAGTCTGTTAGAAGAGTGAACAACCACCAAAAGGTGACAGCCCAGGAGTTCCAGGCTTGTGCTTTGGGCTCATGCACTGTGCGGAGGGGATGATCTCAGGGCAGCACACATCTCCCTCTCTGAATGTGAAGACACTCTGTGTTTCTCATCAGCAGTGACAATCAGTCAAAGCATCCTAAACTGCCTTTTTATCCATAACCTAAAAAAGTGTCAAGGCTTGTTCTGCAAGCCTGTCCTGTGCTAGGACAAGATCCCAGAAAAAGAAAAAAAAACCTCACCATTTAGGAACACGATAGAACCAGCTGTAATGGGACCTAGGGGCAAACATAAATCTAATCTTTGAGAGAGAGTTTTATTAATTCATCCTCTGTGAATCTCTTCTCTCCCTTTTCTGGAAAAGTACATACACATGACAAAAATAATTAACACACCCACAGGAATAAGTCCACAATGTGGCATTCCAAAACTTGTAATATCTAACTAGATGTTAAGATAAACAAAAAGGAACGCCTTATCCAATGGAGGTCTATAAACCAAATGATCTGTGTTCTTACTGTAAGCTTCTAAGCAGGAACTTCCTTGAAGCCCAGTCCTTATTGTCAGAGTCAAGAGCATCAGTGCATGAAGAATAATATTCACAGAAATGCATGTTAATGACAGCTATATTAAAAACTACAACAGAGCAAAAAATGAAACAATTTTGAAACAGAAGAGTCAAAAGCAACAAAAGAAGTGCTTGTGTTTTTAAGAAGGAAAGCTGAACAGGAACAAATACTTTCTTATTTATTTTTACTACTTCTTCACTGATTTCTTGATCAGCAAGTTCAAAGCAAAGGACTTCTTTCCTTTGTTTTTCCTTACTGTTCTCCTTTGAAAAAGCTGGCACACCACTCCAGGCAAAAATCTCTCAAGATGCTTCTCATCTACTGAAGAGCTAAATTAAAGCTTAAATCTATAGACACAATTTAAAGATTCTGCATTTAAAGGAGTATTTCTACTTCATTAAAGCCTAAAGTGGAAAAAAATGAAATTGCCACAATAAAGAAATCATCAAGTGGAAGTGAAGGATACAGAAAGGCCCTGGCAGCGTTACCAGCCCAAGGTGGCCCGTTACAGTCAAACTGGTACAAGAAAGTGTACAAGAAAGATAAAAAAGAAAAACATTGAAGATATTTTGAAAATATATGGCTCAGAAAGCCCAGTTGTTAATGCGGTCTATGGCAAGCCAACATTGCAATCATCTCTATTTTGAATACGGCATTACGCTACTCATGCTAAAATTAGCTAAAACTATATATTCTTTCAAAACAACAAAGCAACAACATCACTTATTTTTTGACCTACTCCGCACTCAGATGCTTGTAGCTTAGCCAGCCCTCTGCAGCTGCTTCCACACCATGCCAATGCCTCCACTTCCTCAGCCTTTCTATGCTTAGGAAAGAATCTCTGGAGACCTAAAGAGTATTGCACAAACAATACCGTGTCCTCCAGCTGTTGCTAAATACAACATCCATCTTTGCTTCTTTTGTCTCTCTTGAAGGACAGTGAACGTGTTGCTCTGGACTTCATTTTTGGTTGATGAAATAGTATTTTATTTTCTCTCAAAAAGGGGGATGGATTAACCTAAAAGAAGCCCATTACAACAGGGGTCAGAAACAGTTCAATGGACAGGACAGGACAGGAGACGAGGAATCAGTAAAACTATCTTCCTGGATCAGCCAGGAATCTGTTGTGTGACCTTGAGCAAAGGCAATTCACCCCTCTATTATCCCTCTGCTTTTTTGGAGCGTACGCCTATGCAGGACACAAGCAAGACAGAACATTTATGTGCCAAACACTGTATGACTATAAAAATCCCCTCCGGTTATTTATTTTTATTGGGGTTTTTTGCTGCCAATGAATACTGATGATGGTCTTGGACTCTACTGTACAAAAACACTGTCTAAGCAGCAAGCACATCAGCTGGAATCTCTAGGCAATTCTGAAATACAAATAATTACTAACAGGATACACAGCTTGGCTTACACAATACAATGGGGGGGAAGGAAAAAAAAAAGGTCTTAAAATAGAAACTACATATGTTACTACACTGACCATTAGTTGTCTCATTAAAAAATACTGTACTAACAAAAATTAAGAAATATAGAGATCCAGAAGTGTTTCAGCCGCTCCTAAAGACAAGGCGTTTATCCTTTATAAATTTAAATATTGTTTTATAAAATGACGCCATTCAGGTTTAGACAAGTAGTTAACTGGTTTTCAAAAGCTGTTAATAGGAACCTGATGCTGACAGATATGTTAGCAATCGTTTCTTTCCAATATAATCAGTGTATGTCCATCAAACGTTTTAGGCAGTAACTCTGAGGAAATTACTTCAAAGTTCTAGGGGGGGAAAAAAAAAGGTCTCTTAAGATACCTGAATTGTCCTTCTTCTCTGTAAAGTGAATGATAGTCAGAAACACGTGCGTGTTCCAAAAAGGTATCTTCATTTTTAAAAAGTCCCAGACTTTTTGATTACTGTATCTGAGCCTTGAAGCAATTGGATATTAAGTATTTGCCCCTGTGAAGATTAACAGTGGTCCGTACGGCCCAAAGTCATTTCCTCCACTGGCAGGATGAGCACAAGCAACTCTTTGTTGACGATGTCCATAGAAGCTCCTCTTCCTCTCAGCCAGCCCAGCCATTTCCGCCCCTGCCTTGTGCTGGCACAAGTGTTCCCGGGAACGAGGAAACACACCCTCCCCAGGAAAAAGTGAAGAGCAAAAAATGTGCAAGAATAAGAAGTGAGATGATTGTTTTGTTTCGGTTGTTTTTCAAAATTGTTGGTTTTTATTGCTTAGATTGATCTGCCTCTTAGTTTAGATTTTTAGTAACTAGTTGATCATCAGCTTTCAAATATTTGAAACCATCTTCAGCTGTAGACACGGCTACAACAAACATTGAAGTACTTTTAGGGACAATCAAACACCTCCAACTAATCTCAGGCACACCATAGGACTGACTCCAGCCTGGCAATGTAATAAGTAAGTTACATTATAATTTACATCTCTAATCCCTGGAGTATTCCACATAAACACTGAGCCTATAAAAAAACCAATCAAATAATCTATTGACAAACTTTAAAGGAAAACAACAGACATTTATAGATAATATGAATAGGCGTTATTAAGCAATACTTGCTGCATATTATAATGAAGCACCTAAAAATAGGAAGCCCTTTGAATGCTTTACTCTTCACAGATTTTTACAGACGAAAATTTTTCCAATGGAAACCCCAATTCCACTCAGTCTCTTCAAAATGTAATTATTTAAATTAAAATACGTCGGGTCGTCCGCAGAGATGTGAACTACACTTTTAAAGGAAACTCCACCACTACCATCGAAACAACAAGGGAAGTTTCCCTTTGTTCCTTAGTTTCTTTTGTTGTTGACCCTGTTATATTGCAGTCCTCAGGCCTAGATAATGAAAAAATATTGGGTTTATATGGGAGTTGTTGCTACTTCATATAAAATGTTTACTCTGCGATTTTCTCCTGTGTCAAGCAAAGATATTTGCTGCAAAATGAGTTTACTTAGTAGAACTGAAATGTTCTTGGGACAGAATAAGAGTCATATTGTTGGAACCGGTACGTATTCTCCATATTACAGTACAACATAATCACTGAAACTTTAACGACTAGATGATTTCTAGGCCTAAATTATAAAATAATCCTATAATTCCATGAGTAAAAACTTCCTTACATTGTCAAGCTTCCTTTATATTTTTCTTGCTCTCTTTAAATCTTTAATATAGACATCAGGCAGTTTTCACCTTCTATTTGCTAGAAAAGCACATCTCCAAGTCAATCTCTCTGGCATTTACTATTAGAATTCTTTACTTAAGAAACTGGACAAATCTGTATTTGTACCCAGTGACTGTATGAGTTATTAAATTAACTCAAACAAAAACAGAATTAATCACATGATCCTAATCTGAGATCCTCAGTATCATCTTTAAGATGCTTCAAACACCTCTGAGCTGGGATTGTTCAGCCAGAGAAAAGAAGGCTGTAGGGAGACCTTACGTCTCTCTATAACCACCTAAAAGGAGGGTTTAGCGAGTCAGGGGTTGGTCTACCAAGTAACAAGTGATAAGACAAGAGGAAATGGCCTTAAGTTGCACCTGAGGACGCTTAGATTGGGTATTAGGAAAAAAAAATTTACGCCAGAAGGGTTGACAAGTTTTGGAACAGGCTGCCCAGGGAAGTGGTGGAACTGTCATCCCTGGATGTATTTAAAAGAAGGGTAGGTGTGGTGCTGTGGGACATGGTTTAATGATGGTTTTTGTCAGTGTTAGGTTGATGGTTGGACTTGATGATCCCTTCCAACCTAGGCTATTCCATGATTTCATGAATTGGAAAAGGACTAACACAGCAGCACTGGAGGAAGACTACAAATGAACTTAAGCAGTGAAACCTACTGACCAGCTGAGCTGGGAAGCACCAGAATGCCTTCCCCCAAAATGAACTGTCAGATAACAGCTTTCCTTAGTTCACAGCCCTTGCCTGTGAACAGACCAATCTCCATCACCAGTGTGCCAGAGTCCCAAGCATTGCCCTGCTACCCCAACTCCACATCAGCCATAAGACCTGGATAGCAGTCGTCACAACAGTGTTCATGATTAAATTAATCTTTTAGTAACCAGCAACAATACAGGGAAGCATCCCGTTAATCAATTCTTACAAATAAAAATGTCAATTACTTTTTCTCCTCTTAGTTAGGCAACAGGCCTATACCTCAGCACTTGACAAATACTTCAGTGCTCCGACAGTGCCAACTCCAGCCAGGGGACCATTTCCTCTGCTCAACAGAGAAACAAACTACAGAGACTACTACACCTGGGAGGCTCTTTATACAGGAGGATGTCGTAACTCAGCAGTTTTAATGATCTCAATCTGGCAGGAAAGAACTATATCCCAGTGCTACAGACCTATAATAAAGAGAGAAGAGTCATTTTTTTTTGGCGACGGCCTTTTCAATGCAGCACTGAATGCTTCATTTTTGTTCCTTTCAGCACGGCTTCTTTCTCCAACAAAAGCAAATTCTGAGTGACAGAAAAGTACATTTCCCTCTCTGCCCTGCAGCTCACTCTGTGACTGTGCAATCAACAGCAAAGTCTGAAATAGGGGAAAAAAAAGACCCAAAACCCGACAGTGCAGTGAATGATGAATGCCATACAAAAATATATGTCCTTGTATGGCCTCAAGCTTTAAAACAAGCAAAGTAAGAGCCCTGAAGAAATTACAGACATTCAAGAGACAGACAATCCTTTGCTATCAGGATCCTTTTTTTAATTTCAAGTCTCCCTGGCAACTATCTGCACTCCACCACTACTGTTTTGTTAAGTGACATGAGATTGAGCAAATTGGGTCAACACAATGAGAATGACCAGTAAGTGCCATCTTGTTGATAAGGAGTACAAAAATATGCTTAGTAAAAGGCCCATATATTTAGTTTATGACTTTTGTATGTTATACAGGTGACACTCAAACTAGCCATAGTTCACCTTCAGTAACAATTCTTCTGGCATTCATTTTTTCTTGGTCTAACAAAGCAGAATGGAAAGGCAGTGTCAACTGCACTTTGGATTTTAATCAGGTCTCATCTGCACTCCATTGCATCATCTTAATTAAAGGCAGGATTTTAAGCAAGCTGAAGCTGCTTTATACCCTATAGGTAAATGACCCAATCCACTTTAGTCTAATTTATGTGTAATTCTGCAGACCAATGCAAAAATGTCTAAGAGGCATTAAGAAGGAAATATGGAAACTCCTTGTGTGTACAAGCTTAAACTCAAATGTATTTTCGCATGAAGTCACTACATGAAGATTTTTGGATCCTTAGACTCCAAGAGAATCCTAGTGGAGTTTTGATTTTTGCACCCAAACAAAGTTGGGGATACACAGACGCAGCAGAGGATTAAAGAATTCTCCAGCTACAAGGACAGCAAAGAAGAGGGTTAGATATGGGTAGGAGCTGCAGTCACTGCAGTCAAGTGGAGCTGTAGTTCATCAAAGAACTGAACCTGAACTGGCTCTTTCAGAAGAGGTTTGAGGGCAACAACAGACATTTGCACTTGAATATATGAAGATTGGAATACATGATGTGAAAAATTAGAAATACTGGTTCAGGACATGAAATTCAGCATGTTAAAGAGACTGCAGAAAAAAAAATACTGGTATATTCAAGTCAAAGCTGAAAGGTAGATGGTATTCAGGAAAGTAAAACAAAAGTAAAGCCAGTTAGACATTGAATTGTGTTAGTAACATCTTACCAATTAGAAATATGGATTCCTTGGATGAAGCAGAGGTCAGAGTCATTTAGGAAATTTATAGTTTTAAAAGGTTATACTTACAGTACTACTAAGGGTTTGCAATTGTTGGGTTGGGAGATTACTAGAGGTTAATGAAACAAAAATTTCATCATCTTGGAAAGACTACCTTCACAAATCGACACAAAAACCCCAACGGTAGCATTCCTGACAAAGACTTGAAGTTAAAAAGCACTGCAAGAAAAAAGCAATGTTAATTAAAATGGTATTAAAAATGGGTTTGGATAGCAGGAAGAACTTTATAGAGGTACAGGTCATAGAAAATAAAGCGATATTAAAGTGAATCAGCTTTTTAAATACCAAAGTTAGATGAAAGGATAAACCAGTCGGTTTAGAAGGACAAAGTGGTGACAATCCAGAAAGCTCAAAAAAAACCCACAGCATATTAAAATGGAAATTAAGTTGGAATTTGTTTTTAATAAGACTATGAAGTTAGCTCTATGTTACCATATGACTATCAAGCAGCAAATAACTGCATTTGTGAATATGACTGATACAGAACTCTAGTTTTGCCTTCAGTACCATAGAAAAGCTTTAGAATGTCTTTTGAAGGGAAGAACTGAAGAAACAGAAAGTAAACAAACTACAAAGTTTTATTCAATATCTGCCTTTGATGAACTGAAAAAGTACTAACAAATGCAGTCCAGCTAGTCTAAGTGCACTCTATGTAGGCTTATTTTTTGAAAATGAGACTTCAGCTTGTCTGAATCTTTTACTTTTCATACTAAACGTTTCCTTTTACAAAATTCGATGATAAAGATTTCACATAGTTGGAAGGGATTTGCCCTAGACAGAGTCTGAGTATTAATTAAACCTCAGAATGTTATTTGTATGACACTGAAAGTAGAAAAAGAAAGCTAACTTGACAGCTTTATCTATCTGAGAAATCCTATCGTATTATTTCAATCACAGGCTCACTAAATTGTAGTACACAGAATTTCTAATATGTAGCTACTAAAAAGTGAATCTTTTGCCTCAGGAAACATGAAATATCTTTTAAAAAAAAAACCAAAACCAAAAACCAAAAACTAAAACCAGCTCATTTCCCAAAATCTGGAGAAATAAGATTCTGAAGCCATAGCTCGGGTTATGACAAGCATTGATTTTAACAGAACTAGAACTAAAAAGTAGATACAAACTTCCAAAAGCATATGCTGCGGTTACTTTTGGTATATTCCAGTAACTTGGGTCTGAGTTTGTTTTCAGGTGTGTATGTTTGCTAGTGGGTGTAATTGTTTACATCTTTGAGCAAGCAGGCCAGCGTTAATACCATGGTCATGTGCTACTCTGCAAAGAATGGTGTTATTCTTGTCTTAGCAGAAAAGCACTATTTGAATTTTTTAAATTGCTGAAAGTTCATGAAGTTCAGCTACAGACGAAGAAATATCAAAATGCAAATGATGTATTTGAGGAGAAAGGAAAACAGAACACATCCCTCTTATTTCAAGTAACCCAGTAAGTAAAAATTCTGTTTTCCCTCCTTCCTTGCTGAGAGACAGTCAGATCATTCAGCTGACACCTAATGAAAGATGGTTTTGAGAGAACCTTTCTGTCAAGAACTTCATAATCATTGAGGATAAACACACAGCAACACTAACATTAAAGTAACTGCTGATTTTAATATTCCTTAATGGAACACAGCGAGAGGCCTACAAACTGCAGAAATTCAAAACGCAAGGCTACAAGCCAAGAGGCTCTTGTTTTTCTCTCTATCTGCAAGATTCTAAATATGCAGATGCTCAGTAACCCAGCGGTGGGTACGGAGCAAGGACTTAGAGCTGAAACAATCACTGCCAAGTACTCAAAAGGGCACTAGCAGTGTGTAACGCACCCACAGCAGCAACAGGACAACGAAAGTCCCATCTCCCACTATTACTCTTCCCACAGTTCCTCATCAACTGAGAACTAATGATAATTAAGTAAATGTGTAAAATCTATTACACTGAACTGACACACATTAACTCTGATTCATTCACCATTAAAGCTATTAAAGAAATTCCAGCTCCTTGTCCTATTGAGATTTATGGTTCGTGTTTCCTAGTTCAAGATCCCCCCACCCTTTGCAAAGACCAGTGCAGGATCCCAAAGCCTTATTTTGCTCAGCCTTGCCAAAAATCTCTACCTCACATATCATAACAGGGCTCATGATAGCAGAATCACCCATGAAAATTAAAAGACAAAGTTTCCCCGTTAGAAGAGAACAGAAGGAGAGCGAGGTATTTCTGAGGAACAAAATCCATTACTTCTGCCACCAGAATCACATTTTGACCACAGTTGTCTTTGCAATTTCAATTTTCCATGCAGAAGTCAAAAAGTCAATATAAAGTCCTGACCCTCTATTTGACAGTCTGTTTCAATTAATTTGTCTCAAATTAGTACACTTTTTAAAAGCAGATTACTGATCCTAGATTAATGCTACACTAAAGAACCCTAATTTATTAATAGGACTGTTATGAAGCAAAGTTGATTTAAACAGACATATAAATTAGCATTACTGGAAACAGCTGTTGAAATTCAATTTCATGCAGAAAAATAGCCAGAAAAATAAAAATACTTTCTCAGATACTAATGATTCCTGATACATACAAACAATATAAAGCAAGTTATAGACAGTAAAAACCAAGACACACACGATAGTAAACCAAGTTATAGACTACTGAAAGTGATGGATCCTCTAAATTACCCCAATCCAACAATTATAAAAGCCACTATCTTTGACATATAGTAAATAAAGTGAGGTAGGAAAAGTCCAGACTTGATTGCAGTTATTAAGATTTACCCTTTTTTGCTAACAGATAAAAGTATATTCTTGATGAACTCTGGAAACCTGGGGGAAAAATCCCCATTTATAATAAATAGTAATCTTCTTAATAATGATTAACTTGTGTAAAAATAGTAACATTTTGCCTGTAAGAATCACTCAATGACTATATTAAAACTGCACATTTACATAATTTTAGCCGAAAGAACTACCCTCATTTAAATTGTTTAATTTACAGGAAACCAATACTAATCCCTAGATTAATAGAAGCACAAGACTTAAAAAAAAAAAAAAAAAAAAAAATAAAAAAAAAAAAAAAAAAAGATCAACCAGGAGCTGAGGCAGAAAATTATGTTAACATTTTGTACTGAAAGCTTCAAAGAAAGGATTTCTGCAGATTGTTAGAAACTCATTTGAGGATTTAGAAGTTACAATAAGCATATTGATAAGGTATTTATGTAAAATATGAAGCCTAAAAAGTCCCACTCCAGTAAAATAATTTTAAGTAACTGAAATGTACAGGTGGCAAGATATACGTTTAAAAGGTGAGGTCTAAAATCTCCAAGTCCTAAAAGAACCAAAAAAATAAACTATGCCCATGGGGCCAGAGTCCAAGGAGAGATGCATCTGACCTCTTGCAAAGCAGCTATGAAATGGGCAAAATTAGAACTTGAATGTAGGGTGTATTTGGAAAATGAGTGCTCTGTAGTATGAGAAAGCAGAATGTATGCAAGCCCATTACAGACCAAGGTAGGACTCCACATGATGGAAGGAGTCAACCAGTCCCACAGGGCCCGCACGTTCTGGAGCAGTTCGGTCCCAGCAGCTCCCTCACCCAGCAAAGGGCTGGGGAAGGCACCGTCCCCACAATTAGCAAATCAGGGCAAGTCGGGGACTGGGCCACAAAGCATCCGAGCTGGAGCACAGGAGAGAAAAGTACCATATCCACTGCTGTGGGAGTGGGTTGGAAAGGAGATCTCCCTCCTTCAGTAACAGTAAATTCCTATCAGACTGTCTCAGCTACTGGTTGAAGTGCTGCCTTACTCTTCGAAACTCGCAGTTCCCCCAAACCTAGTGGGTTTACTATTTTTTTTGATACCTGCTGTCAAGGCTTTACAAGGGGGTTTATAGCCACTCATTTTGATATTCTCTCACAGAGCATGGAAGTCATCCCCAGCAGACAACCAACACAGAACACAAACAGCATTTAGTCTTTTTCCTAGTACTGCATGTGCTTGATGTTGCCTCACGCCTATTTGAAGAAATCCAGCCACTATTTTAAGGCAGTAAGCCATTAAGTAATCATTTCTCCTCAATATTTCATTTTGCTTCCTCAAAACCACTTCAAAAATGTTATTTTTACTCATGGCACTGCTAGACACAGCTACTAAGAGCTTAGGGAAAAATGTTAATTATAAATAACACTAATTTCACTCTCAACACTACATTACATCATGCTACAACCAAAACAATCAGAAAAGCTGGCAATCACATACCAGATACAGTAACAGTGTATTCCCAATACAGCACAACACAGAATGTTAACCTGTCATCCATCCCTGAAGAACTTCTTAGCTATGCAAGTGTTAAGATCAGTCTTCTACTAAAGCTTCCAGAGGTGATGGCCAAGATTACAGCACTTCCAACCACGATCAGATACCTGAATTGTATATAAGAAGTGATAAGCATCTTGACTGCTTTCCCTAGTAGGCCAGCTGCCTTGGCAAAACAGTGAATGAAAACAGATGTTCCAGACTAAATCCCATCCCCTCCTGCAAACCATCAATTAAAACCATCTCTAAACACTCCTAAAATAGTTGCGTGTGTAAATCTCATGAGCTCTGAGGAATTTGCTGGGCTTCCTTAAGCATTCATGTGTTGTACAAAATGCCTGTTTTTCAGAACCAAGTGTAATACACATGTGTGTAGAGATCTATATATATACACCCACGATTATTCATATGCATACATGTTTATATACACGAGTGTACATGCATACAAATGCACACACACATGCATATTCAGATTGCCATGGTCCCAAGAAACTTTTTCAAACTGTTTCCAAGACAGCTGTATCTAACTCCAGAGCAATCCAAAAGCTAATTCAAAGTTTTCTCTCTGAAGAACTGTAGTGGCTGGACCCCAGCTGGATGCCAGGTGCCCACCCAGCTGCTCTACCAACTTGCCCTCCTCAGCTGGACGGGGGAGAGAAAAAATGCAGTAAAAAAAAACCTCATGGGTTGAGAGATCGCTCAGCAATTACTGTCATGGGCAAAACAGATTTGACTTGGGGAAATTAGTTTAACATCATCAAGAAAAATTGGGGTAGAATAATGAGAAATAAACCCAGATCTTAAAAACACCACCTCCCCACCCCTCCCCTTCTTCCTGGGCTCAACTTTACTCCTGATTTTCTCTACCTCCTCCCACGAGCAGTGCGAGTGGGTGGGGAATGGAGGTTGTGGCCAGTTCATCACACGCTGCCTCTAGTGCTCCTTCCTCTTCACGGGGAGGACTCTTCACACCCTTCCCCTGCTCCAGCATGGGATCCCTCCCACCAGAGACAGCGCTCCATGAACTTTTCCAAAATGAGTCCTTCCCACAGGCTGCAGTTCTTCACAAACTGCTCCAGCATAGGTCTCTTCCACACGGTGCAGTCCTTCACAAACAGCCTGCCCCAGCCTGGGTCCCCCACGGCGTCACAAGTTCTGCCAGCAAACCTACTCCAGCATGAGCTCCTCTCCCTCCATGCAACCACAGGTCCTGTCAGAAGCCTCTTCTCACAAGGTCACAGCCTCTTTTGGGCATTGACCTGTTCCAGCAGGGGGTCCTCCACAGGATGCAGACAGATATCTGCTCCACCATTAACCTCCATGGGCTGCAGGAGGACAGTCTGCCTCACTACGGGCTTCACCATGGGCTGTAGGGGAATCTCCGCTCTTCCGCCTCAAGTACCTCTCCCTCCTTCTTCACTGACCTTGGTGTCAGCAGAGTTGTTTCTCTCACGTATTCTCATTGCTCTCTCCAGCTGCAGTTGCTCAGGAGGCACTACCACCATTGCTGACTGCCTTGGAGCCAGTGGCACTGGCTTTATTAGACATTGGATTCTTTGAGAAACCTCTCCTTCCTGTGGGCTACTAATAAAACCTTACCACGCAAACCCAATACAAAAACAATGAAGACAGATGACATAGGCATTTGCTATTCCAGCATAAAAAAAAAGAATCAAAGCGAAGATTTGGTGCTAGCACCACAGTCAAACATACCTTTTTTTAAACTGTCCCTGATCTAACCCTCTACAAGACAGAATCTGACAAAAAAAAGTACTAAACAAAATAATATATGAAAAGTCAGTATTAAAAAAAATTTTGCAACTTCTGACATTTGTTAGCCACATGTTTGAACATCTGTTGGAGTCCTTTCTGACAGAGGGTTGTCCAGTCCCAACTTCATACTATGATCCTATTAATCACAATCAAAATGGGCACTCTCAAGAAGAGGAGAATATATTTGGCCTGTGCATAGCAAAGCTGGAATTCTCTTCTCCCAAGACATCTGATATAAAAAAACCCAAAAGCTCATTAGAAACATTTCTGAAATTGTTTTCTGTCACCAGAACTATTCCAAACCTGCAAGTGGCTTAAAACCAGCAAATCTGTTGCATAGTGGCATTGATACAAGAGGAAGCAAAACTGACAGTGCAACTCCAAAAGTCATAAAAGTCTTATAATTCTTTGGCCTGAAGGATTCCATCAAAAATAAAATGTTCTACCATAATATAAAAGAAGACTATCTTCAAGAAAGAGTCAAGTGAAATTTAGTGTTATTAAAAACCAAAAGTATAAAGATAAATTCTGACTAGTGAATTTAAATACCTTTTTACTTTGGAATAGAAGTGATACATCCCAGAACAAACCTTTTGATTTCTTTCACAGTTTTTCAGAACACCACCAGGTTGTGAAGTAATTTTTTTTTTCCCTTGGCTGAAAATAACTGTGCTGCGAATCATCAAGAAAACCATTACACAGCACTTCCTGGGCTCTGCTCATTCCTTTCAGCCAAAGAACTGCAGTTTGCATCCTTTCTGGAGCCACTTTCAGCAGAGTCAAGGCACTTCAAAATACCATTACAACCAAAGCTGCCCTCTACGCATAATTATGCGGCATTAATATACAACTGTAAATTCACAACTCTTCTCTAAAGCAATTACCCAGATAAGGCTTTGCTAAATTTGTGCCAATCTTTTACTACAAAGTATCAGATATCAGAAACAAAGCACTCTACAGGAAGGACAAAATTGCCAGAAACAAAGCACTCTACAGGAAGAACAAAATTGCCAGGCTGAGCTCTAGATTAGGAGAGCAGAAAGGGAAAAAATGTCAAGAGTATCACACAGAGGAGGAAACTGGATGCAGACAGACCGAATGGTTGCCAAACAGGCATAATTTAAAACATTAATGCAACACTTGGTAGTATTAAAAAAAAAAAAAAACCAAACAAACCCCACACTTTAAGTCGTATAGAAAAAAAAAGAGATTTTTCTCCCTTGTGTGATCTTTATGCTCAAAATGTTTGAACCTAGAATTTTAACTCTTAAAACTGCCGTCTTTTCTCAAAGATTCACATTTTTGCATGCACCATATTAACAGCCTCCTATCACGGATGACAGAATACTTTAAAAACCCTGTTACAAGCAGGTTCTTCTCCAACAGTGAAAACAGTAAGGAAAGACCCTAAGATGTTCCCGAATTGCCTCTGCTCTCTGCCTACCTTGTTACATCAGCCATCAACAAGGTCTCGTCCAAAAAGTTAATTAAAAAATCTGGCAGGAAGAGACATACACTGTGCTGATCTAGAATCTGTTAGAGGATTTATTTATGGCAGCGTTGCCTATTGCAATCAAATACTTCCCTAGAAGATTTATATTAGTCTACCAGTTAATGTAGCAAGTGTTCCATTATCTGACACTGCACACATAGTATTCCATGTATGCAACATCTTGTCTGTATACAACACAGACAGAAAAAAAAAAAAAAAAAAAAGAGGAAAAATACAAGGAAATTCTGCCAACAGTTTTTTTCTGTGAAGTGAATCTTGACCACAAACACTTCAACTTGAAATCAGTTTGCTCCCATTATGCCGTACCTTTTCCTATATTAAAATGTCACATACTTGGCTTTTAGAGAAAAGAAGCTGAAGTTATTCCTGTTACTATTCTTATAGAAAGAACATTTACATTCTTTGCTATTACCTGCATTAATACTAATCACAAAGATTACTTAAACTATTGGAGTGGAGAACAGACTGAGCAAAAAGGGATTAATATTGATACCTCATACTAATCTCTTTGAAACAGAATTTTCCAAGGGCAGTTCATAGATGTCTACAGTGAGTAACTGAGTATTTTACATCTTGACACACTTAATCAAGAGGGGGAATTTTAAAAAGACCTCTGATATCTATTTTTCTTACCTGCAATCGTAGGACGTTAACAGCCTAAGAGTCAGAACTTGAGAAAAGATACCAGGAAAACCATTTTTGGCATAGAACATGTGTTTACAAATAAGGACAATTAGGGGCCATGAGAAAACCAGAGAGAGGTGGAAAATACTTGTAGTTACAAAAGGGAAGTATTTTATGATGACACGTCTGCCTACTGAATGGAAAAAAATAGTAACAAATAGGCTGAAGATTCCCTTGCTATTCTGATATTTTGGATATGGAGAGCTTTTGCAGAGTCCACAGCATGTCATAGCAGGAGCCTCTGTACCAGAGTTCCCTTTTAAATCTTCCTGACTCAAAAATCTATCTGAAGAACTTAATTAACAGCAAGTTTAATATAGGGTCTCTAAAGTATACTGTCAGTTTTCACACAGAGTAGCAAAATCAAAATAAGACAGCCATAAGCAGCAAAGAGAATGAACTCTGCTTGTCACACACAAAACCTGTGCTTATTACCTCCCCCTTTCTTCCCACAGGGGGGAAGGGAGGGGTATGTGAAAACACACAGCTCTGCTGAACAGAACATCCATCACACAGAGCCAACCCTCCCCACCACTGGATGGTATCAGATACGCTATGGGTTCTTTCCTAAACGCTCAAGTTTCTTTTTGGATGCCGGAGGAGTTATTTCTGGAATTATGAAAATTTTACACGTCTCTTCCCATGACCTTTCTGACATTCAAACTTTGCTGAATAGCTCCCACACTAGGCTGCTCCTTCTGAGAAGGAAATTTCATGTTCCTTTTCCTTAGTGGCAGATAAATTATGGATTGTCCACAGCGGTGATTAAATACAGTTTACAAATACACTGGCATATCAGCCATTCAAAAATGCCTGACCTTTTTTTTCTGGCACGACCTTTCTCTTTTCAACCCAACAATGGACCTTGTCAAAATAAACTTTCAAGAGCTGTTCTGCACCATATCTCACTCATGTTGTAGGTTCCACAGGCTATTCCTATAGTCACAGTTACGGCCCAGGAAAAAACTAAAAAAAATAAAATCAAGCACTCCAAAGTCAGCAAATGCCAAAGATATTGCCAGAAACAACAGGCAAGATGCCTGGGAGCCTTCATTTGACCTTGCCCTGAGTGTATGCATTAGGGTTAATTTTTTAGTTATAGGATCACATCCTATATCCCCCCAGCAAGGCTGCTGCCCAACTGATATGAAAAAAAGAAGAATCAACACACATCTACTGGGCAATCACCCAATATTCTGATTTCTTCTCAGCATTTGAAATACAACCTGAGGCCTTCTATACTGAGCACTACTCAAGTTTCCTGGTGTGGCATTCCATAAGGCTCGTTATTATATCAACCGAGCGTCTTCTAAGCACTGTCCTCAAAATACATCCCTAAACTAAATAAAGCATTACCCCAAGAGTTGAGATGGAAGATTTCAGGCACAGAAAGGCAAAAAAGAAATCTTCAGGATGTGTGGATGCCAAACTGAAACACCTAGCAGCCTTTTTTCCAGACTAGGTAGCCTCACGTAGTATTCTTATTACATATAGAAAGTTCTGTATTACTTATTACATGTATATTCTATATACATAAATATGCATACTTATATATATACATATAGGTCCTATATACATATAGATTCTATATTCTATATTACATATAGAAGTTCTGGTTTATATTTACTTACTACAAAATTTCTGTGAATTCAACTGCACCTGGGAACTCATGGCACATTTTGCAAGTCAAATTCCAGGTTCTTAAGTTGAACCAAAAGAAAAATACAAATAGTGACCATTTACAGAAACTCTGATTTTAAGAGAATCACCATAAGAAACCTCAGAGAGGTTGGAACACAGTCCAGCTCTCAACACAACACTGAGCTGTACTCTATAATTAAATTCTAAAATAGAGTCAATGACATGGCTGATAGTCCCAAGCTTCTCAAATATATACTTGGATGAAAAATGTAGGTCACCATACTAAAAATAAGAGGATTACTTATGAAGGGCTGAAATTTTGTTACGGGGCGAAGGACGGGGGTGAAAAGACATGAAATGACCAAAACCAAACCACACAACACAGAAAACTGGAGTCATGTGTATGAAAACAGGTGGCAAGTTTGCACCTCAAAGCAGCATCACGCCAAACAGCAACCTAATGAAGGAGAACGGAAAATAATGCCATATGTGAAGCTCTGTAATACTTTGTGGGACAGAATCTAGTAACTCAAAACCTGGTGGGAAAAAACATTCTCACAGGAAGCTGCAAAGCAGTTAGGGATTTTGACCAGTGTTTTTTCAGTACATGTAAAGTGTGGGATACGATGAGTACTACAGACACATACATCTGACACACAAAAACTTAACAAATATAAAAATACCTTTTTTTTTATACCACATAGAATACTGTGAAAAACTTAAGCTAGAGGGGTTCTAGATGTAGCACATGCTAAAAGATAAATACCAGCCAAAAGTTATTAAATCCGAACAGCAGATCTCTGTGCAATCCAGTCCTGATACTATTTAACGGCAGCTCTGTGCTGCTAATGGTTTCAGAGGCAAAGCTAATTAAATAAAAAGCTGAAAGAATCATGTTATTATTTCATTAACTGACAGAATTTAAAAAAAAAAAAGTTTGCACCAGATAAAACTATAATAAAATCTTTTATGTTAATTCCAACCAATTTGTGATTTTTGTACCGTATCCACATACCACATGTAAATGCAAAAGGGCATAGCAGAATTCCCCAAAACTAAAGATGTATTAAATGAAATTAAGACTGAGAGTATGGACTTGTGTATACACTATGAGTGCAGACACACTTTTATTACACAGGTACAACTGTAAAACATGTGACCAACCCAGGAAGTCAGGAACAATTCTAAAACAAAACCGTGTCGTAATGCAGAAATACATTCTCTCTTCCCCCTCCGACGGGGAAGTGAAATAACCGTCAGAACAAAACTAGCACAAAAAGCAGTGTCTTCTTTACCCTTTGATGACTTCAAATGAAGGATGGATATCCTTCTGGCAAATGCACTTTAGCTAAGCACAAATTGCATTTTGGTCAGATCAGCCGAAAGATGAACTGGATAAAGGCCTGTAGTACGTAAAGGATGGCAGAGTAGATGACTTAACGGTCCCTTCTAGCCCCAAACACTATCAAAAGCTATCCCAAACAAAACCATGCAATGAACACATTACAATCAATTAAATCATGCCGACACTGACTAACCTAGAAGTCTCTCACCATCCTCTTTGCCAGAGATAAAGATCACCTTTGGAGGTGTTATCCACAAGGTACAACAGCAAAATGAATCCTCTACACTTCCTTATATTCAAATACAATTTGCTATGTACTTGAACATATATACCCTTTCATCTTAAGTCTCCCTGACCCACAGAGCTTCATCTAATATTCAAACCATGGAGAGTAACCCAAGCAGTAACTCTCTCTCACAGCTCCTAAAGAAAAGTTAAAGAACGGGACACCACCTTTGCAGCATGAAAATTCTAAATCGCTAGCGGTGTCACCACAACTGTGTTCTCCCTCAAATTACTGCAAATCTTTCAAACATTATGTTTGTTATATGCCACAACTGGCCTTTCTTGTTAACAAAACTGAAAGAGTAAGTATAGCGTACAGAACAGCTTCCCATCCCAACAATCAACACAGCTCTCAAAAATGAGGTTAAACCGTATCTCCAGGCAGCTGTCAATAAAGGCAGGGCACATAATTCTATCCCAAAACAGTACAAATATTTAAGTCTAGTTTAAATCACAAAATATGCCATACTTTCTATTTAAATTGCATACTTAGAAAACACTAGGCCATCATTGCACTTGTTTGGATATTACCATTCTCAGCTAGACAGGATCTCAATGAAGAAGGAAACTACTTCGTGTAGGCAAACATCCGCTTAGACAGAAAAATGCATTTCCAGTATTTCTATTAAATTAATTCTGAAAATTACTATAATCCATGTAGACTATCCCTTAACTAATAAGACTTTATTTAATTTCTTCTACAAATAATCCCATTAAAATATACACTAATTAACATTTTTCCTTTCCAAAGGCCAAAGACAAAAGTTATCATCATCTTTGCTTAAAAAAAGCCCAAACCCAACATCTGACCCAAAAAAAAATCCCCAGTAAAACAAAGCAAGAAAAAGAAATAATAAAAACCATCACCAAAAGAAAACACCTCCTTGGAAGAAATGCTTCTTCAGAATATATGTGTTTTGAGCAATGAAAAGCCATGTTGACAAGTGAAAAAAGAAGGCATGATTAAATATGTAAAGGCAAAATATTTTTTTTAATTGTGAAACTTAGGAAATATGATTATGTTTTCTGTTGCATTTCTGATAAATCTGATTTAAAGTAATTCCTTGCACTGCAAGAACAGAAGAAACCAATGTTGATGAGAAGGCAAAATTTATGAAACATAAAACTGTGCCAAAACAGGCCACTCTTCACTTACTTTGCAGAAATGACTGACCCACCCCAAAAATAAGTCGGAGTAATTTTTACTTTGACAGGAGTTGTTCATATCTCTGCTGACTATAATGAAGAAAAGCATTTACTTTCCCAAGTAAGCAACTATCCAAGAGCAGATTTTAATAATTACAGGCTTCAGAAGAACTCCTGGATTTGGACACCTGCTCTCTGAAAAACAGCACTAAATCTTGCTCTGTTTACAAAAACTGACAGAGATTACAACTGTTCCACAAAATCGCTTTACTCACTTAGAATCACAGAACCAGAGAATTGTCTGGGTTGGAAGGGACCTTTGAGCTCATCTAGTCAAACCATCAACCTAACTCTGATAAAAAAAACAACAACCCATCACTAAACCACTTCACTGAGCACTATGTCAACTTTCAAATACCTCCTTTTAAATACTTCTTGGTGTCTACCTAGACTTGCTTTAACGTCCTTTAGTCTCCTGACTACGTGCTACTGATGAACTGGGGACAGAACTCCACTATCAGATGTCAGGTTCTACAGACAGCAGTCAAATAAAATAGCCCAAAGTTGGGTTTTTTTTTCCATGTTCAAAGGTAGGCTTTGCACCCTTACAGTCAAATTCTCAAAAACAGGGTATCATCTACAAATGTTTCTATGAATGCACGGAATGTCTTCCATAAAGCTATTTCCTGTACACCTTCCCATGCATTTACAGAAGGCATTTTACAAATCCTTCTTCCTCTATAAATGTCTAAATCCCGGCAGGTTTCTGGCAGGCCACCAAAAGTAAACCACTGAGCAAACAGCAAGAGAGCTATGGGCTGTATATACAGAGCATCAAGCAACTAAGTATTTCTCCCTGCGTAGACACAAGACCAAAACCTCCTGCTGTTACTGCCATCCCAGATGACAAAAGGCAAGGTGGAGAAAGTGCATTTGTGACATCGGATGTCCAGTGGCCATCACTCAATGCCAACAAGCCAAAAATCTGTAGGAAGTAGATTTACTGCTACTACTGATCAAAGAGGAAGCAGGAAAAGGAGATAGTGCTTTGTTTTAGCCACGCTAAGCTCGAGCTGACAGATATTCATAAGAAAATGTCAGAGAAAGAAGCTGAGACATCACTTTAGGCACCAGGGGTCAAGATTCGCACAGGCAGATGAATGGGAATTGCCAACACAAAGATGACAAGTGGCTTTTCCGTTACTCTGTGTCTTCCATGACAATATTTACTTCTGGTTGTCTCTGACTGATTAATGTACCTTGGTTGTTCTGCCCAGGTTTAGAAAGGAACTGTTCTTGCAGTCCTCCCCACCCCCCTTACCTTTGGATAACCTCATCCATAAACAAAAACTGAAAACTGTATGGATAGGGACATCTAAAGCTGATGACAAGGTAAATAAAACAGTTCTGTGATTCTTTTTTATTTTGTATTTTAGTGGCCTCTTCCTAGAAACTTTTTAAAAGGGGCATGGTGGAAATGGAAGAGTAATTCCATGTATGCTGCTTATATTGTAAATATTTTACATCACAAAAATAAATCTGAGAAGCCAACCTATTTTTCAACTGGCAAGGAAGTTAGACACTAGGACATTTGCAAAGGAGATTTTACAGCCGATTTAACATGATCTTCATTATCTGCTAGAAAGGAATACCCAGATCTATATAAACAATATCCATACAACATGATCTTGCTCAGTGAGCCAAGATCCAAAGTACAAGACCTCCTCAAACTCCAACTGAAACACATAGAAGACACATTGAAAATCCATTTTGCAAAAGATATCCAAAGCAAAGTGTGATTCAGGTTTCCAGGATACTCTGCAGGCACCTATTCTGTTTCATTGCAAAGTCTTCAAATCTCTCTAAAGTGTACACACACACAAAAAAACCCCCAACCAAACAAACTAGAGTTATACAGAAGAAATCTTTGAATTGAACTGTCTGGCATTTTTTTGCTGCATGAAATCAGCAACAACTTAGCAGACAACAAACCCCAAAGAAAATTCTGGAATAAAGTTTTACTTTGTGTTTGCATTCATTAACTTGGAAAAGCAGGGAAAGAAAATCCATGGACTCTGCATCAGCACTTTTAGTAAGTTAAAAAATGATCGGAAGTACTTTAATTTGCACTTTTCAGGTATTGGAAGAAGACTGTATTATAGATGAATATCAGAAAAAACTCTTACATCCAAAAAAAAAAAAAAGAATAATTTGCTAACATACAGGAGTGTAGGATAATGCAAAACTTTTAAAGTTAGAGAAGATCCACACAGGATTTCAAACTAAGGCAAGAATAGGCAGCATGGGATGAATTAATGAGCCTCCTCATCAAAAAGTCCATGTTTCTTTCTTGAATATGCCAGCAACTACTCAGTGTAAACCTAATCAACAACTTAAAAGTTGCAAAATAAATTACAAAAAAACCAACAACCAACCACTCTGAAAGGTATAAAATACTTCCACATGGGAATGAAACTGGCTGTTATTCCAGTGATGCTATCCCTTCTTTCACAAGAATATACAAACTATAATTGTAAGGATTTTTTTTTTTTAAATCAATGATTTAGATAACAAAGAACAGCCTCATTCATCTCACTCTCCAGAATCAAACTATGTGCTGTGGTAAATCTCATGCACAAAATCCAAGTATGTTAAGGGCAGGAAGATAAAATAAGTACTCTGGGGACTACATGTTTGATCTAAAATAATAAAGACATAATTCTGTTATTATGAACTGACACAGAAGCAGCAGATTATCCAATGAATTTTACCAATCACACTGTGCACACCTAGAACAGGAACTAAATTTAACATAAATCAAGGTGAAAACACAGTTGGCAAAGGAGAAGAGTAAGGCAGACTTGAAGAGTACCCTAAAGAATGTGCTCTAAATCACATGCCAGTCAGAGCTATGATGGTTATTTAAATCTCGCACTACAAAAAAAAAAATAATAATCAGAATATGTGTATAAATAAGTCTTACAAACAACTGCCTACTGATTTAAAGGCACCTATGTCTCTTTAACATAGGAAGTTTCTATGTATTCTGAAGTTACATATATCTTAAAACACCTACCTAGAATAAAGACTACTAATTTTCTGTCAATCAAAATGAAAGATTATAAATAAAGGGGTTTCTCAAAATCTACTTCATAGGTTTTTTTTTTTTTTCAACTATACTTAATATTTACAAATATTTTCATTTTTTGCAATTTATGACTAAATATTGCTGGATTCACAGAAAAACGAAGTGCTTTCTGTCCAAAATTTGAACACATTAAGACATTTTCAAGTATTTAATAGAAAAAGTATAATATTATGTTCTTAATAAGCACTTGCAAACTTAGTACAACTATGAATTCAGAAACGAACAGAAGTAATTTATAAAGAAAAGAAGTTTTATATTTTTTCTCTGTGTGTTACATTATTTTCTGGTCTTTGTGATGCACATCAGACTTTGTCAGTTAATACGAAAGGTTTAGAAAATGTATCTTTATCAGCAAGCTGAAGGAGAAGAAATGGCTGGAGAACTATTTCTTCCATCTGCTAATGTTCAAATATATCCAAGTGGTAATTACAGTATCAATTTGAATTACATTTGTCAGAAAAAAAATAAATGGTAAACTCTTGGAAGAACCCAGCTGAAAAAGGTCACGGTAACACCAAGCACTAATTGATTTGTGTAGCATCACACAGCAGTATGTTCCGGTTCCTACACATTACCTCAGGAAAGCCTACAGTCAACTGCACTGACAAATCTGACAACAGAAAACAGCCAACATTAGTTACCTTAAATTTTCCATCAAAAAACCCCAAACCACAAAACAGGAGAATGATTAAATCTGTTGCAAAGTCCCAGTGTGAGGAGTCAAATTAGGTCTAAAAGATAACTCATAGAATCAGAGAATGGTTAAAGTTGGAAGAGGCCTTAAAGATCACCCAGTTCCAACCCCCAGGTTGCTCAAAGCCCCATCCAGCCTGGCCTTGAACACCTCCAGGGATGGGGCATCCACAGCTTCTCTGGGCAACCTGTTCCAGTGCCTCACCACCCTCACAGGAAAGAATTTCTTTCTGGTATCTAATCTAAATCTCCACTTTTTCAGTTTAAAACTATCACTGCATTCTCTGATAAACATTTAGAACTCTCATACAGTTAATAAAATGCCTCAAAAGCAGTATGTTTAATAGGTATGTTATGAAGTTGTGAGGGAACATATCTATTTGAACAGTCTATAGCTAGCCTTTTTTCTTATTCTGGCAGAACCACAACTAGTGTCCTCACACAGAGTGGGAATACGAAACCAGGCAGTTATGACCCATTCCTATACCTCAGATTTTTAACACTCAGCCATGAAACCTTATAGGTTGAAATTTCTGTTCCCCGCAATTGCCATAAAGTTACTTTAACATTAAATATTACGCATGTTGCGTAATATAAAACTCTACATTACAGCCACGGAGTAACAGAAGCACATACAGACTAAGATAGTTTGGTATCCTCTCATCCAAAGAGCAGATGATCCATTCAAATCCCCTTTGTAATGAACTCTCCCACCCTCCTTCCCCTTTGTAATGAACCACCTCAGCTGGGGCCACAGGGATCAAGATGCAGGAGCTGAAACTCCATCACAACTCCAATTGAGAGGGTAACTGACATGATGCTCTTGGAGAGCAGCGTAGGGGAAAGGGACCTGGGGGTCCTGGTAGACAGCAGGATGACCATGAGCCAGCACTGTGCCCTGGTGGCCAAGAAGGCCGATGGCATCTAGGGTGCGTTAGAAGNATATGAAGAAAAACTTCTTCACAGTGAGGGTGACAGAACACTGGAAGGGGCTGCCCAGAGAGGTTGTGGAGTCTCCTTCTCTGGAGACATTCAAAACCCACCTGGACATGTTCCTGTGTGACCTGATCTGGGTGTTCCTGCTCTGGCAGGGGGTTGGACTAGATGATCTTTCAAGGTCCCTTCCAATCCCTGAGATTCTGTGATTCTGTAAAGGATTAAAATTCACAGCCCAGTCTAGCTTGTACGAACTAGTTTGTTCGGAATATATTCTGAAGCAAAGCACAGCCTTCTCCTTTGCTAATGAAGGGAGAGATAAAAAGTATGGCTGAGTGGCAGGAGGGCGGGATTGCACACATTGGCGAACAACTTACAAATTAACTCTCATCAAACAGAGCAGGGTGAGTTGTTTGCTTATTAAGCACTGAAGAGACTATCAACAGCAGCGAGAACACCTAGCTACGGCAGACAAATAAGATCACAAAGATCTGCAAAGCAACAGGTCCAGAGGTGGTTGTTAACTATCCAAATTACTTATTGGAACACCCCGATTGAGCCTAGTAATTACAGCCACGCCACAAGATCCGAAAGCATTCTCTCAATGTCAAATTGCTCTCACAACAATTTAATTAACAATCCCATAAAACCCTCTGACAACTTCTCCCAGAAATACTTCCAACAGTTTGAAAGAAGCAAACCCCCCTCCACTGGTTATCGTGGACCAGTTTGTTGTCCTCCCAGTCAATTCAGGACTGTTCTGGCAATTTCTTTGCCAATGCTTTCATGACTTGCCTTTGTCTATCTCAAAGTTACCTTCTTAAATTGAGGTTTTCATTACTCCTTCCAATTCCAAGGCTAAACACTGAACAGGTAAACCTGCTTAGACATGTCCAAAAAATCTGCAATTACTAGTTCATTAAAATTCAGACATTTAGTAACACAAACAGGAAGAATGGATTCCATTACTATATAGTTCACGGAGGTCAAAACAAACATTCGTGTTTTCACACTAGTAACCTTTAACATATTTTACCATTGCTACTGAAACTCACTGGAAAGTCGTAATATATATACTAGTTTAGAAATTCACTTATTTAGACCTTAATGTATCACATGAGACATCTCATTGTTTTAAAAGTTTTGCAAGTTTCACATGCTGCCTTTGATTTTAGTTCAATCCATTTAAGATGCTTGACCACACCATTTCTAAAAAGGTGACTCTATAAGCTTCTCCAGGGGCAGAAGATGGCTTCAGGCAAAAACCCTTTCCATGGAATATGTCAAGATGCTGAGGACTACAAGTACCATTTGTTTCCAAAGAGCCCTCAGGCTTTGCAAGAGATAGACTGATGGATTGCCTTAGTAGGCAATAAGGAAACTGTATGTTTACCACTGGAATATAATCTTTTCTACTAACAAGAAAATGCATTTATAACAGCTGATTAATATGAACACAGGAAGAGAATATGCTTGATAATAAAATTAGGTTTGGCTTTTGGTTTTTTGGTTTTTGGGGTTTTTTTGCATGCAGTAAGAATGAAAAATACCATCTGGTCAATTTGGATAACCTACTAAATTTTTCATGTCATAGTTCATAAATTACCTTTCATAAGACATCAGTGAATATTTAAATTGATTTCTTCCCACATTAATAGCCTACTATGATAAATCTAAACTCTAGATTGCAGGTTGCTTTTAAAACTCTTTTAAATGAGTCACCAATAGCCCTCCCTTTTCTAAAAGTTTTAAAGTCCCTTCTAATATCACCTCTACACAGTAATAGTTACCATGCATTAAGTCACTGATGTAATTATGTTCTACTCAATACACAGCATGCTCCCTCCTCTCCCCACCCCCAATAGTGTTGCATTATTAATAAACACAAGAAAAATAACAGTTTCAACTAATACTCTCCTGACATTTCATAGATAAATTCTTGAATAATGGTAGTGGAACCATCTTCTCCAAGAAAAGGCCAGCTATACACAAACCACTGTGGATAAAGCCTTCTCTAGCCTGCTTTGCCAAAAACTTCTCATGATGACAATTCCACAGACTTCCTCGGAAATTTATTTCAGTCCTTATCTATCCTTATGCTTGGGAAGGGTTCTTTCCCCTAATGCCTCTAAGCTGTATACTTCCTGCTGCAAGTCAGAACTTCCTGTCACATCCCAGACAACATGGAGAAGCATTTATGATCATCCTTCTACATGTCCAAAGGCAATCACCATAAATCACCATCATCATCTCTGGGTAAAATAAATCCCAACCTTTTTTACAGTATCTGGGGTGGTGAGAGGGGTGGGGAAGAGAAGGAAGAAATTCTTGTGATGAAGAGACTGCCAGTTTTACTGATAGGTTCTCTAATTTTGAGAGATGTAAAGGGAAAAAAAGTTCAGAAAATTGAAACTAAAAAAATGCAAGATATTTCTCAATTTAACAACATAACTTATCTATTGTTAGGAAAGCAATACCCAGGAGAAGACAGCATCTTTCATTACACTGCCCTTATAAATCACCCCAAGCACAACCAGGACTGGAAGGAAGGAGACAGAGCTCTCCAGTAAAAGCAACATTAAAAACACATCTTCAAGTAATTAAACATATGTCAGGTCTGATCCACAGTAACAGTTCACACTGACACTAACAGCATTTAGCAATTTGGAGGGGGGAGGGGAGAGCGGGGGGTTTGGTGGGGTTTTTTGTGTTGCTTTTTTTGGGATGGGGGGGTGTACAGCTGGTTTTGGGGTTTTTTTCAGGGGGGTTGTTGTTGTTATTGTTGCTTTTTTTTGCACATCATCACATGTTCGGAAGAGAACGCAGGCAAAGATTAAGATTTCAATTCACAGAAATCATCATTCAAGTCTGAAAAGAATAATCTCACCTAACCAGATCTCTGCATGGATTCTTAGTGCCGTATTTGTCATAGTTCAGTGCTGCTGAAAGAGAAGTCCACTTATCCTCAACCGATTTCTCTTTACAGAATTTTTTTAAATTGTTTTGCACAACACAGCACAGAATTTGTTGAATCACTATCCTGCAGTAACCAAGCACTGCTGCAAGGAGAAATGTACTACTCTAAGGAGTTTCATTTCACTAGGTTAGTCCTACTAGTGGAGTACAAACTGAAATCAGTTTCTGAAGAACAATTTAAAGCGTGAGCATGTTGGGGGGAAAAAAAATTCTGAAGAAAAAAAAAATGAGGAAGATACCATCTTAAAAAACAGTGCACTCCAAAAGATATTTTTGTCTGTAATAAACAAGACCTTAGAGTTGGCCTTCAATTTGTAGTATGAATTGCACTACAAACCACTTTTCTAGAACAGAACTACATTTCAGATACTACATCCTCTCCTAAAAAGTAAGTCTGTCCTCAATCAAAAAGAAAAAAAATGAGTAAATATATTAGCAGGGTTGCATCTGTCAGTGGTCATTTTCTCCTTTGGAAAGATTCCACTATGTGTCAACTTCTGCTCTACAGGTAATACCTTTATTAAACGGGTGACACAGTTGTGTTCACAAATGTAACATGCGATGACTTGATAGAAGCTCTCCCAGAAGCCAGGCTCCCAGCTCAAAGTCAGTCACAAACAGCAGTAAAATTTAATCGATGTCTTACTAGTAGAATAAGACAGCCCCTTTAAAACTCTGTTTTCAGCAAATAAAGAAAAAGGTTTGTTTGTGGATGATTAAACTCCAGTGGAACCTGCCAGAACAAGAGTCGCTTGCGTTCAGCTCCCTTAGGGGGAACATCCTCCTCAGTCATTCCCACAACTGCTGAAATCCTCTCAGCGTCCTGAGGGTCCCTTCATTTAAATGAGGGCAGCCAGTGGCACAATATTGTATAGGAAAGGTCAGTAGTTCTGAAATGCATTCTCTCCCATTGCTCAGAAAGACTGCTGGCCACAGTGACCTTCAGAACAAGGTTCATCTTTTTTTCCCAGGCTTTGGGCAAGAAAAATAAACTTGACACGGCAAGGAGCCTTGATAACTAGCTGAGGAAGCAGCTGGTGCCAATCTTCCTGCAAAAAATCTATCCCAAATCATAGTGGAATAATAAATAATAACAAACAGCAGAGCAAAAGTAGTTTTGCTTTTTGGTCCTGCCAGCTATTTAGTATTTACTAGTTTTTGTGCCTGCTGATCAACACAGCTGGGGAAAATCCATACTGAAGCAAAAATGATCACCCAGTATGTCTGGTACACGCATGCCCAGACCTCTGGGTTGCCTGTTGTCTGACCAACACTTGGCCCTTTCATAACTGCCACGTACAGTTAAACAGGACTTTGAGGTGTTTATACGGGGTTTTTTTCCACGCATCCTACACCAATGCTCTCACTGGAGATCCACGCTGACGTCCTCAGCTTCCTCCAGCAGCAAAATGAACTTTACTCCACTTGAGTCAACACGGCTATCAGAAGGTGGAGTCATCTTACAAACCGAAAATAAATTTAGAAATACCATGTATGACCCAAGCTGAAGCAGCAAGAAGTTTCTTCCCTTCACCTTCAAAACAAAAAATAGTTATTATTTAATACTAACATACGAAAAGCAAAAATGAAAGCTGATTGTCAATGGGAACACAAGAATTAAATTGCAAGAATTACACAAAATAATAATACAGTAGGTTCTGAAGTTCTACAATACAATAAATAAAAACAGTCAACGTAGAGCTGGTATGCCTAATTACCACACTATCTGCAGTACATTACCTTGTAAAGAGTAGTGCCTTAAGCATTAAAAGATTGTTCTTTTGCAAATGTATAAAATGGTCACAAAATGAAAGTTGTCTGCACTAAATACTATTACACCACAGACCCTGCCAACCTAAATTTGCTGTGAATTTCCATTTCACCGAGACCCAAGCAGTTTCATCGGTCATTTTGCTATTCCACAGGTCTGATACTGACATGTACTTACATCAAGTAGTTCCCCTTATGCAACNGGGGGAGGGTGTTTAATATATAGCAATAGCTACACAAGCAACATTTAGACCCCTTTAATCAAGAATTCTGTACAATTTGAGGAGCAAAGAAAAACAAAAGCAACTTTAAGAGACTTATCTGCAAGACTTGTGGAAATGAGAAGAAAATAGGGCAAGACTAGAACACCACTACAAAATGAATGAAGGCTCTTGCCTTTACCTTTCCTACCCCAGCAATAAGTTCCAAAGCTGCCTTGAGCAGAAGGAAGAGGCAGCCTTGCTCCTTACAGCTCTCTGAGAAGAGCTGAAGGAAGAAGCATCAGTCCACAGAACAGCATGGTAAGAAGCAAGCACATGCAAGGTTATTTGGAAAGAGGAGACAAAGGGAGACAGTGATTTGTGAGTGAGAGTGCATGGAAAAGAACAGAAATAGTGCCTGCTTGGGAACTTGTTCATTTAATAATTACACATAGGAAAAACTATGCTCAAACAAACTGCAATGTTGCTGTGTTCAGGACTGCAAAAATGAGATAAAATGCCAGCATGCCTGCAGAAATTAGATTTGACACCCTTCTGCCAGGCCCTCCTTCTCCCCTGTCATAGATCTAATGGCAGAGCTTTTAGTTTCAAGCCTCCTCCCACCCTCTGAGGAGCTCCGTTTCACTTCAAGCCGTGGATGGGACTGTTCTGGAGATAAACTTGAGTTTAAGTGAAGATGACTTTTGTGTAATAATACACAGAATGTGAGATTGCAGAAATGGGAACAACAGAACATCCATCTTGGAGAGACCATCAGACTCTCAGACTCCTGGCTATGCATAACAAAGATTCAGAATAACTTACTACCTTTTCGATATGTAACCCGCAAGCCTGTCTCCTGGGTCTTTCCCTCACCTGGAACTCGAAATAAAAAAAAGAAAAACTTTGGACAGAGCCACAGAGTCATGAAAGATGAGCATAAGAGAAATCAAAACCAGTAAGAACAAAAAAAGCTATTTCTGTACTAAAAAAAAAAAACCACCATAAAAATATTTTGAAACCTTAAAGCACTACTGGAATTACTGTCCTTAACAACTCTCTTTTCTGACCTACTCTTAAGATAAACATATTAATCGAACTCCAAAAGGAGTCAAATAACAAAGATCTCTGCACCATGCTGTGATTCCAAAAGTTCTTATTCTGCGCTGATGAACTGGATATGATGAACCAGTGTGTCTTCATGAGCCACTTCAACATCTTATAGCTATTAAAAACTATTTTTCATATGTTTATTTTTCACTTTCAGCCTCTGAAATGAGAGGTATGATCACATTCTGTGATTCATTCTGTGATTCTGAAGTGAGAGAGATACTGGTAGGACACAATATGCCTAAGCAACTTAAAGGTGCAGTGTAATCTAAGTATCTTGCTGTGCAGTCTAACCATCTACAGTAATAACTGAAAAATCCAGCATGTTTATCAAAAGTTATTACTAGCTTACTCGTAGGTACTAACTAAATACGGACAATAAACAACTGTCCCTCAAGTAAATGAAATGAATTTCCAGAAACAAATACTACAGCAGACTGTACTCATTTCTCCCCCTCAACTCTTATGCATCCATTGAACAACATTCCAAAATTGTCGGTCTTATCATCATTCAGAATATAAAGGCAAGCAAAGCAGGCCTAGGGTAGTCCTTCTGCATTAATAATATAACTATGCAACTCTTATCTGTAGGGATCAACTTCAGTGACGAGCTGCATGCTCCCTAAGTCTTTGAGCTACTGCACTCAGAAAGAATACTTGGAATAAAGCAGCACAAATTAAAAGCTTATTTTGGTGATAGCGTTACCTCAATAACAGGGAATTACCTTTGCAACAAGCGTTGAGTTTTTTTACTGAACTAAGAAGCAACAAATGCCATTTCTTTGTTGCAACAGCAAGAGCTAGTGCCAATAATTGTTTAAAAAAAGTTTCAGAACAGATAATAAACTTACTTTTGCCAAGAACAGTCAACCACTGGGTAACACTGCACCTCCAAACTATCATGTAGCAACTTCAACTGTTGGTTAAAGTTTTCTAGGATGCAATAATAGAAAGGTATGTGCATTGGGAAGGGCATGTTTACCTTCAGGGGAGCTGGATGTCAGCCCGCAACAGTTTCACTTACTGGGATCCAAGCATGTCAGCTCATATCAGACTGGTTTGATTTTCACATTCACAGACAATTGCCTGTTTCCCAAACTCCTCTGGAGTATGATCCAAGTAAAAAAGCAAAATTGTTTTATCCCACCTGATCTTTATAAGCTTTCCTCTGAAATGTCCTTCTGCCCCCAGCACACTTCTTTATATACTCAAGTACCAAAAATGAGATTCCAGCTTCCAGGGACTAGCATTAAAAAACAACGCACAGTGCGGCCTGATCCTAAAAGGATCTGGGATCCATTAGAGAAAAAAAAACCACCCTATTTTACTCTGAAGATGAACACTCATATCAGTGATGAGAAGTCTCTCAGCCTCCAGAGCTTAACGTAAAGAGAAAGAAGCCTTCTGAGCTTAGTGTCTTGTAGAGGAAGAATGATTATCCTTTCAAGGTCTTGTATTGAATTAGATTAATCTCTGTCATATTTCAGTCCCCAACTTCTTCCCCCTCTTCTGCTCTATAGACAATTTTTTCTGCTCTGATTAGCTTTAGGTGTCTTCTTTAACAAAATCATTTTAAAGGCCAATTCTTTTATCACATTGTGAATAGAGACATCTACTCCAAGTGCCTCTTGCGTGCAGGCTGTTCAATTTTCCATTAACTGCTTTATGATTCTTCTTTCATCCTCCTAAGCTGAAACTTTCAACATTTACAATACCAAGCAAACGAACAAAACAAAAAACCCCACCCAAGCAGGCAGCTGAATGGGACTGTAAAGAACCAGGCAATTTCCCTGAGTTGTTTGCTATCTCTGCTGAAGCGTGGCAGAAATGGCAAGGATTGAGAATATTCCTTTCCTAGTTCAGTTTAGCATGTTTTGAGCTAACTCAGCTGGTTTTATACAAACTAAGGTGAAGAAGCATTCATGCAGCTTTTCCACAGGCTCTGCTATCAAACACAATACTATACATTGGCTCTGCAGTCTGGATATGGGGAACAGAAGTAAGTATGTGGGAATAAGAATTGTTTCAGTTACTGCCCCTGTGATGTGTTACAGGATTGGGTATAGTGTCTTTTGAAAAAAAAAATATACAGCAAAGAAATGACATGAGCAACTACGAAGCGCTTAATAATGTGTTATTTGAGAGATGCTGCACTTCAAGTTGTATAAACTACAGTTACTTCAGAAATAAAATACAGTTAAGAGGTCAGAACTCTGTATTCTCATCAAGCAACTAAACAGTCGTTCAGGTAAGCTTAAAGATGTCCTGTCTGCACCCTCACAGATGCCAAACAACGAACAAAGAGTACATAAAAAGCTTCCTCAAGCTGGGATACAGTTTCAAATCGTCGCTACGATAATCCGACAATCTCCTCCCTCTCCCTTCTCCGCTTCCTCCCTTGCACTTGTAATAACATTTTTTTTCCTGAGCTTTCAGGGATTCAGCTCAGGGATCTAAGGCAGCATAAAGTTTTTCTTTGCGTGGGCAGAAGGGAAGGATAAGCTTTCTGCAGGAAGGGAACTCCCTGAAGTGGTTCACCACTGGGTGGGGAACACATCAGAGCCAGACCAAAGTAGTAACATCTGAGGCCAGGGAGCAGGGAAGAGGTGGGTCCATCCTTTTCAGCAGCCTACGGCCACCAGATTCACTGCATCTGAGCCTGCTGAACAGAAAAGAAACAGGGATGCTCCTATGAAATACCCCAAAGTTTTGTTTGAATTCATGAGCAGTAAAATACCAACCCCCGTCCCCTCAGGAAAAAGCAGGCGGGTCTCCAGGCGTGAAGTTGACTGAAAACCAGTGCTCTGAGTATGTGGTATGGGGAAATGCTCCTTTGGCTTCCACCAGCCTCAGAGAAAATTCACAGTGATAGCTACTACAAGACACAGAGATCCAAATATGTTTCACTCAAATAAAATACGCTCTGCTTCTCCTCTTGTAATTTTATATCAATCTGTACTCCAGGACTGGACTCCTGCCCTACTGGAATTGTTTACCCTTTTTTTTTTAAAAGCAAATCAATACTTAAAGGGACTTTTGATTAATCTGACGTATCTAGGATGTTTTCCCTTCCCCAGAGATAACAAATCCAGATTTAGCAGCTTTTCAGACAAGCCATTTCATCCTTTATGTCTAGGAGTCCAGAAGCTGGAATGTGCTATACATTAAAGTTCAAGTACTGGTCTGAAGGTAGGATTGTCAAGCAGCAGGCTCAAGGAGGAAGCAGCAGAACCTGCAGGATCTGAACAGGTTTTTGACCTGGCTCAAGCACTAGGATTTAATATAGCTGCATAATGATATAGGCAAATGCAATGTAGATCACAGAAAAAAGTTTAAAAAAAAGCATTCTCATCCCTTATGACTACAGAAAGGAGCAAACTAAATCTTTCAGCTTCATCTTTACTGCCTCCCCACTCATCTACAGCAACAGTGCTCTTAGTCTACTAAAAGTGAACAAGTGGGCAGAAAGATTAGATGGAAGAAAAGAAAAATTCCCAAAATTTAAGTGAGACACAGACAAACTGATAAACATATCACACTGCTAGAACAACTGTATACAGAGACATTCTACTGGATGAAACTGATTTTATTTAAACTTAATGCCGCTGTTTACATGATAAGAACATACTAACTATAATTCATCAAAAGCCAGATAGATAGTAGAGGGCAAAGCCTGGTGAAGAACAGGCGATAAGAGAAAGCAGGAAAGGAACCTCCAAGAAATCTTGGAAAATGCACTTTGAACTGAGCGCATCATATTTGAAGATGAGAAAAGAGAAGATGGGACAGAAAGAACAGATATGGCTACTTCACTTGCAAACTTCAAGTTTTGTTGGACTGAGACTTTGGGTTCAGACCCCAAGACTAGATAAAATGGAAGTTCTCATGAATCCCACATATAACAAAAGGGTCACTAAAACAAGAACAAAACTCTCTTACTAGATAAACCTTTTGCTGTCTTATGAGAAGTTGGTTTCAGATGTCCAAAGATAACACAGAATGGCTAAGGTGGGATGTGATCTCAGGAGATAATCCAGTCCAACCCCCAAGGTCAAAGCAGGGTCAGATAGAGGAGACTGCTCAGGTCTACATCTGGTACGGTGTATCCATAACCTCTCTGAGCAAACTGTACCAGTGTTTGATCATCCTCACAGCAAGAAACCCCAAACCAAACAGGCAAACAACCAAAAGGCAACCACCCCTCCCCCACCACCTTTTTCTTACATTTAAATGATATTTCATTTTGTGTCCATTGCGTCTTGTCTTGTCATGGGGCACCACTGAGGCTCGGTTTTTATTTGTTTAGATTGTTTTTTTTTTTTTAACTACCCTTCTCCAGTCAGGTACTTGCTTTAATAAGATTCCCCCCGAACCTTCTTTTCTCCAGGCTAATTCACTGATGCAAACCAGAAGTGATTATGCTCTTTACACAGTGCACTCCAATCTTTTTTATGCCACCAAACAGTTAATGTACCAGTCTACTCAGCCTAAACTTGGCTGTTTCCATACCCAGTGTCTGTGCAAACCTGGACAGAGTTAAAATCGCTCTGAATGCTAAAAATACCTTAAAAGTTGTGGTTTTTTTACTGTATACAAGCATTTTGAGCTTCAGCTGTAAAGAAACCACATTCATAAGAAGCAACTTTATTACAGAGCGGCAGTACTGATGAGAGAGTATTCACTGCTAGTCTACCTTTTACTTTTCTTCTTAGTGCTTTAAATACTTCCAATTTAGGGAAAATTATAATTTTTTCACATTGTAATTCAACACTAGAAAGCTCTTTTCGCCAGTAAAACAGTGTTTGCAAAGGAACATGCATAGATAGTAATGCCATGAAAACCCGCAATGTGATCACAAACATGCCAGCAAAATTTAAGCACAGGCTGATATGACACTGGCTTCTACACTCCAACGTTGCATATTCATAACTAGAGGGATATCTAACAACTGCACTGAACACGCAAGACCAGGACTGCAATTTCCTGATATCCAGACAGCTCAAAAGGAGGGTACACAAAATGTATCACAATCGGAGACAGAAGTTTTGCACTCCCGTTCATAGAATCATTCAGGTTGGAAGAGACCCTTGGGATCATCGAGTCCAACCATCAGCCCTACTCTACAAATTCCTCCCCTACACCAAATCTCCCAACACCACACCTAAACGACTCTGAAACACATTCAGGGGTGGGGACCCAACCACCTCCCTGGGCAGCCTGTTCCAGTGTCTGACCACTCTTTCTGGGAAAAATTCTTTCCTAATGTTCAGCTTAAACCTACCCTGCTGCAGCTGGAAGCCATTCCCTCTCCTTCTATCGCTAATTACCTGTGAGAAGAGACCAGCACCAACCTCTCTACAATGTCCTTTCAAGTAGTTGTAGAGAGCGATGAGGTCTCCCCTCAGCCTCCTCTCTCTGAAACTAAACAGTCCCAGCTCCTTCAACTGCTCTTCATAAGATTTAGTCTCCAGGCTCCTCACCAGCTTCGTTACCCTCCTCTGCACCCGCTCCAGCCCCTCGAGATCTCTCTTGTGTTGAGGTGCCCAGAACTGGACACAATACTCAAGGGGTGGCCTCATCAGTGCTGATACAGGGGGACAATCACCTCCCTACTTCTGCTGGTCACACTATTGCTAATACAAGCCAGGATGCCATTGGCCTTCTTGGCCACCTGGGCACACTGCTGGCTCATGTTCAGCTGCTTGTCAATTAGAACCCCCAGGTTCTTTTCTGCCAGGCAGCTCCAGCCACACTTCCCCAGGCCTGTAGCCATGCATGGGGTTGTTGTGGCCAAAGTGCAGGACCTGGCACTTGGCCTTGTTGAAGCTCATTCCATTGACATTGGCCCATCCATCCAATCTACCCAAGTCCCTCTGTAGAGTTTCCCTGCCCTCATCCAGATCAACACTCCCACCTAACTTTCTTAGCAGGGGAAAGAACTTCCAATCCCTGACAATGCCGTTTAATCTACATTCAGATCTTCTACTAATGTACTGAGTGTTCATGCTAAAATAATAACAAATTCTAGTATTTCTATTCCTTGCTCTTGAGAACTAATATGTACTACTGATTATACGTATAAGAAACGTATGCTAAACCCCATACATTCATTTCATACATTCACCCAATGCAGACAACGTGAACTATAATGGGAAATTCACAAACTGCAGATTTTATGTACATCATCACTTCTGAGTTCAGGTTCTCAGTTTTCAACTTCATTCTCAGTATCCTATTTAATCTGTGCTTTGAAAAGTTTGTTGGGTTTTTTTTTTTTAAGAAACCACAGTAAAATTTCAAGAAGAAGCTGAGCTGGAAGTATTTATTGCAGTAAGCAACTTACGGGGACGGCAGGAGTGGAAAACAATAAAACAAAACCAGCTGTGTTCTCATTAGCCAAGCTTATTATGTAAGACCTCGTTAGCCACCGTCCCACAACAACATGAATAAACTCTACGGACGCTGATGAAAAGGAAGCGATCAGGGATACAGAAGCTGGATAACCATATAGCACCACAGCATGCTCTCAAAAGCCTTATGGGGAGAGGCTGAGGGAGCTGGGGTTGTTCAGCCTGGAGAAAAGGAGGCTGAGGAGGGACCTTCTCACCCTCTACAACTTCCTGAAAGGAGGGTATAGAGCGGCGGGGGTGGGTCTCTTCTCCCAAGTCACAGGTGATAGGACAAGAAGAAATGGCCTCAAGTTGCACCAAGGAAGGTTCAGATTGGACATTAGGAAAAACTCCTTCACTGAAAGGGTTATTAATCATTGGAATGGGCTGCCCAGGGAAATGGCTGAGGCACCATCCCTGGAGGCATTTAAAAGATGGGTAGACGTAGTGCTCAGTGACATGGTTCAGTGATGGTTTTTATCAGAGTTAGGTGGATGGTTGGACTAGATGATCTTAAATGATTGTCTCTTCCAACCTGGACAATTCTATGATTCTAAGATCTCCACTAACAGACTGCAGAAAGCCCATGGTGGGGCTTTGCAATTACAAAGCCCCCTTCGCCTGGTAACTGCGGTACGAACAGGAGTACGAGCACACACAACAGGGTAAGGGACAGGGTGTGCACTACACAAAACAACCTCCAAAACACTTCAGCTTCCCTCCCCAAGTACATTTTATGTTACAGCATTCAATACTTCTGCAGCGTGAGAACTATGAACAGAATTTTATTTTTGGCCATTACACATAGGCCTCACTTTGATTTCTTGATTTCAGTTTGTTTCTTTAGCTTGTAAAATGTTTAACAACTTCACAGTTTTTGTATTAAGTTCTGACAAAAAAAAAAAGGGGGGGGGGGGGGGCTGTAATTATATGAAGTTTAATAAACTTTGGTAGTTCCATCTGACTTCTGAGGATTTTTTTTTCCCCTTTTCCATCAGCTTTACCAAAGAAAAATGAGCAGCATTGACATGTACAAGCCTTTACTGGCAGCCTGGAACTTAAGTGATCATCAGCTATTACAGTCTCACTTAGAAGGATCATCAATCAGGATAACAAAAATTCCCTAGATAAAGTTGTTATAACATTTTAAGCAATTTTTCAAAATGTACCAGTATTTTAAGCCAGTAGTTTTTTTGACTGGGCTATTTTGAAACAGTCATGCAGCTTAGAAAAATTAAAAATATTCTCAGCTTTCTCATCTTCTGCAGTCATCTTCACTTTCTTCTTCTTAATCCTTACAAGTATCTAAAGGGCGAGTTGAAGTATCTAAATGGATGGAGGCAGACTCTTCTCAGTGGTTCCCAGTGACAGGACAAGGAGTAATGGGCACAAGGTGGAAAAAAGGAGGTTCCATTCAAATATGAGAAAAAACTTATTTCCTGTAAGGGTGACAGAGCCCTGGCAGAGGCTGCCCAGGGAGGGTGTGGAGTCCCCTTCTCTGGAGACCTGCAAGACCTGCCTGGATGCAGTCCTGAGGGATGTGCTCTGGACAATCCTGCTGCAGCAGGGGAGTTGGACTGGATGATCTCTAGAGGTCCCTTCTAACTCTGACAATGCCGTGATTCTCCTTAGTAGTTCATCTCTGAATGTTACAACTAATAGTTTAATGCTGCACTACAATGCACAGACTTTTTCAACTAGAAACTTTGTTTTGTTGTTGTTTTTAACAACTAAGTAATACCTTTTAAGCAGTTAAAAAAGAATTTATATATTTAATGTCCACTTGAAATTTCAGCATTTCAGTTTCTACTGAATCTACAAATAAGCCCAAATATTTTTCATGATATAGTTTTTCTGGCAAAAAATAAAACCATAAACTGAACAGTTTATTTCAAATTCTGCACAGACATATATTTTCTCTTTGCATTCTAAAGGAAGATAATTTCTCACTCATCCAGATCTACCAATATACTTTGTTTTGTATGAAATGCCATTTACAAAAATAATAATGCAACACACCTATGGCAGAAAAATTACGTGGCAACAAAGGTATTTTTTTGCATCACTAGTCCAAATGTAAACACGAGTAAAAAGAATACTTTACATTAATCTAAACATGTAACATGATTCCTGAGAAAGTGACTTGCGAAAACATCTGAAAAAAAAGTCATCATTCCTTCAAACAAGCCATGAAAATCTCTGCGGGGTCGATGTAAGAGAAGTCCCAGAGGTGGTCACGTGGCAATGCCAGTCTTCCAGGAGAACTAATAGGAATTAGTTTTTCAATAGCGTAAATCTATTTAATACGACTGTCTCTACACTAGTGTCCAGAAGATACGCCTTTGGCAGACATCCATTCAGATAAAGGGGCAATAATACCTACTCAGGGAAAGATAAAACAAAACCCATTACATCAACTATAGAAATCTTTTGAGTGATAAATTAAGATAGATTTTATCAAACAACTGTCACAAAATGACACGTCTGACCTCACATTCTAGAGGCTGAAGACGTACCAAAGTATGATCCATCAGCATTTGTAAATATTTGAAGACAATTATATAGGTAAGAATAATGAAACTTTTAAAACTACCTGTTTTCCCCACTCTGGAAGGGATAGCAAATCTCCCACGTGAGAGTTTACACCTACCGACAACAATTACGCTGAGCACAGAAAACCACTCCCCAGCAGGCTGTGACACAATTTCCCCTCTTTCTCCAAAGGGTCGGGGTGACATCAGGCAAAGCAGACCACAGACCTTCACAATTTCACTCTGAAGATGCACATTTATCAATGGTTCAAAGCTACAGAGTTATTTCCTCAAGGTCCTGAGAGGACATGGTATCCGGGAAGCCAACATCACTTCTTACACTGTTATAATCCCTATTTTCATTTCCCTTCACCTCTGCAAAGAACAGGTGTAAATACAAGTAGAACTACAGGTGAGAAAGGAGTAAATTGAAAGACCAAAAATTATATTCAAAACTTGCGTTCTCTGAGAAACAGTAGATAGATGCCATCAACTAAGCTCAATACAAAAAAAAACCCCAAAAACAACACCAAAAATTCAAACCACACAACAACAAAAATCCAAAGACCAAACAAAAACCCCCTACCCTCAAGAAAACAAGCTGATTAACATTTCTTTTGGAAAAGGAGTTAGTGTTACAAAACCATAAAAAGCCCCTGCAGTTTCAGAGGAACTAAAGAACTTCCAAAAAACAGGAGAGGTTATCCTTCTGTTCTCCTCACACAATTTTACTCTGAAAAATGACGCATTTAATCATTATCCATTTCCACTCGACTAGACCTGAGAAGCAGAGGTGCATGACCTAATATCAAATGCTATTTGTTCAGTTCTGAGTAAAAGGTCTCTAGATGTGTCTCATACAATTCATTCCAAGTAGGTTTAAAAGTTTCAAGGGGTGTACCTGCTCAGTGTGCTGTTACTTTAGGATAAGGTAGAACAAAACTGTTCCCTTTTGGCCAGGGAGAAACTTCAGCAGACATCCTTGTACAGATCACCGGGAACCTTAGAAGAGATGAATTAAGTAAAGTCTTTTGTGTCCAAGGAAAGGACAAGTCCCTTGTCAAGAAAAAGTATCAGATACACTTCGTACCTGAAAGGTATTTGATTCAGACAGTAAACATTTCCAGGGTAACTTAGGTGCAAAGAATAAACAACATCTGGTTGGAATGTATACTATCCCCTAGGAATTCACCATACCATTTGGGGTATCTATATAAACTCAGAACAAGTAAATCGAACAGATTAGACTCACTGTTTCCTATGTCTTTTTCACTAAGTTATCAGGGATGCATAACATGGCAAAATGAGAAATAGAAATATTGCTCTGGTTTAATTTTAACGATAAATATATATTTTTTTTTAAACAAAGAAAACTGGGGGGGGGGGGGGGGGGGNGGGGGGGAAGGGGAAACAACTTCCTCATCTCTGTGTTCACCTGTGGCCCTGTGCACTACAGGTGGCTACCACCTCCTGTGGAAAAATTAACAATCATTTTCATTTATATGCTATAATTTGGTTTAAAATCCATTTTGACACCTCCAGCAGGAAATGCCCTGCAAAGTTTATAGTTGCCTTTAACAGCTGTAGTCAGCTTGGTAGCACTTCCTTCCAAGGAACTTGTAGTTTAAGGACACCATCATCAAAAGATGAAAGTAACCCACTCATCTTGAAAGCAGAGGAAGAAAGATGAAGAAGGTTATTAGGTGAAGAACATTCCACCTCCTTAGAATACAACCTCACACTAAGAATCCACCACTTGCAAGAGCAGAGCAGAAAACATTTGCCGTAAGATGAAGAGGATTGTTGATACCACAGTGGAAAGGCTCCGCTTACTGACATCAGTGTTTACACAGAGAGGTTTGCAACAGCGAGCGGGGAGTCACACCACTTTGCCATGGCCTGTGCTATGGAAGTTCAATATTGAACAGTCTACACCGCATTGGCAAGTGTGACTCATCAATGTCCTCCAGTCACACTGGTTCTCAAAGTGGGAGGCACAGAGCAGGCTGCCAGCAACTGTAAGAGCAGATAGAAAGCAATGATTTGTACACACATACGCACATAAACAGTCCCAGTTTAAATAAATTTTCCAACGTCCAACTTTGGAAAGACAGTGCAATTACTTAAGTGCTCACAAAAATCAAATTTTAACTTGCTCAAAACCAAAAATTAAAATCTCCAGTTTGCTGAAATCAGTGCCAAGTGTCAAATGGTACCAGGAGTGACAGGGCCCTGCCTCACGTTTACAGAGAAAAAGAGCTGCTCGGCCTCAGCCCCTCTGGCATCCTACCATCTGCTCCAGCCTTCTCCCAGAGCCGCTCACCCTGCAACTGAGTTGACAGAAGAAAACATGACTGTACCTGAGCCAGTTCAGTTCAGCTGGCGTCTTTGCTTAAACCCACCTTTTTGGGGAAGTTTAATTTGCCTGCCTGAACTGAAGCAGCTCAGGTGGAGACATGTTGCTCCCTGTGAAGCCCAAGAAGGGAGAGAGCTGGCAGACAGGGGCAGCCAGAACTCACAGCAGCAAAGCAGCCAAGCTCCTCTCTACCACCGCTCTGGAACTCGAGAAGTTTGTGCAGCCATACAATACTTGCCATTTAACAACAAGATTAAATGGTATGTTTGTTTTACATATCCTACTGTGTTAAATATGTCATTCAGCCTTCATTTTGCTTTCCTGTAACCTACAAAAACAGCACCCTCAAATGACTGAAGGCTTACAGGCTTCTTTTAAGTATCTATACCTAACTGAATAAAAGCAGTAATATGAATTGCCTTAGTTTTACCTCTCTTTATTGGACCAATAAAGGTCTTTACATATATGTAAAAACAGTGGTTGAACTGGCTAGGTACAGCAGTGAGATCTGCCCTTCAGCTACGGATGCTACCTCTGCTCTGGGGAAAGGAATTTGTTTTCCCAACTCTTCATGCACCTATTTTCACATTAGCACTTCATAGTTTAAAAAAAAAAAAATGTATGTCTGTGTAATAGGGCAAGGCAAATGAGAAAAAGGAAGTTCAATATCAAGAAAAATTTGCAAGAAAACCAGCTAAATATCACAAGGTTAGAGTTAGGAAATATATTTCCAAGATAACGTAACTAGATTTTAATGACAAGTAATTTGTGGTGCCTCATCTTGAGCATTTTAAAATATGCATTATTTTTAAGAATACGTCAAGCACAGCATCCCTCTTGGGACCCAAAAGTGCTTGCAATAATTCATGTTACATTTAATAGACAAGTTACAGAAATAAAACTGCTTCTTATTTGCATTCTTTTCCTTTGGAAGGGGAGGGAGGCAGGAATTCTGCTTGAAAGCTTATGGTCTGTTGTTGTTCTTTTAAGTAAATGCCTGACTTATCTCCTTGAAAATTAAAAAGAACAGTGAAATGATAAAAGGAATAAGTGGTGATGTACTTGGAGTATATGAGAGATAAAAGTCAACAGAGGGAATGGAATAAAACCACACAGAAGTAGGAGCTGGAAAAAGTAAGCAGGAAAAAGCACAGAAACATGAATATGAAGAAACAAAGATTGCAAAGGCATGGTTCAATGTCAAAAGCGATACAGGTCAAGATGTATGACATAAGTTCGCTTTTGCAGAGCTAGGATTTGTTGATTCAGAGAAATGCATTTCACCCCTGGAGACGTTTCCAAACTACGTGAGATTTGGCTCCAGATGAATGGGTGTCAAGAGTAAAATAAAAGAAAGGAGGGAAAATCATGTCAGAGAAATTAATGAAGCCAAGAGGATAAAGGACAAGTGTTTATGTTACCACAATGCTTTCCCAGGACTTAGCTGTCAAAGTCATCTCTTTCCTACTCTCCCTCTTCGCTGCCTGCAACCAAGGAACGACTTGGAACATGAGTACTTATTTTCCAGTTTCCAAACTCAAAGGGGACAAAATAATTTATTTCAGAAGTAGCAAAAAGAGCAAACAATTCCAAGAACATACAGGGTATCTTCCTTTGCAATGACAGCTTGACCTCACAGTTCAGACACACAAGGCACGTGCCCGTTTAAAAATCACTTTGCCCCATCTATATACGAAGGGCTGAAGCACATTTCTGTCATATTCTCTAACTGGCTGGTAAATGAGCAGCTCATAACCAAATCAGCAAATAATGGAAGTGATAGTTTAAACTCAAGATGTTATCAAGATGTTATCCACTGGACAATAAATAGTAGCTTCAGACTACTGTGAAGGGCCGCAATTAGAAACTGTTTCAAAGTAGCAGTGCTTAATCAAAGGAGTCCTCTCTTTTCTTCATAACATTAACAACCTTCTGCAGTTCAAACATCAAAACACCATTCTCATAGTCTTAAGGTTTGTTTTTTAATTAGACTTCGGAGGATGAGTAATAATTTTTCCAGCGCAAGAGCTTTTCAAAGACCAAAATCTACTTTATTATTATAAAAATGAAATATCATTGCCACCCCCTACTTTGATTCTCCTTAAAAGGAGAGTCCAAGTGACACAAGGATGACTCAAAACCAGTACAGACACACAGAATTTATACAGTTACATAAAGCAAAAGATTTTTTTCCCTGCTTCAAGACTCCCAGTTAGAATAAGCACCAATTATATATCCAAATCCTGTAGCTTGACTAAAAATCTTGTCCACGGCATACGGTTACACTGCAAATAAGCTCAAAGACATGATAGAAATTGAGGTGTTCAACTCCGGCAGAGCACGTAACTCACAGCAGTAATGAAATCAGAAGGTGATGAACAGCGAGCAGCTCACCCTGCTTCAGCAGCTCTGAATCACACAGCTGCAGAGCATATTTATCTCTAAAGGATCAAAGTGTTAAAATACATAAACAAGCTGTAAACGCTGGCTTGAGTAAGTTTTACTATCGTGGTTATAAAACATTAGAGTTTTGATCCTACATTTACATTCTGGTATTTACAGGAAGTCCAGCGCTTGCCTTCAGAGGTTCTGCTGAAGGTGATGATGAGGACGTGCTCAGACCAAAGTGTGAGCCCACACAGAAAAGCTTTCCAAACCTTGGCCTCATCGTGGCAAACAGACAAGAGAAGCACCCAGTCCTGAGGCAATACTGTCAGGTTACACCTTTAATACCTCTTTAAAGCCAGGAAAGCAAACACACTAGCAGTACAGCAGTATGTGGATGCCGTCGTTGACGCTGCTATTTCAACTACTCGAAGGATGTTCAAGCAGCTTCACAATGTCTGCAGAAGATTTACAATTAATAAATCCCTCTAAAGTAATCTGGAGTCCGCTAAAGACAATTCATCTGCTGAGCTCACGTATATATTTAGCCACTGGTTACCTGCTAAGCATTTTTACCTTCTTTACCGCTATCAGGGCATTAAGATGGTCTACATTTAACCAATAAAATTTAGGGATTGCTAATGTCACTATTTTGACTCCAAGTAATGAACGACCTTTGTTGTTCAACTGTGTCACTTAGCAAACCAAACGGAATTTCTGGTGGCAGCACTGAAGCTTACTTATAAATAATAGTGGCTATTCAAGACAACAGCATAAGCTGTATATGTATTTTGATGAATTTTTTCTGCCCCAAACCACAGATCAAGCTATAATAGCTTAAAATGGGTAAAGTAGCACTGACTGTCTAAAAAGAATTCAATTATTACTATAGCAAGTGTTTTGGTAGTGGGAGCACCTTTGTACTCAGTGCTTTTAAAAAAATAAGTAAATAAAAGTTGTACTGTGTTGTTCATATCAGGTACTTAATTTTTTATTGTCATGCGTAGTTAATTTAACCACTCCGACATAAGTGCAAAAATCAGTATATTTGATTCGCTGCCACTGCATGTTTACTTCATATAGATCAAAAGGACTCCTGAAGGTCCAGAGCAACACAGAAAAACACCCCAGTAAGATACCAGAACCCTGCTTAAAAAAAAAAACTAAAAAAAAACAAACCCACAAAACCCCCTAAAACTCCAGAACAAACATAGCTTAAACTAAGATTAAACTAAGACCAAACTCACATACAAGTTTTCATCACAAACAGAAAGTAATGCTGTTACCTAGTGGTGGAAAGCGAGGTACACACAAAATTGTACAGGTCTGTCTCCTTTTTTTACTGACTTGGAATTCTCATCTACAAGCTACTAAATGACTTCAAGAGAAGAAAAAAAAAAATAAAAAAGGACCTAATTCATAAACTAATGAAAGATATTGCTTTTCTTGTGTTCAGTTCTGCGACAAAGGGTCAGTATTTTTGCACCTGCCAGTTTTGATTCTCAGCTGAGCAATCGACAGACAAGAAGCTACATCATTTCCTGACAATCCCAAACCTGCTCTTTTATCCTTCTCTTGCAACATCAGCACGAGCTGGAAAACTGTGGTATGAAAGCTCTACACCCTAAATCCTCAAACATCAGTTTTCCACGGAGCGTGGTAACTGAAACAGGATCAATGCGTCCCTCAGCATCTTATCAGGTCGTATTTTCAATTATATAAACAGACAAGGAGCTGAATTCAGTCAGCGTTCTCTATGACATCTGGATAAACATGTTTACTTTGCTTTCAGCCAGAAAATAACTAACTAGAGGAAGAGAAGGAAGATACGAAGATTTTAATGTCACTTACTCAAATGCAAAGAAGAGTCCACTGGTGACCAAGATGAGAACAAGAGTCAGGTAGAAGACTCCAGTCTGCCGAGCCATCATGATCCTCCCATTGCAGAAGAATTTGTTTCTTCCAGGAAAAACCTCCCATTTTCTCTTGGGAGCCGATTTCTTTTTCTTATGGGGAGACTCCATGGGAGACGAAGAGCTGTGTGTGCTGATCTGACTGTACTCACAGTCTTTCATGGGCCCACTACCACCTCCAGGAGTCATCAAGAGAGAGTAAATTGTGGGGAGAACCCCACCAAAAATATATACAATATGGGTATGTGCAAATATTCTTCTGACAGAGATAACCCTCTCCACCAGCCCCAGTTAATTGAAAAAAAATAAAAAATGAAAAAAGTCTGCTACCAGACAAGCAATAGGTGTATCATGCAAACACCAGTTAACTCTTCAGAAACCAAAGCTGTCACATGAGAAACACTGAAGAGGGATGCTTCCTTCCTCCACCAGTTACAAAACCACCATGTAGGACAATCCTTTTTAAAACAACGCAAAACAAAACCCCCTCAAAAATAAAAAAAAAAGTAATTATAAAGCAGTTAGGCTGTCCAAAAAAAAAAATTAGTCTTTTTTTTCCAAGTTTATTTTCAAATGGGAGGGTTTTTTTTTTCCTCCTTCCCACACACACACCCTGAGAGATCTCTCCGAGGGTCAGAAGGTTGGTCAAGGCAAGGTTTAGCAATCGAGTCTATCATTCATAGAGATTTGTTATAATCCTCCTTTGCGCAGCAGATTTCCCTGCTAAAAAAAAATTAGNCTCCGAGGGTCAGAAGGTTGGTCAAGGCAAGGTTTAGCAATCGAGTCTATCATTCATAGAGATTTGTTATAATCCTCCTTTGCGCAGCAGATTTCCCTGCTAAAAAAAAAATTAGAAATGACCATTCCTAAAACGTTCCCTCAAGAGACACGCGTGACAAACCATTAAGCAAAACAAAAATTAAAAAA
>VXBJ01002553.1:44611-159728 GCA_013400055.1 Nycticryphes semicollaris | reverse complement strand
TCTCTTCTCTTCTCTTCTCTTCTCTTCTCTTCTCTTCTCTTCTCTTCTCTTCTCTTCTCTTCTCTTCTCTTTTCAGCAATTACCAATACTTCATAACTTAGGAGCTTTTGCATCTTGGAGACTAACATTCCCACTGTCACCAGGTCTGTATAATTGGGATGAGTAGTAGATAATCAAGAATTCGTGGCCACAGCAAGCCACGTGTGAGATGCCTGTCTCAGTGTTAGCACCTGCTATTCAGCATTCTGGGTACCACGCATATTCAGGAGGCATCTAGTACAGGTTACCTTCAGCAAATCCAAGGTGGGTCTGTTCATAGTCAAGATCTTCAAAGCCTCCTCTCCACAGCCTGTAACCCCATATCATTTTCTTCAGCAACGCTGAAAATATTGTCAGCTCTTTTCCCAGTGTGGAGTCCCCCATTGCAGGGAACAAAAACCAGGATTCACATTTCCACAGCTGCATCTACATGGTTCTTATAACTACTCTAAGAGGAAAAACTATGTCATTGCCAACTCTTCACTCCTCCAGAGTAGGTTGTTGGCACCCTGTACCCCTCTGCAGAACCTCGGCTTCTGCAAAGCTGGAGAACCTGCGTTATTTCAGGCATTGCAGCTTTTTTATCTTGCATGAAGTGCTCCTGCCCAGCCAAACCACACACATGCAGTGTTGGGAGGGACTGTGCACTCCTCTTGCTGACCACATGACCTGCCACTTTCCCATGGTCAGGGAGAATCCCTATGGCCTGATGGATCTCCCACCATCTCTTTATGAAGGTTTTGGTGAACCCTTCAATGTGGATTAGCCCTGTAACGTTATGTCTTTCAGTCTGTCTAGGTCCATCTCAGCAAAACTGCTGCCTCCGAGCACTGCTCAGCCCTGGGGTGGCAGGGACAACAGCACCTGGGGCTGTAGGGCCAGAAAAGCACCACTTTAATGAATGTTCATTCAAACCAATGCTCACAGGGCTGAATTTTTCTCACCATACATCACCAAAAAAAAGCACTGATTTCCTTCCTTCCTCTACACCTCCTCAAGACAAAAGCAAGAGTTTCCTCTATATACAAACAGATATAAAAAAAAAACCAATCCCCCCACTTCCTTTCAAAGTCATGAAAGGCACCAATTTCTCTCTCCTTTCCACCAACCTACCCAAAGCATACAACTCTTTGTCTTAACACCTCAGAAGTGTTACTCCTCTCCTGCCTCAGAAGCTGGTAAGACTGAGCAACGCTCCTTGCAAAAGTCAGTGGTCAGGCCTGTGCCATGAAAAGCTCACCTAAGAACACATCTCAGGCTCTCTCAGGCAGATTGAGGGTATCTCACTGCTTTGCTGCCTGCCCCATATCCCCTCCAGACACAGGCAGCCCACAATCCCTGCCATCCCTCTCCAGGAGGCCATTTCCTCTTGTCCCCTCACTGGACATCACTGAAAAGAGACTGGCCCCTTCCTCTTGACACCCACCCTTTAAGTATTTATAGGCATTGATTAGATCTCAGCCTTCTCTTCTCCAGACTAAAGACCCAAGTCCTTCAGCCTTTCCTCATAAGAGAGATGCTCCAGGCCTCTAATCATCTTTGTGGTCCTCTGCTGTACCCTCTCCAGCAGTTCTCTGTTGTTCTTCAACTGGGGAGCCCAGAACTGGACACAGGGCTCCAGATGGGGCCTCACCTGGGCAGAGTAGAGGGGCAGGATGACCTCCCTCGACCTGCTGGTCACACTACTCTTGATGCACCCCAGGATGCCATTGGCTTTCTTGCCCCCAAGGGCACAGTGCTGGCTCACAGTCATCCTGTTGTCCACCAGGACTCCCAGGTCTTTTTCCTCAGAGCTTTCCATCATGTCAGCCCCCAGCCTGTACTGGTGCAGGGGGTTATTCCTCCCCAGATGCAGCACCTTACATATGCCTTTGCCTTTTAAATAAAACCAAGTGCTTACCTGTTAAGGCTTCATCTCGTGTTGCTATGCAGACCACTTCAGTGGAGAAGCCCTGAATTCAGCCACCATGAATAAGGGATGCTCAGGCTGGAAGTTGCTTGGCCTGGTTCTGTTGCTTGATGGGCAGACAGGGCACATGGCTCCTCCTTGGATGAGCTTTAAACAGGGGTGGAAGTTAGAAGGTGCCTGACCAGCTTTTGAAGAGCCTGCAATAATGCACTGTGACCCTGCTAGTGGGTGAGGTGCTGGTGCATCTCTCATCGCCATCAAGACCCACCACCTCCTTAAAAGCACTTGTCTGCCACAGCTTGGCACCCTGCTCTGGGATGTACAAAGCACATCCAGAGCTTCGTGCTGCTGCACGCAGGCATCTTACCTGCATCTTCCTGAGTTTCAAGAGAGAAGGTGAAAGAGAACAGGGTGAAAGAGGTTTCCCATTGCTGTATCACCGAGCACAGGAAGCAGGTTTGTGCAGCAATGGAAGGGTTTGAATCCTCAGTGCAGCAGGGTTTGCAGCCAGGGCAAAGCTCTTTGTATCACAGCACCATCAGGGAGGAGAGAAGAAAGGAGGTCTTCAGTTCTGTATTTCTTTGAAAAATGGCACCTGCCTGGCACACGCTGTTCTCAGTACTGGGAGACACTGTGAAAGAAGCGGCTTCTCTTCCAGGTGGGAAAACACCACATAGATCCTGGAGTCCAACAAGTGCCTGTAGCATCTGTGCCTCCTTGTGTCCTACCACTTAGGTTCCTCTGACCTCCCAGGTGTCCAGGGGTTCGTAGAACCTGTGACAGGGCAAACCACCCGTGTTTGCTCACTAGGACATCAGATTTTATGAAATCTGCCTGATACACATAGGTCTGACATTTGTGCAGAGGTACAAGCTCCACCCCCCCACCGTGCACAAACGGACAGAGCGATGCCCCGTCTGACCTTCCAACCAGGCAGCCTTCCATGAGGCTGGTAACACACACTTGTGAGCGACCTCCTGACCCGAGGAGCACAGCTGAAAGCAGCTATCAAAGAGCTGCAAACCCTGACATAGAAAAGAGTAATCATACTATCTGCTCAGTGAATGCAGCAAAGCATTCTGAAACACAGCATTCCCGTTTCTTTCTCTGGTCCCCCATTTTTATCCACTTCCTCTCACTCATCCAGCCGTTGTTAGCGCTAACCTTGTGAGCAAAGCAAAGAGGCCTGGAAAAGAAACTCTACAAAGGGTGAAGAAAATCCACAGCATTTTTCTAGAGAACAAACAGCACCATCCAATGAACACGGAAGGAGATGAGATGTCAGCAGTTAGTTTTAAGCTTTATTTCTGCTCTAAAACCAAAGGCCTCTTTACAGCCTAATAGAATTATAGACTCGAGTCTGCCATTAAGAGCGTGCGTGGCGCCAGTGTAATAAAAAATGGAAATCCATTGTCCAAGAATGATTTATGAAGTTCAGCAATTCATGTCAGTGTTTCCACAACATTATGCTTCTCAAAAAATCTCAGGTCCAACAAACTGCGTGCTCCGTTAGACATTGATCCCTTAATGAATGTGTGTGCTTTACCGATTGTATTTTGGCAACGGTACAAGCACGGACACGCACGAGGGAGAGAAAATATGTGCAGTAAAATATTCAGCAACATTTCTAATCTGCTTTGTACTTGGTATCTTTAATATATTCATTTCATCTTTCCACCCTCTGGGACAAATATATACCAGGGAACATGTAAACTTCTGAAAAAATGCACGTTTTTTAATACTGAGTTCAGCAGAATACGGAATAAATAGATGTGAAGAAGCAAAGATGAGATTTAAGGGTTATTTTAGCAATAGGCTTTATTTCAGATCTATAACCATGAATAAAAATAACGCATACAAAATATTCCTTTGCCCATTTTTGACCATTTGCATCTCCTTAGCGCTGCACCAAGTGAGCTGGCTCACTCCTTCTTGTTTTTTTTTTTAACCATGTACATTTAGTTTTAATGGTTCAGCTCTTCTTCAGTCATCAATAGGGAGCCTTGTTACCATGGTGACAGACAGATGGATTAATGCGATGTTTAGAGAGATACAGTAGTGCCAAATTTTGATATATACAGTAGGCACCCATGTAGTGCACACGCAAGAGGGCGGGAATGCGGGAAATCTCAGGGACAGTCCTCTGTACGTGCAGAGAGTGCCTTGACACAAAATTCCCATTATCTTCCAGCAGAAATTGTCCATCTATCTCCCACCTCATGCCCTTCAAAAATACCCCGTTAGGAGTCACAGACCATTGCTCTAGAAACTTAGAATGAATGTCTAATGAGGCCTGTTGGAAAGGGCTGCTGTCAACACCTAATGTGTCAGCTACACGTACTAGGCCATGAAGATACCGGGCATCACAGAATAATTATCTATAATCCACCTCTTGAAATACAGTCTGACATCTTCAGCTGAGACCTTTACATCCGCCTGTTTGCTTTATCCATTGCAGATTCTCACTAATTAGAAAGAAATGGGAGGTATACAAAAATCACTGGGTTTGTGCAGAGCGCAGACAGATTGCTTGTTGAGTAATTCTTAGAACGTTCACACTTCCTTCTCTCTCAGACCTTAATGACCCACACCTTCCTTGCCCATCTCACTCCCTTCCCTAGAGCTGCTAATGAGCTTTCCTGTTTTCAAAGTAGCAGCTTAATGGTTTGTGTCTTGCTAAAATCCTCAGACGGAGATGAAATTAATACAGGAAGAAAACGTGTGACAGTTACAGAATCATAGAGTTGTCCAGGTTGGAAGTGACCTTTGAGATCATCTCGTCCAACCATCAACCTAACGCTGATAAAAACCAACACCCCATCACTGAACCCTGTCACTGAGCACTACGTCAACCCATCTTTTGAATGCCTCCAGGGATGGTGCCTCAGCCACTTCCCTGGGCAGCCCATTCCAATGCTTGATAACCCTTTCTGTGTAAAAAACGTTGCTGGGATCCAAGCTGAACCTAAGTTAGGGCTGAGGTTATATCTGAAGACGGATACGGTATGAACCCCTCTCATTTGATCTCTGAATCCCCCATGCTCCTACAACTAAGAGGTTATGCTAGCTGCATAGTTTAGTTTTATTTTACTTTATTCTCCGTGCAACATTTGAATCATTCTGTCATTGCCAAACATCTTTATAGGCAGAAGCCCACAAACTCCTAAATTGTCTGAAAAGTCAAGTATTTTTAAGACAATTTGATGTGCTGACTGAAATTCTAGCACAAACTTGGTGCTCCTAGATGTGAAATCAGAAGTACTTTATCCAGATCGCACTATTAATTTATGTTACAAGAATAATTTAATTAGAAATGTTTTCCATCCATCTACACAAAGTGATAATTACCATTCATCAGGAGCCTAATATTCGGCCCTCCTTCCAGGCCTTTTCTAATTGCAATATTAAACTGTAACAATTAAGCTCTGTGAATGACCGCAGAAAGGGCCTTTGGATCTAATTGCACTGAAGTGGATCAGGAGCAGTATTTGGATCTAATTGCAGTGAAGTGGATCAGGAGCAGGACAGCCAGTGGCGCAGGGTGGGCACGGCAGCCCTCCCATGGGCCCACCCAACGCTGCAGGTTCTGAACACGGCACCTGAGGGACTTGTGCTGCCCAGCGGCGGCCCATGCCAGCAGCATGTCCCTCCTGCCCTGCAGCCACCACGGTGCAGGTGCTGCCTCAGAGCCAGGTGCAAGTGAGCCACACTTGAAGGTACCCTGGCCCACTAACTGATTTGTGGGGGAATCTACTCACATGTCCCAAGTCACCCAGGCTGGAGAGAAGCCTAAGAGGTCTCGGTCCAACCTCCTCCCCAAAGCAGGTTCAGCTGTGACCTCAGACAAGCTCACTCAGGGCTTTATCCTCTTTAAAATCTCCTCAGGAGACTGCACAACCTCTCTGGGCAGCCTGATCTGAGCCTGACCTGACCATCCTCACGGGGTCCTGGTTGGAGCTATGGGCAGTCATCTCCCTGCACCTATGGCAGGAAACACCCACGATGGACAACTCCATGCTTTGGACTATCACTAACAGGCCTGCTGTGTCCTGCCAACCATAATTTTGGAAGCTTCCAGTTCCAGACATGTGGGCCAGGAGCAGATTTTCTCTGTAGAAAATCCTGCTTCCAGGCTGTTACCAGGCAGACCCGGTCAGCTGGTCCATCTCACTGGTGGTGCAGGTCCACTGCTGCCACCTCAGGTAGCAGTATCCAGGCAGAGCAGCTGAGCTTCAAATACCAGGCCATGCTCTAATGACACCGTGGAAATGATAATTACTTTTTGCTGTTTCTTTTTTTAATTAAGTCATAAATACATTTTTTTTTCTGGACTATGTTAAAGGTTTTTCTAATATGGTACAGCAAAGTAACTATTAAAAGTTGTCAGAGTACTATTGTATAATGAAATACACAATGAGAACATTAAAGACATGGTAACTAGTAAACAATAAAAAATGCTTATAAACATATTTGCTAGGTCTCTAAAGACAGCGGGGGATACCACAGGGATTGGGAAGGGATCTATGATTTGCCTCTCTAGTTAACGTGGGCAGAGGCAAAGAGATAGGAGCATATTTTACTTGTAGAGAGGGAATATCTTAAATACTCAGCAGGTAATAAAATGTGTGATTTTGTAAAGGATAAGAACAGAAACCAGGTAGATACACGCGTATGTAAGACCTTCTGTAAGTGCCCTCGTCTCTGCAGCCCCATGGAAATGCCGTCCAAGGCATATGACAGCCTTGATCAGTGTTATCAACAGCTCTGAGATTTGCAGTGCGCCCCTGACCAGCCATAATGTCACCATCCCTGAGTGCCAGTTTGGGATTCACAACTGCAGCCCTGGCCGTCCTGCCAGTGGGACTGTTGCCATTCGCTGAAGCGGGGCCAGGCCCTGGCCGTAACAAGCAGTGCCGCTGCCGCCTCCGTGTCCTCCGTGCTGCCCACCGGCACCCCCAGGCCTCTCCCAGCTTCGGCCTGACAGGCCCCGCTGAATAACCACATGTAAAAGTGAAATCAGAAAAAAAGAAGTGTTTCGTGTTCTGCAGCAATAAGCTGCAGCTTAGAGAGACAGCTCTGGGGCTGCGGGAAGCGACTGGGAGTCTGGAGATCGGCCTCTCAGCTCCTGCTCTTGCCAGAGAACTACGGCAGAACTTTGTGCAAACCGATTAATTTCCTCATCTTCTCCAAATGGAAAAATACCCCTCCTATAACTGTGTGAAGCTGGCTCAACCCGTACTTTTAAAGTGTCTTTTGATTCTCTAATGCAAGGCTCTTCCTATAATTGTTCTTGCACTTGACAAACGAGCACTGACTTTGTCCATATTTCTATGGTTAAATGCTGCGATACGAGGCGAGAGACCCGAGAACTTACTCTCAACATGGGAATTGCAGCTTTTTAAGACGTGCACACCAGTAACCAGCGTACTGTGAAAAGAGAGGTTTCTACAGAAACCCCATCACAGCCGCAGAACGCTTTCATTTCTCGTCTGATCAACCAGAAAATTGCCTGGAAATAGGTAAGGGGCTTCTTCATGCCCCGGCCTGTACCCAGCGCTGAGGCTGCACGGTGCTTTCGGGGCTATCAAGGCTTCCACAAATAGAGGAAATGAGCCCAGGGAGGCAGGCAGAGAGCAAAGCTCAGCTCTCCTGAGAGGGATGGAGACTGCCTCAGCCACTGCGCCGTCTCTCTTTCCAAAACCAACATCTGGCTCTTTCCCAAATTCTTTTTTACATAATCCAGTTGTGTTACCAAACGTGCCAGTTTAACCGGGATCCAAATCAACCCCCTCTGTGGTTTGAACTGGATCTTCAAACTCCAAACAGGATTATGTACCTGAGCTGCCAACCTTTTGGGTTTTTTTTGCAGTGGTACCCAAGACTGTTTTGGATCCATAAAATCAGAGAGAAATGAGAGAATTTAGTGAATAGATCAAATAACTATATTTATTATGTCCCAGTCAGCTTATAAACTAAATTCTCCTCTGAAGACCTTAATTGGGACCTTGGTCCTCAGCTGAAACTCGCCTTCGGTGGGGGTGGCCAGGTCCCGCTGTGCAGTCCTGCACAGAAGGGGCAGGGCATCGGGATAAACACAGGCCGGGACCGAAACATTCCACAGCACTACGTTAAGAGGTTTGCACACTCTGCTTCTTACTTCTTGGCAGAGCTGCCCATTGGCGGGAATACCACGTGTTCCCAAAGATTATAAAAATCTCGGGGGGAATATATCCAGGCAAACTTGTCTCTTTTGTAGTTTTCTCAAATTTCTTTTTTTGCTCTTGCTTAATCTCTTTCCTCACTTCTCCCTCACCATAACTTTGGAATCACAGCTGGAGATTACCCACACTCTGACGCTGAAAACTTTGGTTGTCTCTCACTGTCTGCGTTTGGCTCACAATGTTTTTTGGTAGTTAACCAGGAGGACCACAGAAGGAAGCCCACCATCCAGAACTGCTTCTCTGTGACACTCGGGGTACCCTGACTCTTGCAAACCTCGACTGAAAATAAACACACCTGAACCTCGGGAAGCAAAGGCATTCCAAGCTCTGAGAGCTCAGACCTGCGGTCAGATTGAAATTAGTAAAAGTAATGTATTTTTCAACTCTGCGTTCACCTCGATAACCTACTTATTTGCATACACATTTCCATGCCCTTGTTTTAGGAAGATCTGGCTGGTTGATAGGAGAATTTGTCTTTCAAACAAAAATGTGCTGCTTGTAGCAAAAGCTAAGTGAGTCTCAGTAAAAGAGAACTGGAATTCTGAGTAGCCGTCTGTAAGTGAGTCCACTCCCACGTGTGCCCTAACTGTGGCAGAGCAGGAAGAAAGACAGAAAATGCAGGGCTCCTGGGTGAAGTATCACAGAATCACAGAATATCAGGGGTTGGAAGGGACCTTGAAAGATCATCTAGTCCAATCCCCCTGCCAGAGCAGGAACACCCAGATCAGGTCACACAGGAACATGTCCAGGTGGGTTTTGAATGTCTCCAGAGAAGGAGATTCCACAACCTCTCTGGGCAGCNCACCAGGGCAGAGCAGAGGGGGAGGAGAACCTCTCTTGACCTACTGACCACAGCCCTTCTTATACACCCCAGGATGCCATTGGCTTTCTTGGCCACCAGGGCACAGTGCTGGCCCATGGTCATCCTGCTGTCTACCAGGACCCCCAGGTCCCTTTCCCCTACGCTGCTCTCCAACAGGTCAGTTCTGCTGAACATCTCTTCTTGGTGGGTTTTTTGGGGTTTTTTTTTGGTTTTTTTTTTAAAAAGCAGGACAATATATTTTACAACACTAAGAATTTTAAGTTATTCAGAGTGGATTTCATGGGTTTTATGCCCTACTGGAAGTCCCTGCGAATGATTAATAGACACAGACCTTATCTGGCTCTCTTAAAAGATAGATTCTTGGCATTGTTCAAGCCAGGATTAAATAACATTATACCTTTTCTCTTTCTTCCTAATTCTGGAGAAGGTTGGAAAGAAAGTGATGTCTTGATTGATGTGAACTCAAAAAACTACCCTGAGCACAAAATCTAGGATTTTATCATCAAAGACACAAAAAAATAGGTTATTACTCTCGCAGCTCAAGGATTCTCCCAGCAGATGCAATGGTGATCTTGACACAATTTACAATCCAAACGCCACGTGTGCTGCTGGTTTAGTTTTACACATACAAACAACATCCAAATTCTTCCTATAATCATACACACTTCAGCACGTAGAGAAAAAGAAATGTCCTAATATCCTCACCGCGTAGTTTTTCCAAGACCTCCTTCTCTACGCTTTTTCCGGAGGTTTGATTAGAATTTGTGGCAAAGCCTAATGCTGTTTTGAAACACGCATGGGATTTCGGGGTGCCTTCTCCAAAGCAGGGGAGGAAGTTGAGAAGTCACTCTCCAGGTGCTGTCCGGAATATAGCAAACCGGAGTGAGCGATGACGGGTGGGCTACACAGCAGAGATAACACCTACTTCTTCTGCAACAGCTGCTCCTCAACTGCGGTAACATTTTGGTTAACTGACACAGTACACACGGACTATTAGGAAATGCCTTTGGATTGGTTTTCAGAAGTACCGTGAACAGGAAGTTTCCCAAAATACGAAATTTTTGCCTAGCAACCCAAGCCCCTATAATTAGACCCTTAGATACAGACTATAAGCGATGAGGAAAAGACACAAAGAAGGAAGCTGGGGAAGAAACACTTGGTTTGGATTTATTTACATTCTTTGCTTGTTGTTAAAGTACTGACTGTATNNNTATATATATATATATATATAGAATAAAACATACTTTACCTACCCATAACTGAATCCTGCTAAGTTAATAGCAGGATTCGATAAAGGGACACGTTCAATAGAGTGATGGATAACTGTACAGCAATTTCTATCCATGGACAGCAACTGAGAATTACTGCAGCACAGGGGTGAAAGAAAACAGTACGATTCTCAGTGGTACTTTGTGATTCCGTTCGGACATAATTGAGATGTATATGACGAACTAATTATGTAACTTGGTAAAATGAGAATTGTGAGCAAAAAAAAAATATACTTTGGAGCGACGCCATTTGTCAAGATACAGCTTAGGGACTTAATTAGGGACTTAATGGAAAGAATTTCTCCCAGATTGATTTAGTAAGGTCCATGCCGTTACCTGTCCCACAGACTAAAACAAAAAACCCCAACTCTTTATGAGCCTGTTACAAAAGAGTTGATTTAAAAAGAGTCTTTGACAACCTTTGCCAATTTTCCTTCTGCACGATTTGTGTTCTCGGGGACACGGGACGCCCCTCCGAGGCCAGGCGGTTCCCCAGGGGGCGGCCGGCGGCGGCACACGAAGAGCGCAGCGGCCGAGGACCAACCTCCGGCACCAAAGGACGGGCTTTACCTGGGGGTGCCCGGCGACGGGGCCACGGTGGTACCCGCTGTCGCCGGAATCCAGCGCCCCAGGAGCCGCCCGGGCTCCCAGGTAGGGCACCGGTAGGTCGCTCCTCCGGCCCGCGCCCTCCTCCGGCCGCGCTGAGGGGCGACAGTAGCTGGTTCCCCCCCGCCCGACGGGGCGACCGAGGAGGAAGAGGAGGAGGAAGGGCGGCTGCGTGTCCCGGCCCAGCTCCATTTCCTTCCGGGTTGTGTCCCGCCACCGCCTCCTCCTCCTTCTCCTCCCGTGCCCTGGGCCATGGGGGCGGCTGCCGGCGGGGACGCCCAAGCAGGGGCAGCGGCTCCGCTGGATCTCGGGCGCGGGTTGTCCCTGCCCCAGGGCACCGGGAGCCCTGCGCCGTCCCAGGACAAGGTCTTCTTAATCAAAGGTGCAGAAAGGCCCCCTCCCTTCCCCTCCTCTCCCTGCACGGCTCAGGGACGGGCGGCACCGGGGCGAGACTCCCGCGGTCGCCCCCGCAGGGACAGCGGAGGCGGTGGCCGGGAGAGAGGCGTTTCCGTGCCCTCACTGCAGTAGCCCGAGGCCTTGCCCTGCGCTCCCGTTGCCGGGAAGAAGGAGCCCAGGCGTCTGGGTACGGGACGCTGTGCAGAAGCCCCTCCAACGCCGCCTGCCTTTTCCTTCCCCTGCGGAGGTGACGGGGACAGGGACGCCCCTCAGGTCCCCGCCCCAGCGCTGCTGGGCGGGATCCGGTGGGCCCGAAGCGAGTGGGCCTGCCCCGACCCACGGGCGGCAGCGGCTGAGAGGAGCTGCCTCTCTCCCTCGCTCGTACCGCGGGGGCAGGGACCACAGCGAGACGGCGGCGGGGGTTGAGGGAGCTCGGCCCTGGGGGGGCGGCGGCGGCGGCCGGGGGTACAGGCTCAGCACCGCCGGGGCGCGTTAAGGGGGGTGGGAACCGCTGCGAAAGAAGCGTCCGGGACGGATTACAGATGGCGGCGCGGGTTCCTTACGGCAAAGTGTCCACAGTAAGACGAGCCTGTCTCCCGGCGGGATCCCAACCGGAGCAGCGCCCGACCCCGGGGTCACACGCACCGGCGGCGGTGACGGGCTCCCCGTGGCTGCGCGGGCTGGCAGCGCCCCCTGGCGGCGCGGAGGGCGGAGCGCTCCCGCCCTGTGTGTCCGTGCCGGGGGAAGGCGGGCAGGGAGATGTGCCGCGGGAAAGAACGTCCCTTTGAACCATGGTAATGGGAAGGTGCCATCCCCTGTTGCCACACGCTTTGCCCTCCCCTGGCCACGCTTTTCTGCCCCTCCTAAAGAGGTCGAGCTCTGCTCGGAGGAGGAGTTGGTTTAAGCCCAGTTATTGTTTCTGAAATGAGGAAGATGTTGGTTAATAGACCTTGAAATGTGAAACGCAGGGAGGGGGAGTCTGCGAAGTTCTGGCGGTGCGTGAGGTCTTCCTGCTCCCAGGCAGGAGAGGCACTGGATGGACTTCGTTTTCACGAGTCCCGGGAACTTCCCCATCACAAAAATGAGACAATTCCCTTTTAAAAAGTGAGACCTAGCATAAACATGTTTTTGCTCCTTACTTCCGGCCAGTTTTTAATTACCTGACTGGCATCAGGAAAGGGGAAGCACAGGCTGGGGATCAGTAGTTGCAATGGAAGAACTTGTAACCCCCCTGTGAAAAAAAAAAAACCCCATGGATTTCAGTATGACTGGGATGGTTCATTCGGTGCTCTCACTCTCTGTAACAAGCCTCTTTCTTACAAGTGGCCTGGTGTGGATGGATGGCTGCGTGTGCCTTTCTGATGCCAGAACTGGGAGGGATCGAGGGACCCCAAGTGCCTTTGGAAACACTCTGGAAGAACTGAGAAGTGCAAAATGCTTTCTGTCTTGGGACAGCACCCTGCTAGCGGCACTTTCTCTTTTTAAATAGAGTCATAGAATGTAAAATAAAAAGAGAAAGCTGAGGAACAAGTGTTGCTTATGCCTTGTGAGGTACTGCTGGGTTTTCAGGTGGCCATTTGAAATAACAAACGCTGCAACAAAAAGAATTACATGTTTTTTTTTCAGGGCAGGGGGAGGCGTAGCCAGAGAACAAGATGGTTTTAGTACCTGCTCTGGAGTGAGAAGGGCTGCGGGGGGAGCAGTGGAAATTCAGGAGTACTGTGAAAAGGCACCCTGGGATTTCAGTGATTTGTGTTCTGGTTTGTGTGGTTTGAAAAGATAAACACTTGCCATTGATTTTCAAAATGCTGTATTCAAAACATTCCAGCTTGCTTGCCCTTTCGAGTTGATGTAAACAATAACTGTTCCTTCCTTTCAGCACGTGCTGACAGATCTTAATTTTTCAGGTTTTATTTTTAAAACAAGTTAGGAAAGAATGATCTTGATTTTTATTTCTTGAACTTCTCTTGGCAGGTGGAATTTTTCTAGGTACCGTTGCTACAGCAGGAATGATAGCAGGTTTTGGTACCACGCTTGCCATGACAAAGAAGAAGAACCCAGACTGGTTCAGTAAGGTTTGTTCCTTTTAAACTATTTTCCACTTGTGGCACACGGGAAAGAAGGCGGCATCAAACGCTCCACAGAAATGTTGGTGTGTGTGGAGTTTGGCCGCACAAAGTTGGCGGTAAGAGCGCTAGAATTAACCAAAGTCAGTAGGGGGTAGGGTTAATTTAGAAATCAGTTCAGAGTTGGAACTGCTAAATGCTTTAGTACTTGAGATTAGTTGAAATAAACCAAAACTGTTTAGTGCTGTGTAATGGAATATAACTCACGGTCCGTTTGGATTCTGTGATGTGAACGTAACTTCAATCAGGAGCCTGTGTCACCTCTGCCATCCAGTTCACTGTGTGGATCCCGTGTGCCAGAGTGAATCGGGAAGGGAGGTAACTGGAGTAAGGACAGGAATGAGGGAATACACAGTGCAGAATTATTTAGTTAAAATCGAAGCCCTCCACTCCCTTCCTGCTGGGTAAGGGGACAGACGGGAGTTACTGCAGTGGCTTGGGACTGCGAGATCTCATGGTGAAAAAGAACCTCATCTCGTGCAATCACTAACAGCATCCACCTGAGCATTCCGAAGAAAAAAATTGCAAAGCCAAGCTAACAATCACCCCACGGTGGTGTATTCATCTGAAATGCAGCAGGTTTAATTGAAGAACACTTTTTTCTTCACTAATGCTTTGTTACTGCCAAAAGTAGGCCCTTAAAATGAATCAGTCTCTACTCCACCAAGCCCTTAAAATTAAAGGTATATTACAGATGTTTTCAGGGAGCTGAGAACTGATCAGTTGTGCTTATTCTAAAAATGCTAATTCAATAACAATACTTATCAAGAGGAAAAAAAAATCTTCCGTATCTGATCACTCACAATTTCCTTTTGTGGTCAAAGAGCACGAGATCCTGCCTTTGCCATCCTGTTTTCCTCTGTAGGCCTAACTCATCCATTGCCTCTTCAGCAGTAATAAACATGGGTTCATTTTTTAATAGAGACAAAATAGAAAACCCCATGAGATGTTATTTCACAAGCTACAGGAATATATTGCCATCGGGAAGTTTTATCCCCTTTTTTTTAACATCTTTTGAGTGTTGTTTTTCTAACCTTCCTTTTTCCTGAGCATTGCATGTTTTCCAGCTGGCACGTACTGGCGGCTGGCTGAGCTGTCCTGTTCTCAGGGTGAAATTTATCAAGAGTGACATTACATTGACATGCAAGAAGATATATGCCAGAAATGGCACCAAGTGATACGTACCAGTTTGATTTTTGCTGAGAATCTGTACCTGCTGCTCTCTGTGCACACAACAGTTTGCTAGCCAAAATCTCATTCCTGGGGCCCCCCACCTTAAATACTGCAAAGTGTAGAAAAGTGCTTTTTCTTTTTGCCAAGGTGTGTGTAGGTGAGCAATGTCAAAAGGGAAGGACAGACTTTGAGAATGACAGGTACTTTAAGCAAACATAAGATGGCATTGCTGTTGGAAGAAGTCATCCTACCAGACCTTAGTTTCTGGCCATTCATTCCTGCCCCTGTAAAGGCACGGACACTTGTGTTGCTGGGTTAAGGGGGTGATACTGGTTAATTCTACTTTTCTTTTTTCTTGCATTAGTTTTAGCCTGAATCAGTCTTCTGATTCCCTTCACTGCGTGACTGCAGTGACTGTGCTGGCCCAAGGCTGGGGGAAGGTCCAAAGGAACGAGAACTGATGCTCAGTGGTGGGAGGAAACAGGAGACCTACTCCTTCAGCATCTTCGCTGGCTTGTGCCAGTTTTTGTGTCAGTGAAAAAGGGGCAGGCAGGTCAGAGTAGACACAGGAAGCAAGCCTGGGATAGATTAAAATAGTTTTATGGGAGAAAAAACAGCAGTTCAGAGGGGAAGCTGTGGCAGCAGGGCTTCATGACTGCAGTCAGACGTCCAGGAAGCGACACTGTGAGACCCTACTCTTGCGCAGTCACATCAGGCTTAGTGGCAAGAGATAAAGCTGAAATTGCACCTACTCTACCTCCTCCGTGGTAGCAGAGTTGAGCAAATGTTGTGAGCATTTGTAGAACTGGTGCCCAAATTGACTCCAAACTGAGATGACATAGTCTTGTTCGGTGAGGAAGCACTGCAAAGACCTTCAGCTAAGAAATGATTGGGGTGGTGGTCAAATGAAATGCTCAGATGCAGCAGCCTCCTCGTGGTAAGTGCCCTGTCACACACACAGGCATTTATCCAGGTGTTTAATTTTACAGTGGGTTAGGTCATACAAAACGGGGAACACGCTGAATGCAATCAACCAAAACAGTTGGAACACATCATTTATTTTAGGTGCCGCTTCCTTTCAGACACTCTCTTACCCACAAGGGGAGAGTTACAGGGTTGAGGTCTGCGTCTGAAATAAACTGTCGTTTCTCCTTCTCTCATTTCCTGCTTATATCCTCAACAAAAAAAAAAAAGAAAAAAAGGAAGAAGCATGTATTTTGGTAACCAAATGAGCTAATTCTGCCCTATATATTCCTGGCCTGAATTGTAAAAAGAGTCAAGAATTGTTTAATAGCTTGTTTTTTAATTTAAAAGAGTTGCTTTTTGAAAAAAAAAAAAAAGAAGCAGTAATGAAGAGAAAGCCATCTGTGCATAGAATAACAGGCCTGTGAATAAACCTCAGTTCTCTTAAAAATGTCCTTTTGTTGGGGAGATATCTTTTTCTTTACTGTTGCCTTTTAAATTTTTTTAGCATTTCACTAATCCGCTTTCTTGATGCTCTGAACAGCGTATCTGATACTCGGGGAACAAACTTTCTTGTTTACAGAAACCCTTACCTGTGTCCTTAATACCCCGAGGAATCAGTCTGTGACTGAACACTGTTTGAGTGCTGTCAGTAAAACCAGAACAATTCTTTCCATTTACCACCTTTTTTTTTTTTTTTTTCTGGGGCAATCAAGCATTTAAATAGTATTCGGGTGGGGGATTTATTTCTTTCCCCCAGCAATTTTCACAGATAATGACTCCTATTTAAAGATTCTGTGCGGAGGATATTTTTGTCTGTTCGTTTCTCATCTTCCAAATAGGAGCAATTCTCGTGCGTGGTGTTGTATAGGTTTTAAACTATGGAAGCAGGAAAAAATGTCAGAAATAACCATCAGCATTTTAAGTCTACTCCAAGCAGTCTCTACTGAAACGGTTATGAAAGTTCATTAGCTGTGGTAAGGAAATAATAGGGCCTGGTATAATAGTGATCTCTGCTCTTTGTGTGTGTGTGCTTACAGAGTGGTAACAGCTTCCACTTTGGGGTGTCCAAATTGGAATAAATAAGGATCAAGATACATTTTGCTTGTGTGCATTTGGGCTTGGGCAACTGTACCTACAGCTAAATCCTAAGGAAAACTAAAGTGGTAACGCTGAAGGCTGTCTGAGAACCATTTGAGCAAATACAAAGCCAAGAGGAAAAAAGCTACTGGTGCTATCTCAGTGACCAAGTACCATAGCGATAGGCACTACAAATGTTGAGTTATAGCACAGATGAAAGAGAACTGATTTTTTTTGAAGTAATAATAATTAAAAAAAAAAGTAAATTCTTTTTAACGCAAGAATACAAAATGTTTTTTCCCCCTTTGTTGCGATGAATAGAAAAATGCAGCTCTTTGGCATGTTTGAACATTGTTTGGATCCTTCTGCAAGTTAATTTCACTTTTCAGTATTTTAGACTCTAAATGAATTAATTCTTTATTGAATATATTTGCTTGCAGTCTCATTTTTGTTTACCTCTGAGCAATCTTTTTGCCTGAGATACCCAATAAGTAAGTAGGACTGTTCGGTTGTGTAAGGACTGTAGATGCCAGTCTTCAAGAGTTATCACCTGAAATCTCAGTTTCCATGTGAAAAATTGCACAGCGATCCTTTGGGGAAAAAAATACCAGTATGAGCAAGAGGGTTTTGTCTGTCTGATGGCTGTCGTGGGCTACACAGATCGAAGCTGTCCTGTAGCAATTAGGGACAGCAAGGTGGGCGCTGTGAGATGAGAACGGCTGGCTAATGGTGAAGGTGTGGTGTGAACTGATTGAAACCATCGCAGTGGGAGCTGCATTTATGTGCTGTGACACAGACGGTTTCACCATAGCTGGGACCCCATCACGACTGAGGTTACGTTCTTCTTGGCCTGAGGTGCTTTTTCCAAGTGACAGTGTTTTGTGTTCTTAGGACACGTCTCACGGTAGACTTTTAAGCAGCAGTATCTTAACAAGTGCTTAAAACCTCCTACTTTTGTTTCTGACAGAAACGAGAAGCATCTGTGATGCCACCTGGCAAGCTCTGCAGGTGGATGGGGTGCCGTGTTGTTGTTCTTTACAGAACTTTTCCTAAACGGTTTCAAGAGCTCCTTCAGAGTCGCAGCCCCTCAAAATGAGTCTCTCAGCCACTGTTACATCCACTCTGTGTGAAGATGAAAGTTACTTAGGTCTAGTTTCCTAACCTGCTGGTTCAGGAGTGCAGGTAAAGACATGTAGGCCAATGGCTGCCCACCGCCCTTACGGCCCCAAGAAAAAGTACTAAAATCAATGATGGACAGTGATTATCTTCTGATGTCACTGGCATAATAAGGGCTTGTGACTGGTCTTGGTTCAGTTTTGTATTTTGACTGGTGGGATAACCGAGCATTGGATTCTTGTGCCCATGAAGCAGTTGACTTCAGCATTTTTGGGTAATAAACATCATTTTCAGGTGGTACTGGCAACAATGAAAGCCGCTCCTGGTGGGAAGGCAGCTCATTCACCCCCTTGCTTGGCTGTTTGGGTCTGCTGGCAGCTGGAACAGTTTTTGTGGTGTCACTAGTACAGCTGGCAAGTCATGAAAAATTCTGGATCACTCAGCTAACTTTTTTAGTTTGCTTGTGGGTTACTTTTTTTCCCCCAATATTGTTCACTTTTTCACAGAATCATAGATTCATCCAGGTTGGAAGAGTCTCTTGGGATCCACCAGCCCCACTCTACAAATTCCTCCCCTACACCAGATCCCCCAACACCAGATCTAAATGACTCTGAAACACATTCAGGGATGGGGACCCAACCACCTCCCTGGGCAGCCTGTTCCAGTGTCTGACCACTCTTTCTGGGAAAAATTCTTTCCTAATGTTCAGCCTAAACTTACCCTGTTGCAGCTTGAAACCATTCTTTCTCGTTCTGTCACTAATTACCTGTGAGATGATCATTTCTTCATCACTTTCTTTTTGGTTCTAGGGGATTACTGCCACAGCTGCATTACCAGAGAGCGGTTCGTCACTGGCCTTACGAGCACTAGGATGGGGCTCACTCTACGCATGGTGCGGAGTTGGATTGCTCAGTTTTGCCATCTGGAAGGCCCTGGGTGTGCACAGTGTGAGTAGTGAGGGCGATCCCCTCAAGTGCCATATTTTCCCCGTGGGTAATTCATCTTAGGGTGGCATCTCTGTACTGCTTCAGCCTGGGAAGTTGCACCTTCACTGACCACACGTAGCGTGACTAACCAGAGCGTGTGCGCACAGGGAAGGTGTTCTTACATCTGCAAAAATAGGGATGTTGTGGGAGGAGACAATATTGGGGGAGGACCAGTTTTGTCCTGCTTATGTTTATTTGCACAGATGTTTCAGATTCTTCACAAAAGAGCCAGTGTTCTAATTTAGAGACTAAAATAGTAGCTGCAAACTTTCTATAGCCTTTTCTTATTGAATTGAAGGCTACCCCCCGAATTCTATCTTTAGAGTAATCTGTTTATTTGTCCCAAGTTCCATTTTTTGCATCAGGACACTGGGGACATAAGAAAAACCGAAATGAGCTTGCTTTCCAGTGCATTTCTGAAAGGGGCAAGGGGGCAGAAGACTGAGTTTCGCAGGCAGTGGAATGGTTGGTCTATGACACACCACGTCAAGGCAAAGAAACTCAGGAAGCATCTGTATGTCCCAAGGGGCTAAGGCTATCTTTAGTAAATTGCTTATGTTCCAGCGTTTCTCAGCATTGAGTGTGAACACTGAAGTTGGTGTAAGCAGTTTTGTTTGCCCCTAGTAATGAGCCATGACTTAGGAGTCCCCTGCAGCTATAATTTTGGCAGAACTGTCTGCATCCTCTTTAGGAATGAATAGACTTCCTGTACCTTGTATGGGAAAATACTGAGCAAAGTGTCTCCCAAAACTAAAAGGAAGAAGATACTACTCCATCCCAGTGCTGTTCTCATTAATACCTCTATTCAGGTTCTCACTTCTTGTCTGCTCTGCTGTAGGTCACGATTTGGGTCCCAACATACAGTACTACACAATCCCTTGCTCCATAGTTTCCAATGGTGATTCTCAATAGGAGCCACTACAGAAGGAAGAATGCCCAAAAAAAAGCAAAGCAGGACATAAGAGGAATCTACAACACGTTTTGCTTAAACTCAAAATCCTCCTTCTGAGGCTGTGGTGGAATGGCAGAGAAGGGGGAGGAAGAGTGGGAGCACCAGCTAATGCTGAGCTGCAACAGTCCACTCAGTTACTGTCACTTACATCGTCAGCCAAAAGGATTCCTTTCACACTATGCTGCCAATTCTTGCTTTCATTCCATCAGAGTGCTTCTGGTCCTGCCAAAGGCCAGCAGGATCTGACCCTAGTCTGCAATTTACACTAACCATTTCTCAGTAAGCCTAACTTCTATTTCCACTTCCTTGAGAAGTGCTGACCTAGACCCATGGTTGCCTGGTTTCTCCGTGATGCTGCCCAACACGGAACAACCACGTAAACCTGATACGGCCAAGCCCCAGGAGATGTCAGAGTCTGATGGGGGGCTTCTGGCTACCCGAGAGCAGCAGCTCTTGGCTCAGAAGCGTACAGCACGCTGCAGGGCGTTTGAGAGACTCGGTCTTAGTCAGAAAGCTGCACCTCGTTGTATTTTGTGTTGCCTTCCTGTTGAAAGGAGGTGGGGGAAACTGTATCTGCAGAGGCTCTTGTAAACGCCTGTTGGTATTGGTTTCTGTTGTGGAGTGCTTATGTTGCACCATACTATGGCACAGTGAGGAGTGCAGACACCGAAGGAAGCAGAGTTCTGCCGAGAGACTCTGTCTCCCTGTGATTTTGAACCGCTCTGTCCCCGCTCTCCTCTGGCATGGTTATAGCACTCGCTGTAGGCCTTCTCATTCCTACCGCAGGAAGGCAACACGTACAGCAGTGCCACTCGTTATTGCAGAATCAAAACCTAGCGTTTGTAAACTACCTGTCACACATTTCTTTTTCCTGTTATACTATATAGGCGTTAAAATCAAATACCTATACATTTATAATTGCTGGAGGTACAAAAGCAGAAGTGTATTAAAAATGAAACATTCTAACCAAAGAGAAGAGGTTCGTTTGCATTAAGAATATATTTCCAGAATAACTCATCTTTGATTTTCGATTGTTGTTAACTTTTGTCGCCTCCTGCTTTAACATAACACTCAGGAGCAAACACTGACTATTGAAAAACAGTATTTTTATGCTTAAATGTAACTTTCCTGATTTTCCTGAACAGCAGAGTTTAAATAAGAACTGTAAGCTGGCTGGTACGTTACTTGTTCTGGACTCTTAAAAGGGCCTGTTTATGTTATTTATTTTCCTCTTTCAGGGGAACATTATGATACTTCTGAAAATCCTTAATTGCTATCATGTAAGCACAGATAATAGATTAACAATCAGTTTAAAACCACATATTACAACATATGTTGCGTCTAATAATAATCGGAAAGCCACAGAAATTTATTTGTGGGAAACTATTTACTGAAGTTATCATGGAGTGGAATAAAGCTTCTTTCCACGTGAACTATTCAGGCCACGTAAGACATCATAGATTTTACACTAAACTCACTTCAAATGAACATTTTTTGATTTCAGTTAAGCGCTTTAAAAAGAGGCTCTCACAGATGTTACCTGAATAAAAACGTTTTGAGTCTTCAGTGGGGCTGAGCGCTGAAAGTTCACGTGCTCTGTAGCACATCTGGGTTCCCAATACCTGTAGAAGTTCAAGTCACAATTTCAAACTTAGCATCAGGTAATCAAGGTTTGAAAACCATGAACTTAAGGCAGACTTTCCCCTCTGGAAGTGCTGGGCTACAGGTGAGCTGAGGGGAGAGCTGACTCATTTTGATGCCAGGAATCTGTGTGAACTTAGTAACTAAAGCTTTGGCAGCTGAACAAAGAGAAGAGGTGCTGCCCAGCCTCTTCACCTTCCTGCCTTTAACGGTAACCAGCTAATTAGTGATCTGGCCCTGCTGGGCAGCAGCTTCATTTGTTTAAGAGCTGCTGGTAATATTGATAACGTTACTGACAACTAATATAGTCTATTAAATTGTTAAGCATAATAAGATCCTGACTGTAAGCACTGCAGATTTTTCATTTGGCAGACAAGAAAGCTGCTTCTGTCACACACAGGATTACATTAATTCTGATGCTCTCTCAAATCCCTTGCCAGCTCTGTCCCTGTGTGTATCTTGGTGGGATCTTACCACGTAAAGGGCTGACCTTCTCTTGCAGAGTTCAGAGGGAGTTCCGACTGAGGTAGAACTGAGTTGCTAAGTGTTGTTTAATGCCTCATGTCATCTCACAGAATCACAGGATTATATGGGGTTGGAAGGAACCTCTGGAGATCCTCTAGTCTAACCTCCCTGGCAAAGCAGGTCCACCCAGAGCAGGTTGCACAAGAACATGTCCAGGCAGGTTTTGAATGTCTCCAGAGACGGAGACCCCACCACCTCTCTGGGCAGCCTGTTCCAGGGCTCTGCCACCCTCAGAGAGAAGAAGTTCCTCCTCAGGTTTTGATGGAACTTCTTGTATTCCAGTTTGTGCCCATTTCTTCTTGTCCTTTCACTGATCACCACTCAAAAAAGACTGGCCCCTTCCTCTTGACATCCATCCTTCCAGTATTTGTAGGTATTGATCAGATCCTCCCATATTCTTAGAATCACAGAATGATTAGAGTTGGAAGGGACCTTAAAGATCATTGAGTTCCACCCCCCTGCCATGGGCAGGGACACCTCCCACTAGAGCAGGTTGCTCAAAGCCCCATCCAGCCTGGCCTTGAACATCTCCAGGGATGGAGCATCCACAGCTTCTCTGGGCAACCTGTTCCAGCGTCTCATCACCCTCACAGTAACGCTAGGAATGCTACTGAGCAGTTCCATTTTGCCTGGCCAGCCTGTGGAGATGGCTGAAATTGGTGCACAGCAGAGCTTGGGCTGGCTTGTCAGGAGGAAGAGGAAGGCAAAGCTCGTTGGTGAATTTGGAGAAGCGCAGGGAAAGATTTGTCTCGGTGCTCTTTGTGCTCTGAACTCTGCTCGCATCACCCGTGCTTTGAAACGATGGGCTGTTCCATTGGTGGGAACCATCCTAACCCCCGTGTCAAGGTGCCCTCCCAGAGTCCACACTGATCGTGTGGACAGCATCTCCCGCGCACCGGGAAGGGTAGAGCCAGTGTTGTTTTTCACATTGACAGTTTTAATTGTTTTATAATGTCCTGGTGTAGCAGTAGTGCCAACTGGTGGTGCCGTTAGTTGGGGCCCAGAAGAATGGTTCCACTTGGTATCGTTGCCAAAATGCCAGGATTATTAATGCTCAGGGATGCGTTTCCTGGGAGCATAAATTATCAACAGGACAGTGAGTGATTGATAAAGGTATGTATTGCTCTAAGCTTTGTGACTGTTTAAATTAGCTTGTCATCGCTTCCGAAGTCAGAGATGAAATGACAAGAGCAAACTGGCACGATTTTTCCTTGATGAGTCATAATTGCTGTAATTAATCTGCATCCGTCATTCTGAAGCAGCGTCACAGTTGCTCAGCAGTTTGTCATGGAAGGAAACTGAAGCCACAGTTCAGGATGCTTTGTCCTTACACCTTCCGAGACAGCCTGTGTTTGCCGTAGAAGCCAGTCGTTGCTAAGATGTGTTCCAGACACCGAGGTGACGCGCCAGCTTCAGGTGCTACTAGAGTTTTTATGTAATCTTTGTGGTTTATTGGTTCACTTAAAGCAGTGCTGTGCCAATGCCTACTTCCAGCTCTTAAATGGCTTTATTGTTAAAGGTGGTTCCCCGTAGATTTTTATGCCAGCGTGAAAAACTTGGGGGGTGATAGCAAGTAACTGATCTTTCTATCTTGGTAAGGGATATAACAGATTTTACGCTGTCTCAGGTTGGGTTGTTCATATCCTTATGACTGCAGTTACCACTGCTGCAATCTGAGGACAGACCTGGTAAGTCATAAACCCTCCTAAATTCCAGTCAACTCTGATTCCTAAACAGAGAAGTGATGGATCAGCGAGGACTTGATTTGGTAATGGTTTAAGTTACATCTTTCAATAATGTAAGAGAAATCTTCATCTTGAGAATGCAGGAGATGGTAGTTATCTAGTTTTGTATTGTAGCTCTTGCAGAAAATAACCAGCTGTCAGTAACAGTCAGACTTTTTAAACTTGCTTCCTATAATCTGTTTGGAAAATATTTAACATTAGTCCACCTTTGGTTATCTCTGGGCATAGAAGCTCTGTCTGTATCAGCAAGTGTCACTGACCAGCAGCATTGGGGTAGTGAAGCAACTGGGGGCTGAGGACCTGACCATTCTGAGGGATTTTTAAAATGCAGACTGACTCTGGCCTTTACCTGAGGCCTGAATGCCTGTTTGCAGTTGGAAGTACGTTATGTGCACCCCTAGAACCCTTCTTCAATTTTGGGTCACTTTTAAGAAACCCAGTTCATGCATTTTGAGACTGCTCAAGCAGTACACAAACTCCTGCCCAGTAAGCATGGACAACTGGGAGATGGAGCATACCTGAACCCCAGCGCTCATCCGTTCACCCCCACAGCCTTCCTCTGCCGTCCTCGCTGAGGCACCTCACAAAACAGATGTGTAACATTAAGCACAAACTACATGATTGACATCTGGCTTGAAACGAAATGGCACCTTTTTTAACAAGTGTATTTGCTATTTAACGACTTCCCCATCGTGGCATCACCTGCCATAGCGTTACCTGCCAGGGTTTTGAGCCTGCAACCTCAGAAGTCTGTAGCCACCCACTCCTGGTGCAGTGGGCTGAGTGTTCTCTGATGCAAAACACTGAGGTACTGAAATAAAGTTTGTAGAAAAGAATGGATTTGGCCAATTCATCATTTAATTGTGTTTTTTTAAAAAGTCGAATAGTGGTTGAAACGTCGTATTTCAACATTCTCCTTATGAAATGCTCAATGAAGTTTTACATTTTCAATTGAAGAATAAATGGTGTTTCACTCAGTAAAAATTTTTAAAAGTAAAACCAAAATTAAAATTATCTTCAAACCCTGTTGTTACAGTTAACCTAAACAAGCGGTTTCACGGAAGTTTCCAAAAATTAAACCTTTCTTATTTTATTTACCTATTTTACAGGTGTTATGATCCACCGCATCTTTATGTTGCTTGGAAAACTGTTTGTTTCACAATTTTCTAGAGTTGAGTTGTAAACCCTTGCTTTAAATAAGCAGGTTTTTGGTACCAAGCAGGTTTTAATTACACTTCCAGCTACGGAATGCTTGAAAGGTATTAAAACATACCTAGGGATGCCTGATGGTCTGTTTTTTTGGTTGGCATTTTGCTTTTTTTTTTTAAAACTATCAGCAATTATGAGCCTTCTTTGAAAAGCAGAATAATACCCTCAGCCCTTGCAGACTGAAGCATGCAACAATTAACAAACAAGATAAATTATGCTTGAAGAGCCCTTTTGCTCTTCATGCCCTCAATAAATTAGGTTTTATTTCCTCAGAAATAAAAGCATTCTTTCTCCCACAGGAGAAGGGCCTGGATGATTCATATGTAGGTTTGTGAGATTCTGATTGTTGCTTCCACATCTGTTCCATGGGAAGCTGGGAAAAGAGTGAGGGGAATTGCCTAGTAATTTATGAGTAATACAGTTATAAAATATTAGTTTATCATTTTGATGGTGGCTCCTAATGAAATATCCCATTTTTCATTGATCTTAACCTTTAAAATATTAACAGTCTGAAACAATTGCACAGCTGTGGAGAGACATCTAAAACAATTACAAGCAATACAGAGGATATATGCTTGCCGTGGGTTTGTTGGTAAGGGCATTTCCTAGGCAGGCTGCTTTTCTCCAGGGGAAATCTAACCTCTAAGTCACCACTTTAAGCACAAAACTAATAACATCCCCTCACGATATGAGACTACCTACGTGAGGCTACAGCCATAAGTGCAGTATAAATACAAGGGAGTATTTGCTTTAAGGATGAATTATTTTTAAAAATAAAATGTGAACATGGAGACAGAGTCTTCAAAAATTATTGGGTTTGGCATCTGTAAATCACAGAATCTTCATGGTTGGAAAGGACCTCTGAGATCACCAAATCCAGCCATGCACACACAAAATCCCCTACAATCTCAGCCACTAGAGAATGCTCTCAAGTGCCACAGCTACACGTACTGATAGTACTAAGGTCTATAGATCTCAACCAAATACAGGCAAATTGCAGTGGCTGAAATTTTTATGCTATTTCGTAAATGAACAAATGTTGATATAAAAGCAGTATAGAATCATCTGGGCCAGAAGGGACTTTCCAAGGTCATCTAGTCCGACCTCCCCGCAGTCAGCAGGGACACCCCCAACTAGACCAGGTTGCCCAGGGCCTCGTTGAGCCTCACCTTGGATATCTCCAGGGAAGGGGCGTCAACCACCTCCCTGGGCAACCTGTTCCAGTGTTCCACCCCCCTCAGAGTAAAGAACCTATTCCTAATATCCAGTCTCAATCTGCTCTTCTCCAGTTTAAACCCATTGTCCGTCACTGCAGGCCTTTATAAATAGGCTCTCCCCAGCCTTCCTGTAGGCCCCCCTCAGGTATATCTCCTAGAATCATCCTAGAGTCATTCCTAGATTTTTTTATTAGTTTTTTTATTTTAGTTTTATTTAATTATCACTTAAATATTATTAATGGAGTTTCTATTCCTTACCATGCTTTTAATTGCATAATAAAAACATATCTTCTCCTTGCTGTTTTTATATCTTATATTTTACTATAAAGCAATTCTATCCATTTCTTTTTTAACGTCCTCAATACTTATTTTCTCAATACTTATTTAAATTCAGGCTCTTAAAAACAAGACTGAGTACTAGTACTAGTTAGCACTTCCTCCTCCTATTTATACAGGGTTTTTCTGTGCTGCTGATGTTGCCTAATTATTTTGGTGTGGAGAAGATTTGCCTCCACACATATGTACTACTAGTATTTTATCCAAAAAATAAAGAGAAAAAACATACCCTGTGAACTTCCCTGTAAACTTGATAAGGCAGAATGCTTATTCAAGGAATAAGCTCATAATGGTCCTACTGGAAAGTCCTACTTTATGAATAGGGACAGCTGTATTTCAAGAATATGGGAAGACTGTAACTGTAGCTGTCTGGAGGAATTACTTCGGCCACATCCTGGGAGAGACTTGTAGTTGTTGGCTGCCACCAGCCTGCTAAGAAATGGGAAAGAATAAAACCACGTTCAGCCTCTGGTCTGAAGTTACCTCTGTGGAGCAGTTCCATGTGGGTTGATCCACTTCTCGGCTGCACGTAACTACGAGCTGTACAACTAAAATCTGAATAAAAACTCAGCTGATGGGTGTGAATTATTCATGCTACGCTTTGGTCCCATGGGATCTTCCTGTGCTTCGTTAAGTGTGGTGGTGTGGCCGCACTTGTCTTCTGCTTCTCTGGTCCAAAACCCCAGCTGCTCTGCTTGCCTGGAGGTGCCCAGCCGTCCCTGCCCGGCTCTGGGTGTCCCACTGCCTCTGACAGGTTTCCCCCATGGAATTCAGACCCTGTTACGGTGTTATTGCAGAGTTTTGGGTTTCTGTTGGCCCTTTTCCCAGCCACAAATGTCACTTGTGGATGATGGATATCATCAATTCCTGGACATACAGAGGAAAAAAAAATCACTCAGGTTGCCCTTTTCAGAAGCAGCCTGCTTACAGCCAAGGCAGAACCACAGGAGGCTCCACTTAAATATGAGGAAAAACTTCTTCAGAGTGAGGGTGACAGAACACTGGAAGGGGAGATATTCAAAACCCACCTGGACGTGTTCCTGTGTGACCTGATCTGGGTGTTCCTGCTCTGGCAGGGGGATTGGACTAGATGATCTTTCAAGGTCCCTTCCAATTCCTGAGATTGTGTGAATTTGTATTTTGACTTTAATTCAGAAACCCAAATCACAGCACACGGGCTTATGGAGCTGGGACACACATCCTAAGATCTTACGTCCATTAATCAACCAACTTGTTTTATTACATTTAGATATTTTACGGTTTTAAATTACTTCAATATTAATTTCCAAATTGCTCAGGGTGACTAAGGAGCAGTGAGAAATACACCAAAATAGACTAATCATGTGGATGTCCTTTCCAGGCACACAGATTTGAAAGTAAGATCCTGCAGAAATAACCAGCGTATTCTTTAGTGATTTCAAAAGTGTTTCACCCCATTTTTCTGCGTGGTCTGAAAGCCTTTTGCAACCAAATGGTATAATCCAAACTTTATACCATTATTTTTATTTTGAAGTCTGATTCAGCATCACTGAAATCAATGAGAATAGGCTGTCCTTAAACCAGAACAGTTTGGGGATTTTTAGGCTCTTCTACTGGAATGGCATTTTCCTCCTTTTATGATGGATGTACAGAAAGATACTTCTAAGCTACCAGTTAACAATCCTGCTTTTGGGAGCAAAGTGACCTTCATACAGAAATTAAACCAGAAGAAGTGGGGCAGGTAAAGCACGTTTGTGATGCAGCTGCAGCTGCCTTCTCATTTGTGACCCGTTCATTTCTGAATGGGTAACATGGCTGCTGCCTCTTATTTGGAATAGCAACATGAGGAAAGTATTTAATTGTTTTATCTCTTCGTGTGACCCAGCCATTGGAAAAGGGGCAGCCTGACCCCTGTGACTTGACAGCTCCCAGTAGTTCACCAGTAATCTGGAACAGAACATGCTTTGGGAGCTCTGACAGCTTCGTTGGATGCAGTGATGATCCTCTCCCTGTAAAGTTCAATGAGGTTATTTTCAGGTTATTTTCCTTTTAGAAGGCACAGGATATGTTTTACTCAGTTACACAGGTTTTATGGGCATGGATTTCTGGAAAAATAAGTCTCCGTGTTTGTTTAATTTTAGGCATTGTAAAGGCCCCTCTGGTTTCACAGAGCTTTCAGCACTGCATAAGGTTAAGCATGTGTCTGTCTCCATGGGACCGGGGGTTAATACGAGCTTTTGTCTTCTCTACGTGGTTCAGTAAAATTCTGCTGCCGCTTTTAGGCTCTCTGCAAGGCTGAAACACTGGAATTGGCAAACAGGCTATGACAGTACGGTGTAAGGCAGTGAAAGATCAGGATGTGTACTGCCAGGACTGACACTCTGAGGGCCATTTTCAGAGACCTGCAGTTCTGAATAAGCCAAACATTCACAGTGCCTTTGCCAGTGAAGCGTTAAGATGTACCAGTATGAACCAGGGCTCTATTTTCCATGCCTGGTGTAGAGGTCAGGGTGCAGACCGGCACAGAGTGACCCGCAGCCCGTGCCCCGTTTTACACCGAGCGTCAGAGAAGTGGTTCTCTGGCAGGCTGGCTGCTCTGCTCTGCTCTGCTCTCCCAGTACTGTAAGGGCTCAGTGCTGGGTATTTTCCACAAATAACTTGCTATTTCCGCATGTGGACCTTGGTAATCATTTGCCAACAAGGGTGACAGCAAGTCGTTTTAAGATTTGGGGAAAGGTGGCAAGAACAATCCTCTCTGATGCTCTTAAATCCGGGACAGCCCGTCTCTTCTTCATACCTTGTGAAATGGAAGGTGGCTGAGGAGAACACGGGGCACGTACATCCTGTGCTCTGCGGCCGGTCCATATTCCAGGTCAGGGCATCTAACCTCATTTCACTTGGAAGCCGAAGTAAGCAGTTCTTACTGGTGTGAGTACTAAAATAAGAAACCAGTAATTCCTAGAATCTGGGTTGGCCTATTATGAATGTCAGACATTAAAGAGAACATTTCTTCCTAAAACTTTCATTCTAGGATTCAAATAGACTCTTTTAGCCCCTCTTCCATTCATTTTCATATGAAGGGCCACGTAAGTGCTCTCGGTAATAGTGCAATCCCAATTTTTGCGTGACATTCTGTCAACGATGTACATTAAAAAGATATTATTAAATGGAAGATGCTTTTAGGTCCCCATATTTTTGCCACCTGAGGCAGGATCATTAGGTTAAGATAAGAAAATAACAGTGATCTGTAGCTATTACAGATTATTTAATGCAGTAAGGTAGATGATACCCTTTTAGAAAGAAGCCTGACAGTCAGAGGTGGAACAGTTACTGTAATTTATTTGGCAGGAAAAAAACAGTGTCAAGCTTTGCAATACCTGTGATTAAAAAAAAAATAAAATTCACTGGAGTGAAATTCACTTCAGAGAGCTGCCTCCAGGAACGGAGCATGTTGGAATGTTAAATCAAGATACGTGTTGCAGATCGTTCGTGTACCACTGGCTTCAGAAGCAGCAGCTGGAGAGTGGCCTGTGATACTGAAGGCAGCAGAAGGAGGTAAAATACATTCAATTTTTAGTGCTCGGTTACCTGCACTATTAATTGAAGACATTATCACAGTTGAACCGAGTACCCCAGTGTCAGCGTGGCTGACAATAATAGAGAGGCAGTCGTTCCAGTGAACTATTTCGAAACATCCCCGTACTTAGTCCATAGCACATTAGCTTTCATAATTACATTAATGCCCTTTGATTTGAGACCACTGGCATGTGTGTTGTGGATCGTGAGGAAATACAGGAAATTTCCAGGGAGGGAGAGGGAAGACCTCCTGAGTAGCATGTTTACTAAAAAGAAAAGGCAAGGCAAGACACAGATTCCTAATTGCAGCATTTCCCTCATCCAGAAGTGTGCTTGTCCTCTGAGAGGTACAGCAGGTAAAGACAAGGTCTCAGTTCTTACACCTCCAGCATGCAGTATTAATAGGACATAAAGCTGGATTCATCATCGTTACAAGAAGCTCATGACACCGCAGGAGGTGACTGGCCACTGGTAAGCCCACCTTGTTGAAGGACAGCTAATTTACATGGTTAGTGAAAAGTTTCTGCCTTCACTACAAGGATCCTCTGAAGTTACAATGGGCCTGGTACGATACTGTCAACCAAATGCAAACAAGAACAACCCTGAGGGCAGTGTGTGTTACGTTGGAGGCCAAGTTTAGTCCTAAATATATAAATGCATTAAATAGAGCTTGGCTGGTCAAGGCCCAAAATATTGAGATGACAATCTCTGACTGAGAGAAGTCGCAGCCTGAAATTTGGTAATCCAGCAGTTCATAAATAAGCAGAGATCGACACTGGAAGAGAAGGGATAGGAACTTTGGGATGCGGTTTCCATGGTTATTTATGGATGCATGCACTGGTTCCGTTGCACCGGATAATAGTTATTTTTCACAGTCTTCTCCATGCTTTTAGGCAGTGTGGCAAGTGAGCTTTAGCGGAGCTCGGAGTGCGGGGAGGACAGTGGTGAGGATTTGGAAATGCATTCAGGACAGCAACAAGCACAAATGTGGAAATGGAGGAAGAAACTCAGAAGCTGGTGCTGTGAGTGGAACAGAAGAGAGAGGGGAGACACCTTAGAAGTCCAGCTGAAAGCCTTAATGAAATACTGCACTGCGGTTTGTTACTGGGAGGAGACAGGGAAAAGAGAAGTCTGAAACTAGTCCTAATTTCATTGCTTGATGTACTATGAGTGAGAACTCAAGAACTGTTGTGGACAGAAATGATAGAGTGTAGTATCTTTTAAGCTGTAAGAAAGAAAAACTCTGAGTAAGAGTTAGTAGCTGTGACATCTGTATCATGAAGAAATTTGCCCTGTTTGGGCAAAGACATTATGTATGACTGGCCCATGCCAGTCACTGTAGATAATGGTCTTCATAACACTGAGAAGACAATGACAGTGGTGATGAGTTTGGCATTATGATTTATTGAAATAGCTTGCTGTTCAGGAATCACAAAGGAGGACAGTTTGTGTAAGAATGTAAAACAAGGTCAAAGTTGTGAATTGCAGTGAAAAAGTTTTGGGGCAGAGGGGGCTTGTGGGAAATTGCATAGGTGCTGGCACGAGAGGAAGTGATAAAGGAGACATTGAATCATAGAATCATAGAATTACCTGCGTTGGAAGGACCTTTCAGATCATCTAGTCCATTCATCAACTTAACACTGACAAAACCATCACTAAACCCTATCTTTAAGCACTACGTCTACCCTTCTTTTAAATACCGCCAGGGACGGGGACTCAATTTTTCCTGATACCTACTCTAAGCCTCCCCTGGCAAACTTGAGGCCATTTCCTCTTGTCCTATTGCCTGTTCCTTGGAAGAAGAGACTGACACCCCCTCCTTGCTACACCCTCCTTTCAGAGAGTTGTAGAGAGTGAGACGGTCTCCCCTCAGCCTCCTTTTCTCCAGGCTGAACAACCCCAGCTCCCTCAACTGCTCCTGACTGAGCCTGACATCACTTGCAAAGTGGTTTTAGAAATAATCATCAAAATCTGAGAAGTCAAGGCTGGGGAAGTTTCTGAGGGATTCTGAAAAGCAGAAGGAAGACATTGAATATTTCAGATTTGGTCCACGTGTTAAGGAAAAATTGATTTTCCAGGAAATGGGTTGCTTTTACCTGAAGAACATAAGTTTGCATTCTGAGGGGAGAAGAATCTGAATATTCCTAAATCTGCAGCTGCTGACAGTGTTTTAGTGCTTTCTAAATAAATACCTTTTTTGTTTTGTTTCAGAACAGAGGTGTAGTGTTTTGTTTCCCAGACAAGATTGCTTTTTGCATTTGAAGGTTATGGTTTGGCATATCAGTAATCATAAAGTAGCTGTTAGAGTGAGGAAGCCCTGTGGTTTTCTGAATGGCTCCCCCCGCTGTCACCCTCTTTTTGGAGGCCTTATATGATTGGTTTTAACTTTCCTTTGGGTTTGTGTGTCTTCAGTGGAGTAACAGAGGTGTCCTGATGGGCTTCTGAGTGCGTCATTTAAATGTGACGCTAAAAGAAATTTAAAAGTCTGAGGTTAGAAACAGCCAAAAAAGCCGCATTGGATCAGACCATTAGCTGGTATAAAATGCTTTATTTCCAGTTATACCAACTGAGCTCCAGGTTAGAATCTCAGCATTCCTGTGTTACCAACCACCCAGATAATACTTAAAGTGAGATGAAAGAGTAGTAGAGCGGGTGTAGTCTTTAGGAAGTAAACTGAATACTTTCTGCACATCAGAGAACTGGGGTAACTTAATTACAAAGGACTGGAAAGAACAGCTAAGCCAAAGCTCCTAAAGCATTTGTTACTGTCAATACCTGTATTTAATTGTTAGCAATTATTTAATGTCATTTGGGCTGTTCCCCTATGTCAGCTCTGATACCGGTGTTTATTATTCTTGGAAATATTACCTGCCTATGAGAGCTTTTCAATTTTAAACAAGAAGCAAAAATATTAGTTTAGGAACAATTGTATGTGTTTCCCAAGATTTTTAAGAAACAAGAACGAATAATTAATCAAAACTGCTATTTGATCAGAGTAAAATATAAAGCAGACAGTGAATTAGTTTTTACATAAGAACACAATCAGGATAAAACAAAAAGGATAATTTGGCTCTGAATTTTCCTCTTATTTTATATAATGTGTTTTTATTTGATTAGCAGTACCCAAGCATTTTTACACAAAACTTCAATTCTCAAATGCTTTCATCCATCATAGTTATTGTCTTAGTAAAGGATTGGTAATTTCTTTGTAAATTGTTTCATTCTTTGTATCAAGCTGTAACTTGAATAATCACAACATTTCTCTAAAGTAGTACCAGTTCTTTGTCAGAATTATTCATACGCAGAAGGACTTGAACAGAAAATGGTCCAAAGGTATTTGTAAAAAACCTGATGACCCATAACACACAAAATATTAGAGAAGATGCCTGTGTGGCTGTTTAGAATAGCTAGATTTCCAGGAACCTCTCCCCGGGACGTGCTGCCTGAGACAGCATTTTGTCTTCAAGAGGTCATTGCATCCAGTGCTTGAATACCACATCCTGTCTGCTCTGCGTGAATGTCATAGATTCTATGCAGCTTCCTAAAAATAGCAGTCCAAAACATCCCCCCTATCCTGCTGTTTGTGGAACAAGATTTTCACCGATTTGATTTTTCCATGCCTATCTTTTAAAAATATATGTAAAAATCTTGGAAGAAAGAAACTCGTGAAAGCTAAATATTATCTTCAAACAGAAGTGATTTTTAAAGAAATTACATTTCAGTTCTGGCCTGCCAGGACTATTGAATCAGACATTGGTGATGAAATAGATAGCGTAAATACAGACTTGTTAATTGATATTAATGTGTTGATATACAGGATATAAAGCTAGCAAATTTCATTTTTTCAGCAATTTAACAACCCTGAAAGAAAATTTTGGTCCTGTATATCATTATAAATTTGAATGAGACCTTGTTTTGTCACCTGTATTCATACAGTGGGTTAAACCTCAATTGTTAGAGCTGACCAGTATTTTTTCTTTAATCCTTGAACAGACCTATTGAGCCTTTAACCCATTACAAGTGTAGAAAAAACCACTGCAGACAAAATATGAGCACATTCTGTTGAGGTAATTGTCCTTCAAACAAAACCACTTTAAATGTGTGTGTGTATATAGTAGTTCATGTAACTGTAGTGCATCATCCAGGCAAGGGGTCCAAATTAGGCACCCCAGTGTGGTGCTTTAGAAGAGGGGATTCTTGTGGATGCCTTCACGCTTTTTTAACCTTGTTAATTGAACCAACATAATCAGAGGGAATGTCTTAATTTTCTGTTACTTTTAAAAGTCTTTTTACCTCTTCTTTACTTCACACAGCTTATTTTGTGGAATAAGCCCAGGGTTCCTAGTGCTACTTTATTTGCTCCTTATTAACAGTTAACTGATCTTATTTTTTAATCTCTTTTACAGATGAAAGAATTCCAAACTAAAATGCAGTCAATGTTTCCAGCAATTCCTAAAAATAGTGAGTCCACTGTTGAATGGGAAGACTTACTTAAATCCAAGTGAAAGACTCGGAGCCACTTGGAGATGCCTTTTGCAGCAAGAGGAGGAGGGGAAGTAGCAGAAGTGTCCCATCTGGAAAACAGAGAAGAAAACTCTGACTGAGCAAGTTACTGACTGAGTCCACTGAGCCTGGGAAAGCCAGTGAACATCTAGCAACAAGGGAATTCAAACCAAAACAATTTATATTGTACTTGGTACAGTTGATTTGTGAGGAAATGAACCCTCCAAGACAAGTTGGACCCAACTTGGGAGAAAACTATATCTTATGAAGACCTAAAAAAGAAACTGATCTTCAGCAATAAATATAAGGACAGAACCCCATAAACTCTTATCCCATCCCAATTCTTAGGAGAAATTTTTAGGAAATTTCTCTATGAAACAAAGAATAGTTTTTTCAGTGACATTTCCATGTTCCATTAGGAATATAACTATCAAGTCAGTTATAATAGATCTTTTACTGAGCCTAAAGATAAAGCATACAGTGCATTCTTCTAAAAATAAAGGAGATATTTAAATTTGCAACAGAGAAAGTACCTAATCCAAATTATTTTTGTATGTCTGAAAGGAACGTTTAAAACATCCGATGTGCAAGTAGTGACCTGCTGAGCTCTTCTGTAGAGCATCAGAAGAGATCTCTACAAAGTGCACTGTTTTCTCAGTATTACCTTTTTTTTTTTTTGATCCCACAGTAGTGAATCTGATAGTTTACCTGAAAGTCTGTACTGTATTTGTACTGCAATTTAAGTTCTAATTGAAAAAGGCACAAAATAGCGACACATCCAGTCTGTCCTACACAAGTATTTTCAGCTAAGATAAGGTATGGGCAGTACTAGGGGTTTTTTTTGTCTTTCAGCGGTTCCTATGTCTCTTTTACCAAGAGAAGCAACGTGACATTTTCCACACTGCAGTAATTTCATGAAGCGTGGGTGTAAACTAGGAAGAATAACGTCTTATTCAAGCATTGTGTTTGCAGAACTGTAGATCTGTAAAAATGCAGAAATAAAAAAGTGCTATCGGTGAACGATCCTTTGTTGAATGCTCAATTATCAGGTTTTTTATTAATTGCACATAGTTCAATTAGTTAGTTGTCAGGTTTAATAAAGTTCTCCTAAAACCTGTCTTTCGTGATTGTCTTTATATTCCTCAGAAAGAACATTTATAAAAAAGCTTTAAATGTCAGATGAATAATAGAGAGAAGTATAGTTTTCCTATGAAACACGACAGCACTAAAATAATATCTTTAAAGCAATTGAAGTGTACCAGTTGACATCTTTTCCATAGCTTGATGCTTGTAATCCAATATTAAATAAATTGTGGTGAATACTGCCATCGTATGCACATGAAAAATGGTACTATTTTCATAGTTTACTTAGTCTGTTACTTTGTGTGCATGGTGATACCTGTATTGCCTACACTTAGGTGTATTAGTGCTGAGTTACCAAGTTTTAACAAGTATCCAGTATATGTTAAAATTGGTCAAGTACTACACTGAAGTAAATATATGCAAATCACATGATGACATTAAGGTTGTTTACCTTTAGTTTCTAAGGTGGTATTCAGGGTCGCCTGTCTTTGGACTAAATAACTTGCCTACACCAGTCATCCACAGTTCCCTGCGCAGTCACTGGAGAAAGCCAGAAAGTACTCAAATGAGTGGCTGCTCCTGGAACTAATTGTGCAAAGTATCTGACCTGCCCCTGAAAAGAACTTCTCTACCCTTCCTTGCCTGCCAGCAGCATGGTGACTGCGTGAGAACACAGTTCAGGAGAAACTCGGAAGTAAAATGAGTAGCTTTCTAGCACTTCAGAGCTCTGGGAGTTAGATGAGTGCTGGTCCTGGCGCAAGAAGAGTTGTCCCTTCTGGTAATGACTAACCATTGGATCAGTGTAATTGTATTAGAAAAAAACCCACCAAAGTTCTGGCAGATAGGACGAATTACATCTGGAGGTGCCTGGTTGTATGGACATACCAGATGAGGCTCTTCAAAAAATCCTGACAGAGTGAAATGCACAGAGAGGAATCTTTAAAATAGCATTCACTTACAGGGCAAGCACAGAGCGACCAAGTAAATCTGTGTGGACACACAAGGCTGGGAATAAAACATCTTCCATAGAGAGAGGAATTCTTACATCAGCTTATTATTCCAAGCTTTATTCTGTGCTTTTTGTCTGGAAATGTGTTTCCTCTAGATAGATGTTCGTATGTATATGTGCATAATGCAAAAGTAAATCAAGACTCAAGCCACATGAAAAACATGGGAGATCTTGGCTTTTCTTTATTGTGCTGTGTGGCATTCTCCACTTGGTGAATGTTCTGCTGGTTTTATGATGGTTCATTTTTTCTCTTTATGAAAATATTTGGCAAAGGGTTACTGCAAACCACAACAAACCCCTGAACAAATAAGAGGGGAAAAGTACATAATAGCACACCAATAGCAAATAGTGTATGCAGTAATTCCAACTAAAATTAGCAAATAAAGCAAATAAAATTAGGCAAAACCCAACAACAGACAATACACATAAAAGAAAGAAATCAAGTTTCAAGACTTAACTACTAGAAGTATACAATGGCACAAAAAAGTGTTGGTGGGTCCAGTAGCTCCTTAATTGGTTTCTCTATTGTTTTAGAAATTGGTTACTCTCTGCATCAAGGCAGTGTAGGAATAAAACATAGAAGAGGAAGTTTATCTTCATTATCAAATTTTCTTGTGCAAAGTGAGACATTAAAACAAGGGGATATTTGCAACTCTGCTGTTCAAAGTGGGTAATGTAGCACGGCTGCAGCAGGTTTTAAGTTTAAGTAAAGTAAATTTTAAGTTAAGTTTTTAGTTCTTCAAGTCACTTTAGTGGGCCTCTGTGTTTCACTTACAATGATTTTTCACCAACTTTCTGGTCACATTTAATTACAGAAATATCGTAGCCCATCTGTGTTCCTGAAATTAGCCTGTTGGCTAATAGTTAACAATACATGGGCTCCCTCCATAACTGTTCTGTAGCTTAGAAGGAAAAAGAGAAAGAGGAAAACGGTGATAAAAAGAGATCAGAACGGCAAAGGGCCATGTGAGGAACTGTGGTGGGAACGCTACCCCACCATTGCCATGCTTACCACAGGAGCCTCCGCAGTCCCACCAGCCCCAAGGTCAGGGACAGTGTCCTTGCTGTAGAAGATGGCAAATGAAAACCAACTGGAAATGTTTGTTTAATTTGGCCCACAGCCCGCTCTGGCAAAAAAACTCTCAAGGGCTTTTGCTGTGAGTTGTCACCTACGGCATCTGTTGATTTAACCCAGGCTCCCTAAGAGCTCATCGTTTTAGAAAATTCAGGTCACCTAACATACACTCTGAGCAGAGCAGCCTTCGATATTTAGGCTGTCATTCAAAAATCTCCAGAGAGTTACATGCCTGAAACTCAATTAAGGATGAAGAGCTGAATCAACACTGTGAGAGTCTGGGCTGGTGGTTGCCGAATTTCTAGACGTTTCGAACCTGATAGGCCAGAAAACAATCCCATCTGGGCAAATGGCCTATTTTAGCAATCAAGATTAAGCTGACAGAAGTTTTCTGTAATTTGTCTGTTTCTTTAATAGCAGGGACATATTGTTAAATTAGTTAATGGGAAGAAGAAATGTTTAACAGTTAATGCGATGCTTTATGTGGCATGCCATCTGCGTGTTGTGTGCTGAACGTCCCTGGATGTGGAAGAGAGGAAATCATACGGAATTTCAACCTTGTCTTCTTTACTGTCATTATCTTGGGCAAGTATGACAAATAATCATATTTATCTTCTGGAGCATATACAGTTTTAATCAACCTATTCACCAGGAAGACGTTTTTCACAGCCTTTGAAAGGCACAGAAAAGACATTATCTCCCTATAAGCAATCCATTTCATGGGCACTGAGCACTACAAACTTAAAATGGAGTGAACAAGACAAGTTATTCTTCCTTTCGCATCTAAATAAAGCTGTTTGCAGAGACTTTAGTCAAGCGTATTTGGCGACTAATGCTGAAATTCTGAAAAGGAACAAATCAGCCTTTGTAGACTGTTACAGAGAAAGGGTAAGAGAAATTTTTAATCCTCCATGCCCCAAAAATCATCGGTTTTATTTGGTTGAACGCTTGTTTCTATGAAAGAGGTTTTGCTGGTAATCGGAGCCTCAAGAGAACTGGTTCAGTTACTCATCAGCTTGAGAGCTGGGAATCCTGCTCTCCTTCCAGTTTGAGGTGCTGTTCTGACCACCAGCAGAGTTGGGAGGGGATAGTTAACAATTTGGGTGCGGGCACAGTTCTTCCCTCGCTCCAGCTGGCCAGCACTCTGGTGTAAGTCTTTCCTTGCCCAGGGGTAGAGGTGCAGCAGCCGTGGTTGCTCCGGAATTTAAGCCACCGGCTCTTGCAGCACAACCTGAAGCTGGTGGGATCCCCTTCGTGAAGAGGAACCAGGGGTTTGGTGAGAACAGGGCCAGTACCTGAGTATTTGTGCATGTGCACACGTGTGTGCGTGCAGACACATCCGTGTACAGAAGTTTGAGAGGTTTGTACGTCCGTTAGACAACGTGTAACACATAAATATGTTTTCTTCTACTTAACTTAATTACCAATGGCTAAGGTACTATCCTGGGGTGACAGTTTTAAAAGCCAGGTGAGCTGACAGGCAGCAGGAATTTGAAACCCAGTCTTCTCAATCGCAGGAAATGAGGTTCCCCAACCCAAAACTCTATTACATACATAGCTTTGAGGGACATGCAGGAACACCCTCTGCCTCAGTAGCTCCTGCTGAACCTGTTTTCATTAAATGTAGATAATACAGTAGCTATTACACTAGAGAGACAAAATCCTGAGGAGCTGATATAATTAACGATTTTATGGTCAAGCTATTGACTTATGATAGGAAAGGGTGAAGTTCAAGAATAATTAACAAAAGGGGGGACAGATTTGAGAGGGAGAGGAGTGCCTCCTGGGGGGGATACACTCTAGGATGGCCTCCGGCGACATAAAGACCTATTTCAAATTTTATGCTTTCTGCTTTGCTCTTCATATATATTTTTTCCTTACCAAAAAATAGAGTAAGTAATACAGAATTGGAACATTTACTTTCAAGGTTGCTTGGATTCTTCCAGTACAGAAACATTCTCTATATTCTTCCCAAAAAGAAACGTTTTCACCTCGAGACTGAATGTATTTTTATCCTGTGCCACTGCACTTAATTTGCATTTGTCTCTTCTGTAAGGCCTCTGGAGGCCTTGCAAGCAATAGCAGCTGATTAAACTCAATTCCTGATTCCTGTTCTTCCTGTTGGCTGTTGGACTATGACTTTATCAATATAAAGTGTGCTGGACAGGTTATTGTTCTCTACTCTGCTCGGCTACACAGCTTATCTATTACTTGGCATGACTTATCTCAAGAGCAGTGTGTAGATGATTTGCAGAAAGTCTGGGATTCGCTCCTGTATCTGGGTCTGGCTCATCACTTTCATTCTCTGTTGTTCTACAGACACATACACAGATCCATTCCAATTCTGTATTACTTCTTCTCCTTTCATTTAGATCCTTTTTTCTTTAAAAAGGATGAAAAAAAAAAGGACAAGTGGCATTAGATGTGTGTATTTTGGATGCTCACAGCGAGAGCTTTACTGATGATGGATGGCCAGACAACATAGGCCTTTAAAGGAGAAGGATTTTCAAATTGGGCATACAGGGTCACTTGCCTCTTTTTTTTTAATATTGGCTTACTACATTATGTAATATATCTGTATGTTCTCTGTGACCATAGTGTGGCTCTAATATAGAAAGCTATTTTTATAGGTCACAAGTTTATTTTGATGTCATTTACAGGAACATGCTATGAAGTAAAGACAATTTTCTGCAGTGATCCTGTCAAAAAGTAAAAGCTCTCACATCAGGGATGACTTACTCTATGCTGAACACTAATCTGACACTAAAGTACAATGCAATCAAAACCAGCACTACTTACAGCCAATGCTTTTCAATTAATGTACTAGATTTCTATTCCCGATTCCTATAAACTCCTGCAGAAACATACACTGAAATTCTCAATATTTAAACATTTAAGTGAAAAATAAAGTGTATCTTAAAATATGTAACACATACTGTATAATAAAGTAATCTGATTCTTTAGGCCAACTGCTACTGTATACTCAGAAAAGATAATAATTTTGCTAGCTGACTGACAAGTCACAATGGAAACACTTATGCTTTGAGTTAAACTGTTTTCCCTCCTTTGGTGTTGATCAGGATTTTTCCTCTCCAAACCTTACTGCTCTGGACCCACTGTCTTAATGGTAAGAGACCAAAAATTTCTCTGCAACAGCTTTTGCTGGCACATAGAAGAAAGCTGGAGAATATATTTTGAGTCCGTGTCAGAATCCTGTGGCCCTTGGCTGGCCTGACCTCAAACCAGCTGTAACATGGTGGGTCTTGCTAGGGTTTTCTTTTGGTTTTTGAGTTTCTTTAAAGTCAAAACTTTGAAGCTCAAAATCCTCAGAAGGAACAGAAAGAGAAACCTCATGCAAACAAATACCACTGATCTTTACACAGCTTTGATGTCTTATGTATCTATAGTGCCTTTCATCATGAAGAAACCCAATAAGATTTATAAACTGCCTTCAAAGGGAAATATCCTCTATACCACAATGCGCACACCACTGAAAACCGGTCTTCAGAGTAGATAGATGCTGATCCATAGCATGACGTATATTAACAGGCAGTAGGGCAACAATTAGTAAAGACAGAAGCACACATTATTTGGCGGGATCTATAATGTCAGAGAAAGTAGTAAAGGCCTCAGTTTTTAATGGCATGTTTATCTAAACCAGAAAAAGAGGTATCTTTAAGGGACTCAAGGAACTACGAGGGCAGCCTGTCAGCATGTTACCTCAGTCCTTGTCACTACCTCAGTACCAGTTAGCCACCACGTGTGGCCAGTTTGAGACTGTCTGCAGCCCTGGAAGCTGTTGCTGTGTGAATGACTCCAAGAGGAGAAGACGGAGGATCCCAGCAGTGCCTGCACACAGGAGCCTGCCCGCACACGTGCCGTGTGAGACAACTGAATCCTCAGCTCAGACTGATGTGTGTGGGAGAGGAACGACTGGGCAGGCGGCTCCAGCCCTGTGCTCATCTCCGACTTGGGGTCTACTCAGCTTTCCACAAAGCAACTTCCCCAAGGCCCCTCTCCCCTTCAAGACCCTGCAAGGCAGACAGTAAATGTTAAGACGAGATAGGGTGGCAAGCAGAGGAAAGAATCTGATCACAGAGGGGCAGAACAGCATTTTGTGACCCATTTCAACCCCCCTGGTGCGACAACCCCTAATGCTGGGGATGGCTCAGCAGGTGTTTTGTGCTCTTCTTGTGCTTGGTTTGTGCCAACCTATCTTCAGGACAGGGCCTTCTGTGTCTCCTCTAACCATGCAGTGGTAACCCACAAGACTGCTGCGCAGAAAATTTTGTTGGTGCATTTCTGCTCTCTCTCCAGATTTCTCTCGAAAATCCTGGCCTTAGGGAACCCAGCTGAAACAGCTCTTCTCCCTCCTTTCCATTAGCCAGAATCTCTGATTAACTAAGCCTCCGACTGTCTGAAAATTGCAGGCACCCTTGAAGACTTTCAGGTAATTGCGGTCTCTCCTGCGTTTCAAAGCTAAGGCTTAGGTTACTAAGCCAACTCCATAATGTCTGATCAATGAAGTGATCAATTAGGAATGGGAAAATGAGCTACAGTACAGCAAGCAGAATGGCTAATGACCTAACAGGGAGAAGTCTTTTAATCTCTGGCTCCCATGACTGCATGCTGACCTGCTCCCTGACAAAGCCAGCAGGGTCCTGGAAAGTTGAAAATTACCATAAAAAAGGAAACAAATGGATACCAGATAAAAATCAATTAAAACTAGAGGCATTGTAAGGACCTAGAGTGGGCTCAGGAAAAATTCCAAGTGTTTGTTTAACGGATATGTGAGATTGTTTGCCCTAGTAACTGTGTCTCTGTTTGATATGTATGAGGCTTTGAATATTTTATAACAGTGATGGCTGTGTTCACTTAAAGGCAGCTGCTTAAAAAAAAAATTAAAATTCCAGAAAACACTTTGTCTTTCAGCTCAGCATTATGTAATGTTTCAGACTTGATACCCATTTTCTTTGAAGGCTTTCCCTACTGATAACATCAGAAGTGTCACCCAGGAAAGCTGTTTCGTCTAAAAAAAGTGTTGTTGGGTCTTTTTGGTTTTGTTTTGTTTTCTTTTTTTATTCCACTGACAGATAATGAGTGTTAATGCTTCATCTGAAACAAAAAATGATAGCTGAGCTGGAAGAGTGCTAGAGAGGAGGGCATTGGGGAACACATTTGTGAGCTATCACACAAATTCTCAGAGAAGCCCAGGCAGAAATTCAGAACATCACATCTTAATAGAACATAATGTACTCCAGAAAGAGTAGAGATAATGTATCCTAATGTATTCAATATTTGCCTTTGATGTAAGCTTAAGCATTATTCCATATGTTTTACTCCATCACTAAATTAATTTTGGTTGGAAACCATCACACATTAATTATCAAATATGACTAAGCTCCAGCTCACTTGTTTTCCTAGGTTATTTGATGTCTGCTGTGAGACAGTTACATTGCAGAATTCTGTTTATAATAGCTGTGGCTAACATGTTAACATTGGCTCTGCCAGATTTGCTTGCTGTCAGGCACAAATACAGCTCAGCTGTCCAGGGAGGAGACTGTATAGGAAGGGCAAGACCTGAGCCTTGTCAGATACTTTGCACACGCACAGGGTCTTCTTTAAAACAAAACAGAACAAATTAGAATCTATTCTTACAGGGAAAGAATCAACCCATTTGGAACAAACATTTTATATATTGCATAGCAATTACTGCAAGCAAACACTTGCTTGAGTGAAGGCGGCAGAAATTTCCTAAAAAAGAATATATTCCCAGTATTACAGACCACTTCCTGACCTAATGCTTTACTTTGTTTTGAACAGCTTTTATGTGAATTTTCAAGAACATTTTAAATAATAGATGTGCCATAATTACAGCCCGTGTTTCTTATGAGAGGGGGGTTTACTATTCAGATCTTGTCATTTTAAGATCAAAAGACTTCTATTTCAGAACTGTCATCCTTGCTGAGCTCTAGACAGACAGAATGCTTTGTGAGTTGCCAGTTCCTTAGCTGTTGTAAGCTCTATTACCAGTAAGCTAAAGATATGTTCCTGAAAAATCCTTTATTACACAAGCGGCTTATTGCAGTTTTGCCCACGCTTTTTTAATAGAGAAGCCCACACACCCTCTGAAAATATCTAGGGACCATCTTGTGTGAGTGAAACCAGACTGGTTTTCATCTAAAGACAGCTATAAAAAAACTTGACCCAACAGTAGAATTTCAGGTTTTAATCTATTTGCTGACTTACTCGTGGATGCATGCAGCGATTTGCAATGTTTCATCACGGCTGGTTGATCACCAGAGATCTCCGAATTCCATGGTAAGAATACATCTTTACAGTCAAAGAAACTAAGGGAAAAAACTATGCTTCAGATTTTGTAAAGCTTTTCTTTGTTAATTCATCATGATAAAGTAATAGTCCTGTGAAAAACTAAAAGTTCATAAATCTAGACGCTGCTGTATGAAAACCAATTCATCCAGTCAGCCTCATTGGTCAGATGTGGAGAACTTGCCCCAGCTCCCAGGTCAGGGAGGCAATGCTCAGGGAGCGAGGAGGTAGTATCCAGTATCCACAGCTAGTGTTTGGCTAAAGGCTAAATGACAAAATCAGTCTGAGTACAAGAATGGCAAAACCCACACAAACTGCAAAAGCTTCCACCCAAATATTTTCAAGGGCAAAAATCTCTCAAGAATGATGATTTTTCCCTATTATGTGTGACTTCAAATGTTGTTAAGAAAACAGATTGCTTACAAGTTTAGGCTCTCACAAAAGATATGGTTTGGGTTAGAATGGAGACATATTAGTTCTACTTATGACCTGTGATGTGCCAACCTTGAACCATTTATTCCTATTCAAACTCCTGTGGTACCTTCACTTGAAGCTTTGACGGGACTTTGGTTGAAGGGGATACTGCTGCAGGACAAAGTAGCCTGTAAGCCTCCTCATCCTTCACCATCCTCTCAGCTGAGCTGGCAGCACCAGTTGTGCAGCTGAGTTACAGCGCAAATCAGGAGCAGATCAGGAGCTGAAAGACAATTTCTCCCCAAAGGGTTATTTCCCAGATGCTCTGGTTCCCTGACCTAGTGCATCAGAGTTCCAGCTTGTGCTGGCACAGCGCACAAGTTAGGGAAGGGATGGGGATGATTTTGAGCATCAATGAAATGACAAGCAAATCATGATCTCAGTGAAGATAGATCTGGAGCCTTTGGTTGTAAAAATCATGACCGTAACGAATAGTAAAGCCTATTGCACTTCTGCGTGGGTGCTTTCACATTGAGCTAAATTCTGCAGCCTTTAAGCACTTCATACCAAAACTTCTGCCATCACTGAAATCTCACTGAAAGACAGGTAAAGCATGGTCTGCTGAAACATAAAGCTTTAGAAGAAGGGTGAATGGCAAGGAAGGGGGAAAGACATGACAATGGCAGAGATACAATAATTAACTTCTAGAAAAACCTTGAAAAATAAATATGACCAATATATTATGTAATGAACACCAGAATCTCATCTTGTAAGACAATGTTTGGAATTAACTTTTACCTTTTTTTTTTTTATTGTCCTGCTGCCCATCTGTTATCATTATTCCACTTTCCATTTAAAAAGCCTTCTCAGCCTTAGCAGATGTTCAGTTTTTCTACATGCGTGTTTTGTAATTCCTCTCAACTCTACTAATGGGCTTTGTACTCCCAGAACTACAAGTTTTCTTATATTGCCCCCACAGTGTCTGTAACATTTTCTTAAGAGAATTTGAATAGAAAGCTATTGATGACTCCCGACGTTGAGAAAACAGTATTCAAACATCTTCACAAAACAGGCTTTGCGGTTATCCCTAACAGGCAGCGGCGTAACCCCCGGAGTCCTTATTCACTCTGAAATACAAAGCCCGAAGTCTCAACTAGCTTTACTATAACTCCTAGTTGTCACCAAAAAAATGGGATGACTGGTCATGTAGTAAAAAAACAACTGAGCATGCGATATAGATCTGATAGTCCTTGTAGTTGGGCTGAAATACCGTTTTCCCACTACTTTGTGTTGTCCGATAGAAGTCAATGTGTGTGATTCATGGTAAAACAAGTCAGGGAAGTACCACAGAATGCCGTGTGACTTCCTACCAGTCAAATGAACATGAAGGATGTGGGCCTTCTGGATGACAGGCAGAGGTATGAAAGGTCAAACACCCGTATGGCATATATTGTAGTGCAACTGCTTCCTCACATTCATAAGTTTTAAGTTTTCTAAAATAGACATGTACCTGTTTTCTTTGATACATCTGTTAATATTTTCTTTGCCCCACCTCTAAATTATCTCCTGTTTTATAAAATAATTACACAGGCTAATATAATATATAATATAATATGATACATTTATTACACATTTTATATGTTTATATTTATTATAGTTTATTATTATTATTATTATTATTATACTGGCTTTGTACCAGTGTCTAGTAGAAGAAACAGGTAGAAACAGCACAGGAAAGACAAAATGGATGTTTGCAATGGATGGAGAATATGGCTTAAATGAAGACCCCAGTAAAATGAAACTCTTTAGAAAGGCAGTAGATAAACCTGAGAGATGGATAGACTAAGGACTTCCTCCTCCTGAAGACCCACCGACATACTACAAGGAAAGATATGCGGAGGTTGCTGTATCACACAACACGGAGGGGTCCGAGACACTGCTGTGTTTGACAGCACAGCTACCTGAGTGGAGTCAGTAGTTATTAGGCAGTGCTGCAGATTTCTGAAGAATACTGCCTCCTTGGAAGCAATATTCCAGGGGATAAATTTGAACCCGGTCCCAGAGTCACTGCATTCTTCCACTGTGGCTCTCTAGCAATTAAAGTTTCTTCAAAGCAACTTGCTGTCAGGCATCTGAATATCTTAGCATCCTTATCTTTGCAGATTTGTCCTTCTGCTATCTCAAATCAAATTTGGTTTGATTTTCTCAATAGCTAAAATAGCACAGCCTAAAACAAGGCTGGCATGACACAAGCTCCCTCTGCCCCCCTCCTTGCTGGAGAGTTTCAGCCTCCCCACTTACTTCTGGATCTGGTTTTATCTCTGCTGCCACCCCCAGCAGGGGCACCAGGGAGGTCTTCAACCTGTGCAGAGCTGGGCTGAGCACTCTAAGAGAAGTGATAAGGAGAGTAATTTTAGCCATGAATATCCTAATGAAGCTCCCGTGCTGACCTTATACACTTCTGATTAAGCAAATATGCAAATGCAAAGCAGTTCAGAGCTGGATTAGCATTCAAAGATTTTTAAAAAGCTACTCTGGCTACATGCAGAGTGACCTTTAGGCCTGCTCAAATCTGCTAGAATGCAGATGGGGAAAAAGAAAGGCATTATAAAGACAGGCTCCATCTTTTTTTATATCTTGCAGACACCGTAAAATGGGCCACAGGAGGAAATGAATATCCAGATCAAGGTTTTACAGCTGATCTGGTTACGGGGCAAGAGATTAGTCTGCATCAAACCTGGAGATGTCTCTTCCACTACCTTCCAAAACCAAAAAGTCAGCTCAACAGTTGATCATAATCCTGCAGATTCCATAATTTAAAAGATGAAAATATGAAAGCTGGTAGATAAGAATCCAAATCTGGGTCCCAGCAGTGCTACTGAGGAAATCCAGGGGAAGTAGGAGACGTCCCTCAGGGTCACAGGAGGACTGTTCTAGGCAAATCTCAAGAGTCTGCTATTTCTACTGGCTGGTGTTCAGAAACTGACTGTTAGAAGTAAAACCTTCAATTCCCATTAATTAGAGAAGCCTTCTGTAATGAGGGGATACTCCCTTAGCATCATCTGGTGCGATGGTGTGTATATCACAGTCCAATAGCTTGAGTTGTAGTTTTAAGACTGGATATCAAGATCCACAGATGCCTGATTCTTGCCCTGCTGAGAGGAAGGGCTTGGTATGGAAAACCACAGGAAGGGAGAGGTTAAGAAATACAGTGTCAGGATTAAATGTTAGAACTATCTTTCTCACAGCAAGTTTTCATGGCCGTTTACAGTCAACTGCAGACGCAGCAGTGGAAGACACTCCTGGGTTCTCAAGCCCCTGTGATTGCAAGGACCACATTACATTCTCCATAAATCAGGGATTTAGTTGCTGCTGTTCTCCCTATATCCACTGAAAGCCTGTTCCAGAATGGGCTTCACTTATGACTGGGAAATGTCTTCTAATTTCCAGGCTAAATGTATTCACAGCTACCTTTCACCCATTTCTTCTGAAACTTGACTTCATCTAATTACTTCCTAAGGCCTGTTCCGCATCAATGTATTCATTTTCTTTCACTAAAAATACTGCTTGAAAAGATATTTTAACACTGAAAAATAGTGAAGCTGGAGGATACTGTAAACCGGATGAGATCCTCTACTGGTATTAACTGGTCTGACTTGAATGCTACTGCGCATTGCCTAGAAATGGCTGTGCTAAAAGGCTACAAATATATCCGTAGCAAACACATACAGAACTACACTTTCAGGGAACATTTCTGCTGGTTTTTTTGAAGAAGGCATTAAAAAGAAAAATTCAACACTGAAAACCAAAAAGTTTTCCGATTCTGATTTCCTCTAGTATTGTTTAAAACACTTCTTCACTCATGAGCACATTGTATCCCTTTGTCATAATATTGCTTGCTTATTACTGTTTATTTTTACATCAATCAATGATATATTTTTAAATTTTGAAGGTATTGTGGAACATACTTGTTTACCCAATGAAGGTTCCAGAATATTTTTATGCAGTAGGCACCAAGGCAATATAATACATTGTTTTATTTTCTCACCTGGAAATAAATAATAAGGATCAAAATTTACTGTGGCTCAAAATACTATAAAATGTTCACAGTAATTTGTTCAAGTTCTTCTTTTGTATCTTGGAAGCAAACACTCTGGATTTTTGAATCTACTGATTCTTTGCATGAGCTAGTTGATTTGGAAGGGTTATTTTCCAATACTTTAATAATCAAAGAAAAACAAAAAACTTTGGCAAAGATAAAAACAAGGCTATTTAAAACCAATAATGTAAAGCTTTAAGGGGAAGTAGAAATAATTCCGTTTCTAATGATGATAGAGTACATTTCTCCTGTGGTTTAACACCCGTCAAGTTTTATTTAACACTCAAAGGAATAAAAATTCTCCATATTTTATGCCATTTTAGAATGACAGGCTTCGTATGGGCTCTGAGGCAAACTCTAAAATAGCACGGGCTGACTCAAAACCAGATCTGAGTCCTGCAAGAAAGCTGGTTGCTCTGTGCTTATCACAAAATGTGAAACTATGCAATGAGTCTTCATACAGTAAATATCTTGCTTTATTTCTGCCCACTATGAGGAATACATATTGCAACCGTGGGATAAATATGGCTTGATTGTGATATCAGCCCTTCTGCTTATGAAGTCTGCAAACCAGAATCAAATGCTCCTTTATGAAAACAGCCTGCACTTTAAGAAAGAAAAAATCAACAGAGCTTTATGAGACGTAATTGGGATCAATAGAAATTACTGTAATTCTGAGATAAGTTCTATAGGGTTTTAAGCCATCCTTTAGTATTCTGTACTAAAGGCATAATTATACACTAAATTATAGCAGATGGCACCAGAAACCTGTAGAAGTATCATTTGTTAATATATTCTGCTGGTCTTATCCATCAAGGTAGTGCAGATTGGCATAAATTGCACTTCCTTTTGGCTCTTTGGCATGTTGATTGCACTGTGTTACATTCTCTCTGGGCTCTGCTCTGTTCTTACTCTCTAAACTATGACTAAAAAGTCATCTTGCTTAAACTTAATTCAGGGATGGTGAAATCTGAATGTCGGAGCTAGAAGTACCATTGGCCGCTACAGTCTTATAGACAAACACACTCAGCTCATTGTCCTCCTGAACTGCATAGTCACCCTGAAGGGTGACTTGGTCAGGGTCAGGTTGAAGGGTAGGTTGCCAAGAAGACAGACTGGGGATAGACTTAAGGGAAAGAATGAAAACTAAAAGTGGAAATAGATCCAAGCAGATCCTTTCCATGCCAGCAAAGACAGATGCAGGAAAGTCGGCATTTGGATCAGCTCCTTCTGCTGGTGCAGGGCTGAGATGAAGGTAAGAAGGGCTATGTATAGTGTCACTGCCATGTAGTGGTTCTTCTCAAAGGGACAGAGTAGCCTCTCTCATCAGGACAAAACTCAGGCAGGCACGTTACCCAGCTACAGGATCAAATTTAGGTTTTGAAAATGGTCTGGTACGCTTTATTCATCCAGCAGCTGTGTGCTAATATCCTTCTGTGTTCACAGACTAGTAATTAAACTCCTCACAGCAGCAGAGGAGGTGGGCAATGCATTTGAACTGCAGAAACCCACATGAGAGGTAACCACATCTTGCTCTGATCTTAGAGCCCTTGCAAAGAGGTCAGAGACACCTCTCAGGTGTCATACCTTCCAGGAGGAGGGCAGCCAGGAAGATCTTACTCTGGTATTCAGAGTAAGCAAAACTGTGAATCAGGACAGTAAATCCATACCATTTGTCACCTCCAGTTAGCCCGGGAAAAGTTACTCAGAGGAGTAACGCTGAAGAGAATTATGGTGTAACGTACCGCTTGTCCAGCAGAGGGCAGCATTCGTACAGGGAAAAACGGTTGCACCTCTAGCGGTTCCTGCTGCATCCTTTACAAAACCTGGGAATCTCAGCCTTTTCCCTTCTTACTAACGCACAGGCAAATCATCTGATCCCGAACATTTAATAAAATATGGAAAAGTAGCATATTAAAAACGTTAAGTCAAGATTGGAGATTACGTATTTAAATGAAAATTATCAGCAATGAAATAATTAAGATTCTAGAAGCAAAGTTGACTTGAACTCTCTCTGCATCGTGCATTTTGCATATTTTACAATACAGACAGTATTATAACATTGATTACTGTGATGATTAAATATAGATAGTTTAGGAATGGCTAAATCAATCAATCAATCTCAATCAGGGACTGGGACCTCAATTCAGAAGGTGTCGAACACACGTGTGTGCGCATCTGTGTGTACATAAAATCAATGAGACAATGAGTGCTCCAGCAGGCACACACCTGAGCAGCTTTATTAAGTGCTTCTGGGCCCTTGGCTTTTCAAAAGTGGAGTGGAGAAACAATCTATCCACGCAAAAGCAGCTAAATTAGTATGATTCTTGCAGCCTAAGTTTTTTTTTCCATTTTTTAATCTTTGCAGTTTCATTCCTTCAGTAACCTAATTTGGTTGCATTAGCATAGGGTGCCTGCAAGAAATTTGCTCGTGTTGAGAAGCTGAGCCACACTGGAGCTACTCGGCTTTTGTGTAGTATTCCTTCCTTCTAGCTTCTAGCTGTCCCTTTCTCTGAATTTATGTCTTTACAAAGGTGATGCTGCTTAACTTTCCAAACAGGGCAGTGCCATTCGCTAAAAAGATTCCAGAAGGCAGGCAAGTGGCTTGGGTGTTCCAGTCCCAATACAGAGATGATCAATCTACAAGGCTGCTACCCTCCCCCAAAAGATGACAACTGTAATTAGGAGATGAAGAAAGAGTTTGGGAAGGGATGCTAAGTAAACAGAAGCTAAAGGGACTGCTGGAAGCAACAGCCGTATTTTAAGATGCTAAATGAGTCTCTGGACTCTTCGAGTGCCCCCGTAACTGTGTGAGACACCTGCTTTTCACAGATGTAATTTGTAGTGATGGGTAGAAGCTGATGGAGCAGAGAACAAATTTGTGGATTTTATGTATGGTTTTGTGACACTGACAATCAGATTTACTGATCTTGTGGCTTTTGCCATAGTGCAAAATCATGATAAAACACGCAACCTGTGGAAATGAGAATATAGCACAGAGTATGTTCTGCTTATTGTCTTTTTGATAAGAAAGATACTGACATGAAAATCTCTAAAAATTCCATTGCCTGCATGGGCAACCCTTCAGTGTTCAGTAAAATAAAGACATATAAACTTCTAGTTTATTTGCAAATCTTTCTCCAAGAAAAAAATAATTCTTTGAAAAACTAGAGTTTAATAGCAAGTCAGTGATATTGTTCTTAATCCTGCAACACTAACTGTATTCATGTGATAAAAATACTGTTGATTTCAATATGAACAGTCGTTTGCAAAGCCAGGACCTGAGGATGTATAGAAAGAGGAAATTCGAAGTTAATTAAAATCTATGTTTAAGAAAGATGGGCAACAATAACATGCAGAAAGAAAACGAGAGAATAAAGCAAAGTACTAAAAAGGAGAGGAGGCAAAAAAGGATGGTATGAGAAAAAGAAGTTAAAGTTTTACTTTATATACTGTAAAATTTAGACAGTCTTCATAAATACATAGATCTATGTATCTCAAAACCCCACATCCATTTCATTGCATTTTTCTGTTGAAAGTGATTATGTTTCAAGTGTATCATATTTGTCATCTAATAATCTAAGTAATTTTAAATCCCCTAGGAATGACAGAGTAAAACTCTGCCTATCTGCTTCTTTCATACTCCAATGCTTCCTCCTTTTACTTCTTACTTTTCCTCGCACAAGAACTCCAGTTAAAACAACAGAAAAAATGACATGCTCCAATGTCAGCTTTTTCAAACCTGCAGGCACACCTGCACCTCCAAACGCTCATCTGATTTGGTCCAATGAAAGTAATAATTGAAATCTTGCCCTGCCTATACCAAAACACCCATGTGGTCCAATGTCACCTTCCTTTTTCCTCCTGCTGCCATTCAAAGTTTCTTCTCCTTTCCCCAGGCTTTCTGGCTGCCCCACTGACTCCGTCTCACACTGGCACCTGACTTGCCTCAAACCTACTTTCAGCTTGTTCTTTATCCTCCTTTTTAGATGCTCTGAGGCTCTCCATCCCAGAGCCCTCTCAACTACCTCCCAGTGCACCGGGTACAAATGACTCCTCTTCCCTTGTGCTCCTTCCGTTCCCAAACCATTTCACCTATTCTGTTTCCTCTTTAGTCTCACCACACTCATGGAGTAGAAGCTCTCAGAGGCTGTGTTCATCCTTAGGAGTGTTAGGTTCTTTCATGTAAGTGCTGGAGCCATATAAATGAGGCTAATTCATTTGGGTAAAGCTGTACTTAAGCATTTGTAGGACTGCAGCTACACTTCCACTGAGAACTCTGCCTTCAACAATTATCACAAACACCTACATGTTGCTACAGGGAAAAACTTAAGTTAATATACAGTCTGTTACAGATAATAGAGATGAGAATGTTCCCAGTCCACAATTCTGAGGCATCCAAGGAAAAAGCATCTGAAAGAAAAATATGCAATTACTCCCCCCAAGCCTGCAAAGGAATACAAAGCTCAAGAATCCTGACAATTCAAAGGGAAAAAAAAATGTTGGAATTGGTATTCTGAGTGAGACTGGCCACGCATCCCAACTGCAGAAAACTCCACACAGATTTGATAAGCTTGGCATATAGAAGGCTTATCCAAAGTTTTGCTAGGTAGAGGATGATTTAAACCTTAAAGTGCAAACCCCTTTAAGAGGCAGAAATGACAAAGTGAAAAGCAGAATAAAAAAATCGCCTTTATACATGCAGGAAAATCCATTGCAGTAGAAAAGGAGCAAAAAAGAAATAAACCCTTCTGATAAATCTGTTGTTCTTTACAGAATACCTTGCAAGAAATACAGGATCTCATGCTGTCCACAGAGGCTCCACACCCAGTGAAGGACACGGCTTTAATGGTATCTTGTTTTTCCTTTCACCTCAGTAAGGCAGAGATTGTATCAGAAAGTTTTAAAAGCAAAATAGAGGTTAGATCCATTTTCGATACTCTAAATTAAAAGAATAAATGAATCACCCAACTGTAGTTAATGGGCAATTAACATAATTCTGGTCCGGTGTAGCTGAAAGATAATGAAAAAGCTGATTGCAAATGAACCAGCAGTAATGTGGGAGGTCATAATAGTCCCATAACTCTGAATGAGAAACCAATTTCTCCTCTAACACTAGATGCTTTGATTGGTGAAGGGCTTTATCACACTAGGAAGTTTGCCCGTGATAGTACGAGGCATTAAAAACCAAAAGGGTTCTGCTGTGTAAAGGGTGGATGGCTTACAGAACAGGTACCCTGAGCAGCTGCGGGAGCCTGTACTAGCTATCATAAACTAGAGGGTAATTAGGAGTGCAGCGGTGAATGGAGAGAAGAGAAGCATATATCTGAGTAATGAGTTCACAACGGTACTATGGCAGGGCAACAACCTGCCAGGGGAAATGCAGCAGGGTGTCCGACTCTCTTCCAGCCAGGAGACGGGATGTGCTGATGCCCTCTAACTTGGCCCACCTCCTGGAGACGGCGTAATCTCTTCTTTGTGCTCAATTTGTTCTTAGTTAAGGAAGAGGTAATGGGGTGGGATGAATTCCACCCACAATGCTTTTCTCTCCTCTCCACTTACCATCTATGTCCTGATCCTATTAAAACTTAAGATCTTGTTCAGCAAACTGTCATCAGATAAAGTAAATTACATTTAATGCTAGTGGTAATGCTCACAAAATCAAGAGAACAATTGTGTCTAGGGCAAGGACCGCCTCTTTCCCTAGAATTTTAAGTAAATCTATATTTAGCCCTTTTGTGGCTTTTGAGGGGAAAAAAAGGTAATCATGTTAGAACACTGTAATGGTAAATGAATCTATGTCCTAGCAGCAGATGGCACATTAACAGGGTGCAGACACACAGAAAAAAAGAACTAACCCTCCAAACTGCTTTTTTTTATTATTATTTTTCATCACTGTTCCTATGTCTTTTCTACCAGACCGAATAAAATGATGTTATATTTAACAGAGAGGACTTAATCCTGGTGCTAAAGGTATAATATGACAAATCAAAAGGTTATTGCTGCATTAGGCAAAATGGAAAAAGCAAACAGATAAAGTGACAGTGCTTAATACTCAGAAATGTTTAGCATAACACTTGGGGTGCACAGATTTACAAAGGACCTCTTTAGGTAGATTTTTACATCACCTTTTGCATTGCTGTCTGAATGCTAAACTGAGTAGTAAGAGAAGTCACTTGAGATGACTTAAATCTTCCTGGTGTGTAGGAATGCACGCAACTCTGACACGGGATCACCAATGCACATGTCACCAAGCAGTGATCTAGTAGATACCTGTAGTTCCTCCACACTGCCTAGACTATCCACCTCTGTGGCATCCCTTATGTAGTGGACTACTGGGTTAAACACAGAGAAAGCATATATACCAAGTAACATATTACTATCCCTCCTGCCCATCCATCCAACTACACGCCTCTCGAATAAAGTTCAAAGAAATACTTGGTTGGAATAACTCTGAAAGCACCATAATTGTCTACTGAGAAAATCAGCCTAAGAAAGAGCAGGTGATAACTTTAATCTGCTTGGAAAAGTCAACATGGCTTTTACAAAGGAGAGTTATGTCGTTCTCTTTTTTACTAAAGTTCTCTACAGATATCATTTTGTATGGGGATATGGTTAATTCAGTTGACATAACCTACCTGGATTTTCAAAGGTTCTAAAAAGTCCTTCACAAAGGGTTTTAAGAGAGTTGAGCAGTGCTGGGTAAAGGGAAAGGTCCCTGCATAGATATGTAACTGGTTAAATGATAGGACACAGACAGGAAAAGTGTGTGATCCAGTGGTATCTGAGCTGGCACCTGGGATAGTCAATGTATTCATTACTGATTTGGGAAAGTCAGTGAGTAGGAAGTTCAGGAAGTTTGATGATGATGACACAGTTATTCAAGATAGGCCACAAAAATGATCAGGGGGTTGGAGCACCTTTGCTACGAGGACAGGCTGAGGGAGCTGGGGTTGTTCAGCCTGGAGAAGAGGAGGCTCTGGGGAGACCTTAGAGCAGCCTTCCAGTACCTGAAGGGGGCTACAGGAAGGCTGGGGAGAGTCTTATCACAAAGGCCTGCAGTGACAGGACGAGGGGCAATGGCTTCAAGCTGGAGAAGAGCAGATTGAGACTGGATATTAGGAATAGGTTCTTTACTCTGAGGGGGGTGGAACACTGGAACAGGTTGCCCAGGGAGGTGGTTGAGGCCCCTTCCCTGGAGATATTCAAGAGGAGGCTCGATGAGGTCCTGGGCAACCTGGTCTAGTTGGGGGTGTCCCTGCTGACTGTGGGGAGGTCAGACTAGATGACTTAGAGGTCTCTTCTGCCCTGGACCATTCTAAGATTCTATAAAGATAGCAAGGACAGGCAGTGACCAGAAAAAGAGGAACCTTATGAGGCTGAGTGGCTGGGCAATTAAATGACAAATGAAATTCACTGTAGATAAATGGAAAGCAATGCACATGGGAAAACCAATTCTAACTCCACATAGTAATATGATGGAGTTGATCATTACTACTTAGGAGATAGATCTGGGGTTATGATAGATAGTCCTATGAAAATGTCAACCCGATGCCTAATAGCAGTGAAGAAGGCAAGTCAAATGTTAGAAAATATTAGGAAATAAATGAAGAACACAACAGAGAACATCATTGTGCTGCTACAGAAACCCATCACTCAACTCCACATTGAATACTGTGTGCCTAATACAGTCTGGTCCCCTTCTTTCAAAAAGGATAAAACAGAGAGTTTCAGAGGAAAGCAACAAAGATGACCAAAACTGCACAGCAGCCTTCATATTAAGAAAAGCTACTCAGGAACTATAACGGGAGATGCTAGCACATTTATCCTGGAAAAAGGACAAATATGTAAGAATATGACAGAAACCTGAGAAATCATGAAAGCAACAAAGAGGATGGATCTTGAACCTGCCCACATGAGAACTAGGGAACATCAAATGAAGAGAATAAGAGCCACATTCAAAACAAACACAAGTGCTTCCTTGCTGCTGATGTTGTGGATGCATGGACTAAAAGGGGAAGCTAGACAAGTAGATCAATCATCTATTGAGAGTTACTAAAAATACAGAGACTACATTTATTCAGGGTGGTCATAGCTGGAGTCTAGGAGAACAGCAAGAGCAAGTATCCTGCAGAGACAGGTGCTGGGTTTGATGGTGCCTTCATCTTACTAGTAATAGCTGTTAATATGATCTCACATTCTTCTAACGGATTGCCACATCTGGGATATTCAAAATGTGGCTGACTGACTGAGAAGAGGGTGAAAAGATGAGGAATTAATAACATGCATGTTATACAATTCAGACAAATGGGAGGTATCTCAAACTTTATGTCTATACAGATTAAAGATAACCAGTAGCTGGCAGAAGGCAATGCACACTTTGCAGAAGTAGGCCCTTTAAGAAAATGATATAGCTTCACATATTTTTTCTTAACTCACATGAATCAATCTCTTTACTTTCTTTGATTACTTTAACAGGACATTTCTTATACCAGAGAGAGACGCTTTTCCTCCTTCTACTCTCAAATGAATTATGACAGAGATCACCTTATCTAGTGATCTGGGACAATTTGCCAGGCCCTCCCATAATCTTCCAGTGTAGTCACTACCTTAAAGAAATATTTATACTTTGTTCACTATAATGAAATCTGAATGATTTCATATAATGAAGCCAACTGGGAAAGAAGAAAAGGATCTAAATTTGAAAGAAGATGGGGGGGTGGGGGGTGGCTGCTGTATAAAAAAGACTTAAATACATTGCTATAAAGACAGCATCACCAGATGGAGCTGTTACTTACACACTTCTAAATTCTCCTTCTCTGCATGTGTCATGGTTTCAGCTGGGATAGAGTTGACTTTCTTGCTAGCAGCTGGTATAGTGCTATGTTTTGGATTTGGGATGAAAATAGTGTTGGTAAAACACTGCTGGTTTTGGTTGCTGATAAGCAGTCAAGGTCTCTTCTGCTCCTCACATTGCCACACCGCCAGCGAGTAGGCTGGGGGTGCACAAAAGTCTGGGAGAAGATACAGCCCGAACAGCTGACCCCAAGTGACCAAAGGGATATTCCATAGCATGGGACATCATGCTCAACATGTAGAGCTGGGAGAAGAAGAAGGAATGGGGGAAGTTTGGTGTTATGGCATTACTCTTCCCAAGTAGTGGGAAGACACTTCCGTTATGCGTGACGGAGCCCTGCTTTCCTGTGGATGGCTGAACACCTGCCTGCCAACGGGAAACAGAGAATGAATTCCTTGTTTTGCTTTGCTTGTGTGCGCAGCTTTTGCTTCATTTATTAAACTGTCTTCGTCTCAACCCACAAGTTTTCTCACTTTCACTCTTTTGATTCTCTCCTCCATCCCAACTGGGGGGAGAGAGTGACTGCATGATCCTAGTTGCTGTCTGAGGTTAAACCACAACAGCATGCAAGGACCCTCTCAGTTTTAAGACCTTATATATTGCTAATTTTGTGAAATAACTTCTGTTCTCTGGATTACAGCAAGCAGTGGGGGAGTCTGCTGTCTGTCTTCCTGTCTCTAGCAGAGTTGTTACTCTGGGAACACTTAGGTGCTTTCTTGGGGCTTCTGAATGAAGACCTTGCCTGAACCCTTCCTGCTCTTTATGCAGAGACTACTACATGTACAGTGGAAATAAGGCATCCCAGACCAAGGACTACACCCAATGTCTGCCACACTGGTTCTGCCCTGTAATGGCAAGAGCTCACCTGCAAGGCTCCAACATCCAATGTTGCTCTGGCAGCAAAACAAGCAGTTACAGCTGATCTACACAGAACCTTATCAATTCTATCTCTCCTTCAGTCTTTCCAGAACAGTGCTTGAGATGGGAACCTCTCTCCCATTTTTCTTGCTATAGATCTGCTTATTCTTCTTGTTATCAGCGCTCCCAATATGCATTATCTCTGTGCATTATCAGTTACAACAAAGCCAAATGAAAAAAACCTCTCACTGTAAAATATTAAACTTAAACCCCTAGTTATCTGATGGAAAGCTTTGGCTCTTTCCCCGGGAAGAGAGCTGCCTTCAGCTTATTGCCCATATTCTTATTAATCAAGGCACCTCAGCACATTATTCAATGAACAGCCGTGCCTGGTGAAACCGGACTGGTTGCTACCTCTGTGGATTGATGCTTACAAGACTGTATTTAGAGACAGTATCACAACCTTGGCAAAAATTGCTTCCTTTTTGTTAAACTCTTGTCTATGCCATACACTATTGCAGGGCTTTAAATTCCACTTTGGAATTCTATTTTTAGAGCTCAAGTGGGATTTACATGGTGCTCTGACCTGACACAAGCTCTCTGCACAAGGCTGAATTTAGCCTTGTATGCACTCACTGCTGAAACTGCTGACTGTAATAAATGGAAGAAGGCTTGTTCTACATATATCTAATAGGACACTGTGTAGCTTAAATGTAGAATTTCCATTGTGGCTAAAATTTCACTAAATGCTCGCAGCACAATAAAAATGGCAAATTATATTGTAAGTTTACCTCTCATTGTCAGCAGTGTCTGTGTTTCTTTAGTGACTGTTGTAGAAAAATACCGAAACCTTATTTTAAGAATAAATGAAATAAGATTCCTAGGTTATTTACAGCCAAGAAAAATGTCCCCCTTTTCAGTCTGGCATATGATCATGCTGTCGTCAGCCCTGGCTCCCTTCACTTGCATAAATTTTGAACTGTTGGCCAACTTAAACAAGTAGATAGAAGGGCACAGGGAAGAGGTCTCATGGATATTGAGCTCCTTTGAGGTTCATTAGTTAAAGGAGAGAGATTGCTAATATCCCACTCACAGAAATATGCTTAACCCGTATGAGAAAGTAGAGAAGGCAAACAGGAGCTTATGAAGACAGAAATATAGAAACTTAAGACACTGCTGATTTTGTTGCTCATAGATAACATGTTAATGTGGGAGAACAGCTACACAGGAGATCAAGACCAGTATGTTCACAGTGTTTTAGTTTTCTGTGCTTTGATGTTTGTGGTTCCAATTGCAGGTGAAAACTGGGCAGCCATAAATGGAGGCCCTTAATATAAAAATATAGATTAAAGAATCAGTCCTGAGTGTCTTGCCCAAGTTCAACAAATGATGAGAACAATTACACACATCGCTTCAAATTGTCTGGTCTAGATAAATTTCTGTTCAAAGGCTGAGCTGGGGTAATGAAAAATATTCCCAGGATGGTCTCAATTTCATAACTACACATTAGACATAAGCAAAAAAAACCCCGAAAGACAAAATGAAGCCAAACAACTCACAGTAGCAGAATAAAGCAATGAAGAATGACAAATCCAATGAAGAAATCCACAATGTGTTCGCCTGTGCCTCACAGTAATTAATGCTTTTTGAGATATTAGATAAACTTTCCTTTGTTGCAATAGAAACAGATTTCCCAGATCTCCTATTTCAGCTCTCAAGCTCCACCTTTTCTCAGCATTGTCTAAAATTAGCCACATTTTCTACCACTTTAATAAACGTGGAATACAATTTGGAAATTATCTGTTTGCATCAGCACTGGCAATGAACAATAGCTCAAATTTTGAGAGTCAAGGCTTCAATAATAAGGCCTGATTTTCTTAGCAATCAGATGCATACACATGCATACACACACACATGCACACACGCACACCACATGTCTTTGTGAATAGGGCCCAAAACAGCTGCAACCTTCCAGAAATTAATTGGATTCTGGATCATTTGCATTTTTATATAGTTTACCAACAAAAGATGGAGATAGCAAGTTTATTAATGTGAAAAAAGAGAGAGGGAGGCATACAGAGAGAGAGCGTGCGAGAGAGGGAGCGAACGTGAACGTTTTGGTTGAGCCACTAATCCAAATTTTAATACACACAGCACCCATTCACCTTATAATACTGCAGCAGATCCTCCAAGGTGGAAATTGATATGCAGGTCTAAACTGCAGGCAGCTGGTAAGGACTCCTCCTGATGCCTAGGGCCTTTACAGTTCCTCATCTGGGTAGGCATTATGATTTGATAATGGCCATTTTCAGACAACACCCAAGGCAATTCTAGGATTTGCTGTCACAATAGACAGACTGAAAATAAAGTCAGTGTAAATAGATTAAGAAATTGACAGAATAACAAGGCAGAAAGAATTAGAATGAATACACAAATGGCAGATGACAACTCAATGCATTGTGCGGCAGAGATGGGATAAGGGAAGAGGAGCTGGAGGATTTATCTGCTGCCTGTATGCCTTCAACCTGCTTCCTGCCTGCGTGCATGCCCGTGTCATTGGGAAGAGAAATCTTTATTAGAAGATTTTTTATCTGTCTTGCTGCCCATTGAAAAACTTCCTTTCTGCTTAATTGAAAGTGAAAGGCCCTCATCTGTAGATAAGCTAAGATAGCTCCAGTTTTTCCAGGTAGTCAACTAGTGACTGGTGGGCAAAACTGACACCCTCATTTCACTTGGTAACAGGAAAACACTGACTCACTATTCAGAGGACAGGGTGACCCTCATGGGTGTTGATGAGAACACTAGGCAACCAGGTGGTAAGAAGGACTTTATATTATGTGACTCATCGACAAATGCTCGCAATGCTTCTGCTGAGATGTATGGGAGGTTTAGTGCATGAACTGTCCTGTGGAACCCCTTATCTGATGTCCCTTTTTTGGCTATAAATTGACGGAATTTCATGTATTCTCTTTTATTGTGATTGTGGCTTCAGCTCTGCCAAAACCAGCTCCCAGCTTTGCTCAACCCAGCCTGAAAAACCAAATCATCGCTGAGTAAACCAGGTACCAGACTAATTCCTGAAATGCTGAATATGACTCCATGTACAGAGTAACTGTGGATAGCGAATAGCTTATTGGTTGGTCTCTGTATGACAGACCCAGGGCACAAGCAGAGATAGGATATTGGCAGTGACATTCCCAGTAGGCTGTCAGGTAAAGAAGGGACTAGACCCACTATAAGGATGAAAATGAAACTCAGCGCTGTGTGAGTTTGCCCCCCCTGGGGGAGCAGCAAGTTGTACCATCGACTATCCAGTCCAGCTTCACCTTCTCTTTCAAGCCCTTTTCTATCTACTTATTTTGCCAATGAGAAGCCTTGAGACGACTTTTGTGTCTGAACAAGGCAAATCCTGAACCCTCAGTGCAGGGTACTCAACCAACACATGTTGAGTAATCTAAGCAGAGCTGAGCTTAGGCTCATTTTGAGTAAAATACTTAGTTTTGCTTGACTTCATGGGAAATAAGCGAGTGCTTGAGTGCTGTGTTGAATCAGAGGAAAATTATATGTGTGGTTTGCATAAATAATAATTAAATCTTTTATGATTTTGTATGTCTATTATCTTGTATGGATCTTGTGTATGTAACTTTTCCATCAAATTCTGAAACACAATGCAGTGAAACAACTTTAAACTTTGATTCCTTTACCTCTTTCTTTCTTTCCTCCTGCCCCATTTCCTTTGCCCAGTAAGGGGGCTCCATCATCTTCCTACATTTTCCAGGGTTTGTTTTCCTTCTGCGTAAAGCTTGATCACTTCTATATAAACTTTGACCACAGTCCCCACTTCTATTGCTTCTCCTTCCTTTTTTTTGTTGGGTTAGATTTTTTCCCCTCTCTGCTTTCTTCCTTTATGTGTTATTTTTATTCCTCCTTCTTTGAGTGTTCTCAATCACTTTTGGTTTATGCTCTCTTGTTCTCCTCTTTCTCTGATTAAGTTACAACCACTCTTTCAGTTTTTACACTGAGCATCTATTGACTCTTTTCTCTCCTCTTAATCTGTCCTTCAAGGTTAGAGAAGGAGATAAGATGGTGGTAGCTATGGACAGGAAAAGGAGAAATCAGGCATCAAGATTCAAGAGAAAAAGGCTGAAAGTCACAGAGCTTTCAGGCGTGAGGAAGAAGGTAGAGTAACAATTGTGATAAGAAAGGAGGGAAGGTTTCCATAAAAAACATGGAAAAAGGATGGAAAATAATGGGTAATAGGGGAAAAATAACAGTGATACTACTTTTCTTCCCAAGTTCAATGCTCCCTCATTTCTGAAGAACCTGAAGCTGCAAGGAGTAGAAAGCTCCATTTAGTCTTAAATCAATCCTGTTAAAAGGAATACCTTGATTACAGTTAGCTTGGCAGCATTTAGAAATGAGACAGGAACATGGCCAACATTCTTCTGGCTGAATACACAGATACAGTGAGACACATTACAGAATGATAAAGTATCTAAGTGCACCAAGCCCTTATTTGTCTAACTTCTGTTAACCTTAGCAGAAAGCGTGCCAAAGTATTCTGGTAGTACTGAAAAGCCAAGCAATAGTCTTATAACCTAGTCTTATAACCCAGTAACATTTTGCACAGCACAAATCACTGCATTTTTACTGCCCAGGGACTTCAGAGCTTCCTGCTTTTGAGATAGTCAGAAAGTCAGAGAAGTGTAAGCTTGAAATCCTGGCCTCACTGAAGTCAGAGGCAGTATATCCACTTACCTTCTACAGGGCTATGTGCAGCTGGTTTCCAATTCAAAGGGAGCTGACTGAATGCTGTCTGTGTGAATGTATCTAATTTAGATGGTTTAAAACAGCACCAGAGGAGAAAAAACAGAAAGCTGATGAGTATTAGGACAGGTGTGACAGAGAAACTACAGGTAGAGAGCAAGATCATGAATGGACCAGGGCTGAAAGAGTGAAGGAGAAAGCATATCCAGATAGGACTATAAAAGGAACAGATGAGGATGAGGGACTGCAGCTGAGGTGAAAAGGACGACAGAGATGATAAGAACTCAGAGCCATTGTATGCAAAGCAGAGGTTGTTGCTACCAAGTAGGCTGAACTGAGGGCCATGACAGGAAAGAGAGGCTCAGGATGTGTCTTTGGAAAGGGAGTATTCTGTGTTTGTGCTTGGGAACCTGGCACAACATCGTCATGGCTTTGCATCTGTTCACTTTGTAGCTGTAAAATACATTTTGTTTTCAAAAAATATGAAGCACACGTACTTCTGAAATATTCAGCATCTATAGCCTCATCCTCTGTATTTCAAGGGTGCCACACCTGAAACCTGCCTAGAGACTGCCTTCTCCAGGATGAACAAGCAACAGCAGGGGCAGCTCTTCTCATGTGAAAAGCTGTATTTCACCTGTTAAACATCTTGCAATGTTTCTCCAAGCAGAAATACAAATATTAGAGTGCTGCTTCACTAGGCAATAGAAATTTATTATTTTCTTCTCTGTAGTGAGAAAGCACTAATAAAGCACTAATTTCATTCCCTGAGAGACAGCAAGAGGGAGAAGCTGTTACATCATCAAAATCAAATCCTAATAACAGAGAACAGTATTTGATATTAATTTTGTATTGCCTTGTCAAAACTAGTTTAGATTCCCAATGGCTAGGTCTTCTGCTACTCATTCTGGGAACATGATCCATTATTCCTAATGTCTTTTTCTTGATTTTGTCTTTGCTTTACAATAAGGTAATCTTTCTTTCTCCTTAGCATTTACATCCCATAAACATTTACGACTTGTTACATTTCATCTCAGTTACTCTTTCACTGAGTTGCCTATACTTGACTGTGTTATTTTTCCTGTGCTAGTTCATCTTCCTGCTCTCCTTTAGTTTATCAGCTGCACTTTAGCAACACGCTAAATCAAACACACACCTACTGTTCCAGCCAGGCTGCAACAGAACTACACAGAGAGGGCTATTAAGGCAGGGCTCACTGATGCACAGCTCTTGCACATGCAGCCTGAAATTATGCTATGCTACATTGCAACTGTGTTATGTTACATATGCATGCTTAATTTTCTGTTCGCTATTACCTTGTAACAATATGGAATCAAGTGATATAAGGCTATTTGGCTGGTTTACACTCTTTGTGAGCTCTGCTTCAATGCTAGTAATGATGTCGTTTAAAAAAATCTGCAATCTGAATTGGGCTACTCTAGACTTGACCCAAAAATTACCATTTTATTTTATTTTAAGCTGTTATGTTATGAGAGGTCTGATATTCAGCAAAATATTTACCTCTTGCAGCTAACGCTTTCACTTAATGAAAACAGGTTTTCGTTTTTCATAGTTCGAAGGAAGCCCACTCAGATCGTAAGCTACCTGAATAAAAGAAACAGTTTTGCTAAATAGAAAACAATTCTCATGTTCCAATGGACGTGGCCAATTCAAAGAGGACTTGAAGTTAAAGACTAAAATCAGAATTGTGCATAGGCTTGGTAAAGAGTTCGTACGGCACTCTCCTGGGACATCAGCAGCAGTACATTGCTTCTTGCAGAAGTGGAAGTTCTGGCACTAAATACATACAGAGGATCTTCAGAAATGCAATTTATCAGGAGAAAATGCTCCAGAAATAGAAATGTATAAATAATTTCAAATAGAGTGCTATTCTCCCTTTTAGATACACAAGGTAGGATCTGCCTGGAACAGTCTGCAGATGGGAAATATCCACAATAGTGTACAATTAGTACTTCATTAGTATTTGTAAACAGTTCTGATAGTTCTGGGGTAAAGGATGAGAAGGAGCTGAGAAGGAGTATTTTTTCCTTCACTACCTTTGTGCTATTCCTTTACAAAACAGGGGATGCTCTAGCAACATGGGTGATTGCCTTGAGAAGATGTGCAGAGCAGCAAATGTAAATATACATACACTACTGCTAAATTAGTTTCCCTCAGCAGTACGGACAACAACATAAGCTACTGACATTTGCCTGGGACCCGTGCTATAGAGTCAGATGGCTAGTTTACATGTAAGTCTAATTCACATTCCACTGCCGTTATTCAAGTTACAGTTGCTCAGGAAGCAATTAGTCCTCCTCGTTGCGATACAGACACTGCAAGTATGCAGAAAGCGAAAGGTAACCCTTGATCAGGCAGCCCTTCCTTGATCCTTGTCACAGCTTCTCCTCCACTGACTTCCTACCCTGCACACTAACAGTGCAGACCAGGAGCAATGCCTTCCAGCTGGTTATCTCTTCCGTTCAGATAGAAGATAGGATCAGCTTGAAGCACTGCAGATGAGAAACTTACAGTGCGATGCCAGGTAATTCTATAGTGTTTATAAATCATTTTCAGATAATGGATGCCATGGAATTCAGATTATTATTGTCTCTTTAATCTGGTTTGAAAATGATAAAGCTACCATAGTTTCACAAGCCCGGACATCTTCCCCATAGGATTAGAAACCGGGTTTATGCATGAACTAGGCTTAAAACAAGTTTGATCCTATTAGTACTGACACCTCAACCCACATTTAAATCAAAACTGCAGGGAGTAGTAAATTTTTATGCCAAAGTGATAGAAACAATAATGACACACACACATACACACATCGCTATCACAACGTACATACATTTTGTCCTAGGCATACTTTTAATCTATGTCTAACTTTTTTAGTAGTGACAAAGCACCTTTCAGTCATTACTAGAACCATTAATTTAAGTATCAGCATTGTGTGGATGTACTGTTCTCCTACAGTGCTCAGGATGTCCACGCAGCCATTGATTTAAGAGACAATATCACTTGCTTCCAAGTTTATGAGGCAATAAACAGCTCCCGCATATTGATGAATGCGGAGGTGTTTGCTCAGCACATTTGCAGGGGACGTTTATTACCCAAGTGCTGTGCTTTAAAAGCAAATGAAATTGCAACTATTCTCACTTTCTTCTGTTGGGGGGAAGGGAGAAAAATACTGTTGTTTTTAATTTGTTCCTCCACTTTCCCTCTGCCTGTGACTCATTAAAATGACTGACACAGCCATGGACGTTTCCCTCATCTGTGCAGATGATGACTACAATCATTTTTCCTTTGGTGGCTTTGCATGAAACTGCTTTAGAAGAGGGTGCAATTGTTAGAATACCAGAGACATGACTAAGATTATTCCTTTGTGCTTTATTACCCTATTATCCCCTTCCAACAGATTAAGTTAGCTCATCAGCATCACCACTTAGAGTTACTAACCCTACAGTAATATTCATTGCTCTGTCCATAAAATACAAGAATTAAAGAATTTTTAACCTGCAGAATTGGGATCACGGGAATGGCAGGAATTAAAAGACGAGTCTTTGGATCGTACACCTGGCAAATCTAAACTCCTTTTAAGTATATGATACTGGGAAGGAAGAGAGGGTGGAGGAAAGAGATGAGATTGATTGCAAAGCTGCATGCCAACCGAGTTGTTATGAGGATGCCAAACAGAGAGCAACCTGTGAAAAATGTCTTAAATAATCAAAACCACAAAACTGATTTAGAGCTGCTGTAATTTCTCCTTTGCTCTTTGTTCCCATAAGAAAGATGTCAGGGACAATATTTTCTTACAAGAAAAAAAATATGTTTCTAGCTGTTATTAAAATATATACAAATAATCTTTAATTACTTTATTTCACTAGGTTGGGAATTAAAACAGAAATACAATTGAATGAAAAGTTGGAACACAAAATCGATGAAGCAAACAAATATTTTCTAAAATCCTCAAGATGAATGGATCATTGAATCTTCTGACTTGTATGAAAAGTCTTTAATCTAAATAGCAGTGTATCTGTTGTTTTAAGAAAACAGTGTTGGAAACTTCTAGCAGAGCAGGTAATTCCTGTCTTACCCTTACAACGTGAGATTAGGGGAAAAAATATTAACTTAAAATACTTTATAATACTCATTAACTTGCTTCATTGTTTGTCTCTTTATGTTCTCTTCTAATTTAAGACTCGGATACGCAACCTGCATTCATTTATATAAACCTTTTCATCTCAGCAGTGCCATTAAAATCAATGGCACACGGTCTTAGTACAAGCCAGCCGTTAGCAACGTTATTCCACCAGGCTGTAAAAGGTCATTCTTTTCCTTCGTGTTTGAAAAATGCCTTCAATCCATTTGGAGGTGTAAAAATTATAACATTAAGAACTAATACTTCTACTCAAATGCAGAAAGTCTTCCATTGGTTGTACTTAACCAGCTGCTATTACTTTACACTGTTAGCAAAAAAATTTCTACCACAGCTGCTTTAATCCATATTCTTGGTCTTTTTCCATTACGGTCCTTTTCTCTCGGTGTTTTTTCTCCTCCTTCCAGTGGTCCTGATTCTTCATTCTGCCTTGATTTTTGTCCTTCATTCTCATTTGTTCAGGAGAAGTGAAGGGACCTTACAGGGATAACAGGTTATGTTGACACCTGTTCAGTCCTTCTCATCTGTGCTGGGGACGATTTCTTGCAAACAGCCTGACTCCAGTTTTCTCTGCTCTCACTGGCCCCTGCCTTCCTACTGCTATGGGTTAAAGGGTAGTCCTTGTAAGAGAGACGGAGAATAGTAGCATCTGTTGAATTTACAAGTCATTTAGCAAGAGTCAGTTTACATGATTAGCTTGGTAATGTTAGGTTATTGTAGATTACGAATTATGGAAATCAGAAGGAACAAGTCTTCTAATAGGTTTTGATAACCTCCCTGACTTCTGTTTGGCAAGTTTATTGGAGCAAGTTAGTTATTGGGGAATTTATGGGCAGCCATTTAGAGCCATGTATTTAGATTCTGCTTAAACATATCCAAGCTGGCTGCCAAAAGTGAATTCCAGAAAGACACGAAACCGAAATTAATATCTTTCCATGCTTATAATTTTAAATAATGGATGCGTGGAATTCTGAAATTGGAATTACTTTAAAAAAAGGCACAGAGATAATGGATGGAGCATGTGCTTCAGTCTGGGAACTGAAGGGAAAATGAGTGTCATCAGAAAATGGTTTAAGTTAGCTCTAGTTACCTCAAGTGTGAAACAAAATAATGGAAAAGAATGTTTACTATGTAGGGGGTTTTATGTATCTTGTTCTATAACCATTGGGCTACTTCTGAGAACTGATATAGGAATAAGGTTCAGTTGCTCAGTAAACTTTACAACATAACTTGCTCTACTGGTATTAATCTTACCTGAATGCCTTTACAGAAGTTCATAGAAGCCTTAACTGAAGTCCATACGTGACCTTATTCTTTGTAGCTCTGGGTATGACAACAGTCTGCTAAAGTGGTAGGAAGGAATGGTGGCATAGATGAAAATGAGGTATTTCTTTAATTTAAGGTACCTAGGGAACAAAAGTAAATGGCTATATCTGATAGCACAGGGCTCCATTGCTGAATACGGGGCTTTTAAACTAAAAATATAATTTTCAATCATGGTAGTAAGAAAGAATGCAGCCTGACAGTATATAGTGCTGATAAAGTATCATATATATCAAAGACATAGGATTAAATCAGAATATGTGTTTTTTTTAAAGAGTTGTTTCTGTTATTCCTTATTTAGGTTGTTTTGGAACTGAGTATAATTTTGGGTTTTCATCTTCATAAACTTTGCTGTACAGGAAAGCTCAAGCAGAATTACTTTGTTTCCAAAAGATGTTTTCAAAATGACTGCCACATCCTACTTTTCTTTCTGGTCGTCCTATTTGATTATTTTTTTCCTCCCTTAAAGCAATGGGAGCAAAGTTGCATTCAGGTAGAATTCCTGTGGCTTTTGATACTGCATGCCAGAGAGAAACATCAAGAAGAAGCAAATAAGGTCAGTGACTAGTCTTCATTAGGAAGGACTGTTTATCCATGTTCCATGGAGATACATGGGTGATGGCAAGAATTTTGGAAATGACATTCTGAGTGTGTGGGCAGATTTGTCCCATTGAAAAAGGAGAGGGCAATGACTTTGAAAGAGGAACAGTATTTTTACAGATATTATGTGCCAGCCTTTGCAGGAAGAAATGCCAGAAGTATATGCCAAAAAATAAGACACTTTTCCTTCTATATTTTCTCTGCTCAGGGTCTCAAATACAACCAATGCATTGTATTCAGTAAGCTTTAGTTGCAGGGAAAGTGTGAAAAGCCTATAATCCTCTGTATGAAGAAGATTATTAGGGGGTCCCCAAAAATCTCATGTTGAGTGACTAATTGCTAGCAGCAGACACATTTCTAATTATTTTTAACACAAATTATTCAGATATAATTTTCAGACAATGAAAGAGTGTCAATAAGCTCTTCCATTTGCATATGCTGATTGGCCCAAGGGCCATTTTAGCACTGGTAGTGAAAGGAAACTAAGACAAGCTTTCGCTAAAAGGAGAAAGAAGTGCTGCTATAAGGTCTGGTCTGGTCTCTGATGCCGTTTTACCAAGTTACTAAAAACACATGCCATCCTGTATCTCCAAACACAGGACAAACCTTGGTGATGCTCACACTCACAACCGCCAAGTTTGTCTTCCCAATCTGTTCTGTGCCCCAGGAAGTCATCTCCTTTCTTCTGCTCCCTGTTAAAGCCGAACAAGCACCTCACATCTCTACCTGTAGTTGGAGAACTTATGGCACACAGCCCAAACCCGAATCAGGCCCTAGCATGAAGCCTTTTGCAAGTGATGCAAACTCCTACTCTTTCCAACTATTTCATTTGTATGAAGGGGCTTAGTCAAGCCTCCCCTTCTGCCAGAGTAAGGGGTGTTCAGCAGAGCTTTAGCTAGAGCTGCCATGGCCTAGACATCACAGACTCACTTGACAGCAGCCAGTGACACTTTCCAGCACAGCAATACTGTATCCAGCAACAATACCATATATGATTTCATTTCAAAGCCCTTTTTGCTCCTGCAGGGGTCCCATCAAGCAAAGCATACACCAAAAGCATAAATTCATAGAAGACATTGGCTCCCTACATGGATAAGGGATACGTGTTAAAAGGGAAAAATAAAAAGGAATTATATCTGGCCTGCTGCTTATGTGTGATTTTCATGTTTATTAGCATAATCAGATTTATCATTATTCTTATGTATTTGTTGAGAAGCATAGCTGACAATTACTTAATTTTTTAGTAGTAAAGAAAAGCACATCTCTTAAGCACTATGTGACAAGGGTGAGAGCTGAGCTTTGAGACAGGACAGTACTTTAAAACGTTCTCTGTGCGTAGAAGGAGACTTTGGATGAGCAGGATGCGTGAAAAGTATGAACATACTGGAGGCCCTGAAAGCTCAGGGAGCAGTCAAAGGAGCAGTCCCTTCCTTAATGAATTGGTACAGGCAAGCTTTGTGTGCTGGATTTATTCACTCCTTCCCCCCCCCAAAAACCACCACACACACTTACCTCCTGAAAACAGCTGCACTTTTGATGTGTTCTTAATACCATTTGTTATTTCCTGGGCAAAACTGAACTGTGGCTCACCCTCCAAAAAAAAGCAGATGTAGATCTATAAAAACTATCTTGCTATAAAGGACTCTATAAAACAGTATGTTTTAATTGCTTCCTGGTTTCAGCAAACTGTTTTATACTCAAAGTTAACATTAGGTTGACACTTAACTTCTTTGGGCTTTTTATTATTTTAAAACATAAATTATCAGAAGCTATTTATTTTAGCTTTTGCTTTCATGAATGGAGGTAGCATTTGTGTGACTGATTAAGCATTTAAAAAAGCAGTACAACCCACCCCAGTTTTCTTAATTAGTTGCACAAATTATCACCAAGCACCATAAATTTAATGTCATCTCTTTTTACAATAACAAAGCAAATACTGAGCAGGTAATAACACATTTGTATGGATCAACTGAGTATCCTGTGGGTAGGTTACTATTATACTCATTTGGGATACAAGAAGATGGGATTGAAGGTGATGATGCTCAAGGTGATGCACTTAACTGATGGCTTGGCTTCTGAAGGGGGAGCCTGACAACCCAGGAGATGAGGATGTTTGGCTTTGTGCAGTGATGACCAGAGCTCTTCTCCCCTCCATCCCCCCAGCACAGAATAGTTTAAGAATCACATACACGAACAGCTGAGCAATTACTGCCTTTCTTGGAAAAAACACATGCAAGTCACTGTTTGCATTGTACATGCTCAACAATGTTTCAGTGCTCAGCCAGGTAAGTCTTTCCCTTAACATCCTGTCTTCTCACAGATCTCAAGCCTGTAATATGGCTACTAAAATGTACTTAAAAGGTTTATTAACTTCAAAACTCTTGTGAAATCTGTGTCACAACAAACTGGTATCATTCTGGAGAGAAAGATACACAGTAACTTCTGCAGTGAGGCTCTGCCACTGTTTCTCTCTCAAATGAGATACCAGCTCATGAGCTTAAAAATCAACCAAGTGAATTTTTAGATTATAAATTTTCACAAGAATCAGATGAAAACTGACAATGGGCAAGAGAACTGGAAGCATGTGTGCTGCTTACAGTTCAATCTACAGTTGTTAATAGCCTGCTCCCAGGTATTATGTGGTAAAGAAAACAATTGTTGATCTGTAAGTATAAGAGGGTCAGTCAGTACTTTAAAATACACCTGGCTTTTAGACAAAGCCGTTCCACATTCTTCCCTGTGGAGGATTGGCATGCACAAAGAAAAGCAGTGTGTTACTTAAAGTTAAGTCAGCATCCTATGAAAACAACAAAAAATGAGTCTGCACAATCTGAAGATTTAGCCCTTTTCCTGGAGCAGTCAAAATTTTACAAGCCACAGCAGAAGCAACACTGAAACTCTGCATAAGTAATGTTCTTTTCCTATAACAAGCACTCTTCCAAGGTCATGCATTTAAGAAAGCTGACAGACGAAGTCTGATAAATCTAGCTACAGGAATGTAGGATATTATTCCCAGTGCTTGTCTGGATTCACTGCTCTGCCATGGATTACCGCAACGTGTGCCCGTGCTTCAGCCCATCTCAGTTGTTCCTGGAGACTGGTGCTACAGAGACAAGCTGGAAACCGAGCTGCCCGAGATGCAGCCTCACACGTTGCTCTGCTGCCCCTGCTAGAGTGGCTAGAGGTTCTGGTGGAGGAGTATCCCAGCTATACACTCCTTGGCTAGAGCTGCCTGAACTTGCCTGTTGAATTCACTAGGGCACACTACAATTCAGAGGCTTAAATGCAACCCCTGTAGATAAGAGCTTTCAGCTGCCAAATATTATGCAGGATCCCTGATGGGCTCGGCAGCCTATGGCAAACCCTGTGAGGCTGTAGTTACCATCACTCTGCAATCATGTCTCTGAACTGTGGGCTACAATTGCACCTTAAGAGACGCAGCACTGAGAGACCGTAACAGAAATCTGTCTAGCATGCAATGCTGGCTCTTAACAGCAGATGCCGAGAGCACAAAGAACACAGGTACTTTTAAAGGCAGAGGTAGCATCACAAACTCCTTTTGTAGGAATGTAGCTAACTGCTTTGGAATTCATACAAACTTCTGACCTCTAGGAGAGGAGGAGCTCCACATGATAAAGTTTTGTTTAAAAGTATCTCTTCTTGTTGCTTTCAACTAGCCATTTGCTCCTTCCGGTAGCAGCACCTATTCCTTGGATTGGAAAAAGCAACAATTCCATGTGGACTTCCCTGTGCCTCTCACAGATTCACAGACCGGGATTGTCATCATCTTCAGTCATTGCTTCCCCAGACAGAACCATCCTACTCTAGTTATTTCTCACCTGGAAGTCATTCCCCACCTTCACTCACTCTTGTCATTTTCCCCCATTTTTGCTAGATAGTTAGGGGTAGCACACCCTCACCTTTGTATCACAGGAGCAGAGCAGCCTGCAATACAGGCACACAGACAAGATTAACAGCCTAAATCACGGTTAACTGCCCAGCACGTGGGATGGCCACCAGCCTAGCAGCTCCACAGGGTAACTCATACATCCATCCGTGACGTGCACCTTCGTGCTTCCCTCTCACTCATGATCATATACCCTGGACTACGGATCCATTAAAGTTTTTCTGCTGCTCTCAGGCCTCTCCACCTCTTTCCTTTTGTAAAGGGTTGAAGGATCTTTAGAGAGATGGAGACTCTTGGTAAATTCACTGCTTGAGTTAAATTGTAAGTTTGTGCTGATATCAGATATATTAATAGTTAGAAAAATTCCAAGATACAACTACAAGTACTCATTCTGCTCTTCCACTGCTTGACCCATTCAGTTAAATTCACTAAATTAACAAGGTTATTTCCACCCAATTGAACTATCAAATAGCACATACACACACACAGAAGGCAAAGCAAAACAACAATGAAAAAAAAAAATAAATCCAAAAGCATTAACTTGGGTTCCAAGAAACTATGAGTCTGCATTACAGATTATTATGTTTAAAAAATAATAATAAACTAGGATAACTAGAGATTCTGTTTTCATGTTCTTTAAACAATTGCAAGATGAAAAAGTTGACTTTTAAAAAGAAAGCTGACGATCTGATGCCAGAAGTGACAGCTTGAAAAAAAAAAAAGAGATGTTCTTGTAAAAGCAGTGAAGGAATTCTAGGTGATGACACCATGACACCACACAGCTCCAAGTCACATGAGATTTCACTTGGCTCAGCATTTTCGGTTTGTGCACTTAAAACAAGATTCAGCTGTTTACTGTAAACTAGCAAAGCAAGGACAGTTGTTCAGTGTCATATATGAGTTCAGTGTCATATATTAGTTCAGGTAGCACCTACTCTGGATTTTATATTTGCCTTGAATATATTTCATGTTTCTTTTTTTTTTCTCTCCCTTTCCAAATAAGCCGAAAAGACTTTCTGAGCCTGGCAACACATATGCTGGGAATGACTGTGTCTTCATGTTTATAGCCTCAAGAGGAAAACTGTAGCTGTGGGGAATTTGTGTCTAACGGATTCTCTTTACAGAAAAAGAAATGGGAATCTGTGCAAACTGTGAATGGGTTGCTGGAAAAAATGCCAAAAAAGCACAAACAATTTCATTACTGAGCATAAAAAACCCCTCAACACAAAGGAAAGACACTGTAAGGAAGTTTTAGCCCACAAAGAATTTTAGCCAGCTGCAAAAACAGTTAATACAGTCAATCTAAACACTTCTAGAAAACATTATTTTAAAACAGTGTCCAAAATCTGGACGTAAAACTACGTCTAAGCTATTTCAGTGGGGATTGCTTGGCCATCACAGGTAAAATCAAGCCCTCACCACTTCTGTAACATTACTAAATTAATAGAAATGCGTAATCTAAAAGGCAGAGCACGATTGGCCATGAATATTCAAAATGAGTTACGTTGTTCCTGTGTTAGAGTATATTTGCTTTAAAAGAAGAACGCATCATTACCCACAAATTTGTATAGGCCTCTCCCCCATCATGTCAGAAACTAGAAAAAGCAGTGAACTTGCACTCTGTATAATTTAAGTATAGAAAAGAAATAAAGTTTGATTAATCCCCTCCCTCAATGCTATGGAGAAATATGAATTAAGCAATATCAACCTCAAGTTTTCTACAAACTTCCTCAAACAAAAAAATTATACTTACAAATGTCTACCAAATAGTTACAAAATAAATAATCTTAACCATGTTATCAGACTGTATTTGTACCTTTAAATATAACTTTTCATTCTTGTCCCAGAAAACATGTTTTATTTTTTCATTGGAATTGAGAGTAAACACCTAATGTATAAAATATTTCAAAGTTTGTTAATTATGAAAGGAGAAATGTCATTAGTCATTATAATTCTTGGGATCAGTTTATAGTCAGTCTTCCTCAATTAAACTTGTAATCTACAGTTTTCCTGGAGGAGATACTGAAATGTCTCAGATCTCAGTAGACTAAATCCTGTATGTAAAAAAGCTCTGTAAAAGTTTGTCACAAAGCAAAGGACGAGCTCTGGTTAAACTGTCCTTGAAGAGAGCAATGTTCCGATTTTGCTGTTTGCAGTAGAATAACCTTCCTGTAGATTATATGCAAAGGGCGGCCCTTTCCACCACAGCCTCTGCCAGTGGTAAACTAGACTTGAAGATGGAGTGCAAAGGGAATGTATTTTGACTCATGACCATCTTTATGCTGACAGGCACTTGCCTCTACACGTAGCTCGCTTCCCGCACTGCTGATAGCCTATGTTGGGTAGAATTCACTATTTAAATATTGCCATCAGTTCTAAGAGTAAGAACTCCCTTTTACTGCAGGAAAAGCAACTTTATCGTGAATAAAAAGCATAAAGTCAAACACAGGGGGCTATGGGACATGCTATTCTATGTAGGCATAGAATGGTTAAACCCTTCACACATCTGATAAATATGGAGGAGGTTTCTTTTATTCTCTCACTTGTAAGGTTTGTCCATATACCAGAATCACAACTGTACTTACGAATCATAGAATCACAGAATGGTTAGAGTTGGAAGGGACCTTAAAGATCACCCAGTTCCAACCTCCCTGCCATGGGCAGGGACACCTCCCACCAGACCAGTCTGCTCAAAGCCCCATCCAGCCTGGTCTTGAACACCTCCAGGGATGGGGCATCCACAGCTTCTCTGGGCAACCTGTTCCAGTGTCTCACCACCCTCACAGGAAAGAACCTCTTTCTAGTATCTAATGTAAACCTCACCTCTTTCAATTTAAAACCATTACCCCTCGTCCTATCACTACATTTCCTGATAAAGAGTCTCTCCCCATCTCTCCTGTAGGCCTCCTGGAAGGCTGCTACAAGGTCTCCCCGGAGCCTTCTCTTCTCCAGGCTGAACAACCCCAGCTCTCTCAGCCTGTCTTCACAGGAGAGGTGCTCCAGCCCCCTGATCATTTTAATGGCCCTCCCCCAGACCTGTTCCAACAGGTCCATGTCCTTCCAGTGTGTAGGACTCCAAAGATGAGCCCAGCACTCCAGGTGGGGTTTCACGAGAGCAGAATAGAGGGGTAGAATCCCCTCCCTTGACCTGCTGGCCATGTTTCTTTTGATGCAGCCCAGGATGCAGATGGCTTTCTGGACTGTCAGCACACAACATTTTCTAGAAATGTATTTTAACCAGAACTGTATGTAATCCTTTTGCTCACAGATGGGAGCACTTTTCAATGCCTTACAGATTAAATTACATTTCTATTACTCCTCTTAGATCAGCACCCTGAAGCACTAATTTGTGATACATGAAGCAGCAAGGCAACATTGTCCCTCAGATTACATACGAGATATTGATTATTTTGTGGTTATTAAAACATACATGTTTGATTGTCCAGTATGATCAAAGCCAACTCCGGATGGCATCTGAATTGAGGCACTATGTGATTCACCATTTATGGAGTCCTCTGTAAGTATTTTAAAGTAAATACACCTTGATTTGCTTGCAAAATTTTACAGTAAATTTTTTGGGGGGGTATGATCGCATCATCATTAGGCCAAACTCCAATTAAGTGTCCAAAGCACATAACCAAAATGAGTTCCATTTGCAGAAAACTCTTGGTTTCGTGAGATGCAGCTAGAAAGAGAAGCTACAGAAAGCAAAAGCATGGAAATATCTAGATGGAAATGAGTTACCATACTGTCACACATATAACTCTCAGGAAATCTGTTACACCCCTGAACCCCAGTCAGTATCTGTGTAAGATGCCACATGTAAACAGTGCAAGGGGAAGTTTATCCCCGAGTGCTTCTTTTTTAATAGTTTCTCCATTTTTTTTATCCCCAATAACCACTTCCTCCATTGGCAATAATTCTTTGCTTTTGCCTCTGATTTTGGGAATACTACTTAGAAGTACAAGTTATCCAAGAATAAGGACTACTTGAAGATTAAATTTTTTTTCAAGGAACCGAACTTTTAAAGTACCAGTTATCAGAAGTGCAGTATGTGGAAGAAAATATGGATAATTCACTCAGTCCCTGTATCAGTGTGCTTGAAGCCTAGGAATCCAATACTCAGCTCTCTTGGTCAGCTTGTAATTTCAGACACTGCTGGGCAGCTATCTGAATCTCTTTGCATGTTTATATGGCCTATCCCCACATGCTGACAGGTTCACACCTGTAAATCTGATTAGCAGACAATGTTTGAGTTGATTAGTCAAGTGCAAAGCTCAATGCAGTCAGACATTTGAAATTCAAGATTTCCTGGAGCTGTGTTAATAGATTTGAGACCTGAGCAGTGTGCAAATGAAGCAACAGGAACCACAAATTCTTACAGACAGCATTTCATTTCTTCAGGCTCAGGGGGTAGTGGATCAGGAACTATTTGGAAGTGACACGTCCCTCCCTTGCTAAATGCCTTAGGACAGACAGTGGTTGCCATCAGAGCTTTTCTGGAGCTTCTTCAAATGAAAGACAGCAAATACATGTAACACTAACCAGCAAATTCCAGTTTCCTATTGACTACCGTCTGTGCCTTTGATGACCTCTAAAGGACAAAAGGCCGCTTTAAGATTATTCCTTCACATGAGAAAGAAGGACTATATTTTCCCTCCAGCCTCTCACAAGACTTATCTATTTGCAGTCTCTAAGCTCATCCTCTTGTTTTCTTATTGCTCTTCCATTCCTGTGACTCCCATTTCTCCTCAAATTAATGTCAATGCAAAATCTTCTTTCTCTTCTAACACTCTGTCTCAGTGGAACACTTGTGATACCGCACATTATGGATGCTCTGTGAAATCAGTTTCAGAGTAATGATACACTATGTATGCTTAGAAATGCACTTATGTTTCCAAATGTCTCCTTGCATATTATTAAGGTTAGTGAACCAAAAAGATGAGTAGTTGTGTCACCATAAGGAGATCAAAGATGACACACATGACGGTAGATACAGACCAGTGGCCTAGTTAGTGTGGGAAAAAGCCGTGGAAGGGTTGTCATCTATTATTTAAACCTACCCAAGATGTACGTGGCATTTTTCTATCCAGTAACAAGACATGGATCCTACAGGACCTTGATTCTGTAGGACCTGTAATATGAGGGAAATTCCTTCTGCACTGAAGTAATTGCAGTATTGGAAACCCCTAATACTGACACAATTTGTAAGAAGCAAAGCAAGATTTAGTTTCATGCAGTGCGCTCTACACCACTTTGCAATACAGTTGCAGAAATAAACTGCTCTCTGGTACCACACATCAAATGTGGCATCTGCATATATAGACCCAGTTATATGTATTCAGACTCTCAGAATATTGTCCTAGATTAGGTCAAAACACAGTACAGAATAACAGGACATTATGACAGGGCAAAGTAACAGTGGAAAGAAAAAAAAATCAATAAATACAAAGAAAGGCTGAAAATTGCTTTGGGGTGGGGAGTTATTCCCACAGAAAGACTATTTGCATTGATTTAACTTCTGACATGCTTTGTTTTCAAGACTTGTAATGATCTGGACTATTACTGTCTGCTCTAAAGCATTGTCAGAAGGCATGAACAAAGTCATGAATAAGCAAAAATGGGAAAGACTGTGAGGGCCAGGAATCACCTACAAGCATTAAAACATGAGCTGGATAAACAGGGTAGGCAGGAGGCTAGAGCAGAACAGAGTTCAGAGAGCAGCAACTGAGATGAGAGTGGGGAATTTAGCAGGAAAATCATAGACACGGTGCTTTAATAATCACTGACCTTGCACTAAACAGCATGGGAAAAAGCCAGTGCTCCAGAGATTTAACACAGGGCAAAACCAACAGGACCAACATTAAACAGATTTCTCTTTCATGCACATGTTTTTTCTCCTATCTACTTCTCCCTAGTCCTATTAACTGTGTCCCTTCTCTGGTATCGTAAATCTACTCTCCCTTTTCCCCAGACTGTTTTTTCTCTCTCTCCTTTCCCCTGAAACTCAGAGGACTCTTTGAAACCTGCAGAGTACTGTTTCTATCCAAATCAACATTTTCTTTAATATGAGAGAACTACTTACCAATGAGAATCTGTAATTTTTGAGAAGACATTAAAAAAAATATAAATCCAAACCTTAAAATTACAACACTATATTTATACCCAGAAAATCCATGGAATAGCTGGCTTTCATTTGGTACTTAGATGAATTCACAAATGATTATCAAAAGACTTTTTCCCTGTACTATTTGCTTTATCACAAAGCAGCCATTTAGTAAAGATTTCAGTGAATTTGCATTAAGACCAATGTTGGTTACACTATCAATTTGCATAGCACGAGGCAATTTCAGAATGTTTTTACTTTCAGAGCAAAGCACTCCTTGCTCATGGACACTTTCAAATGAAGTCCATATTTTCACAAAAAGGGAGTCTCAGGCATTAACCTCCCTCTGTCACTCACTTTCACATGTTCTGCCTCCTCTCTCACATCCTTCAAGATCTGTGTGAAGGCACTGTGGTTTGTAAGGGTGATGTATCCAGTGCCTCCAGTCGCAGAAGAGGAAAGAAAGTGGTGTACTGCTGCTGGAGAGCATGAGCTTGCACAGCACCACAACCTCTGTTCTCTCTTGTTACTCCATGCATTGGGTAAGTCTGTTTAGTGGATTGAAGAATCAATATTCAGAGGAAGCGTGAGTGCTGGCATAAAAGCACGTGATGCAGCTGTACACCAAAAATATGAGTTTTAGCAATTGGAATGACCTCTCCTCTCAGACCAAAATATTGGTGCACACTCACTGCTGCTTCCACTCCCCTCCTCATCTGACCCAGTGCCCCTTTCATGATTCATCATTCTCCTTCCACAGATGATGCGGAAACTTCTCTCACCCAGGCCTCCTTCCTCTCTGAGTTACCTAAGACCCCTGCGTCCCCTTCAGAAAAATCCTGTCTGCCCTCCTGATGAAATGTGGCTGCAGGTTATACACTGCACTGTGAGGAGGCACAGGGTAACCCACTGTTACATTGCAGTGTCAGTAGGTATAACTTTGGCAGGTCTCTACCCCTGTGGCAAGCACTAGGCAAAAGCTTAAAGGAATCCTTAGGACAGTATTTAACGCAGCGTTGCCTTCACATGGAATGCATTCACTGGAAATAACAAGGAGTCAGCAAATCACTACTGCTTTGCAAAAGGAGTGCATGGCCTCCAGTTTTGAGAATTTCTGCCTCAGGGAAGCAGGCAGTGTGAATGGTATTTAAATGTTGCCGAGGAAGGGAGAAGAAGGTCACTAAAACAAACAAATGGGAGTGAATTTCTCTCTCTAAAACACCATGGTCACCAAGGCTGGTAGTGTATGTCAACTGCCTAACGTGGAAGGATTGCTGCTGTTCTGTTGCTGTGGCAGCAGTCTGTATGGGAACTTGGGTCATCTGATTCAGGCAAAATCACCCAACCCAGTGTAACCCGTTGAAATATGCAGTGTGACTTTTCCTGGCTCATGTTATTGGAAGCAGCTGAGGCAGAGCTCACACAAATAGCTCCCCAGCAGAGCTGCAGGAAAGGGGCAGCAACAGGCAATTGGTAGGCAGTGATGGCTTAAATCAGAGCTGTATGCAACATGAACATCTGTGGTTTGGTCATTTGTCAGTACAGTTGGTGTTTGTCAACGTGGTCAATGAGGTCATTTGTCAAAGCAAAACTCTGCTGAGTTCCCAGATGCCTCGTTCTTTCATGTGAACTTCCCAAACATAAATGCGGGAATAAAAATAATGTTCTTGTCATTACAAGAATAAATTCATTAAAGGTTAGAGCAAAATCCAAAACAATTTCAAGAAAGCATTTACCTCTGCACAGACAGCATCTCTGTTATTTTTGCCAGCAATTTGGAAAACTAATTAAAATAATGGATTATTGTACTCAATGTTTTAAACTAATCAGTAATGCTAACATGCTATGCATTTGCTCTTTCCTATACACACTATCCTTAAAAGCCTTCCTAAATTGACACTTTTAAGTAAAAATAATTTTCTTGCTCTTTTTAATTATTTCTAATCCAGTAAATTATAAAGCTCAGCTTGATGATATTTGCGTGTGTGTGACAAAGCACAGGTTGTTGGGACCGGGTAGCTGAGGAGGTTTAACAGCCCAAAGTGTCTTTTTCCACTAGTTTGATCAAATTGGGCTTAGATAGTGGCTAGAAAGAGTTAGCATTACAGAGAGACTCGATTTCTTTTCTCCAAGAGAAATGTCAGACTGATCCTATGATATTGATGTACAAACCCAGGCTGATCGACCCATACAGAATCCCATTAACTTAAATGGGGCTTTACGCAGGCATCTGCTCTCCTTGCAAGAATTAAGAACTTTATGACTGGAACCTAGTTCCCAAACAACAGGAGTTCGCATCTCATAACCTCCTGCCTCCTCCATGCCCCAGTTCCATGTTGTCACAATGCGGAAAGTTTCAGGAAATGTAGGAAAAATAAAGATGCAAGAATTCACTTTTAATCCATAGACTGACTCTTCACGACTGAACACAGGAACACTTGTGATGAGACTCTGTTCTGTGGATAAACGCTGGGACTGGATCCCCAGGAAGGCCAGATTTTCATAAAGCTTTTTAGATACCAAATATGTAACGTTTTCAAGTGCTTGAACTTCCAAAAGGGTTCAGCACCTTTCAGATGTCTCCAGGTGAGCTTTCCAAAGCAGAAGCCCATTAACCTAAGTCAGGTTTGAATACCTTGCCTCAGGGTGTTTTTCACAAACAATACATAGACATAGACTCTGCTCATAACATCTGTCTCTTCCACTTGCCTGAGAACTAAAACCCAAATAAGGGAAAAAGATCCTCAGTCAAGCTATAAATTATGAATAGTTCTTCAGAGAATTGAACTTCGAAGCTTAAATAATAGAGCAGTGAAAGTCTGGGAAACTGAAAGATGCACAGTTTTAATTTAGAGCTACCCCAAAAACTCAGTTAAAGCATTTAAACATCTTTCTTTACTTTAACTAGAATCTTCAACGGACTGAAAGTGCCTCTGGGGAATCAGCAAAGCGTTCTGCAAGATCTGAAGAAGATTTGGGGGGAGGAGGCCACGGAAGGGGGAAACTATCCACACTTCAAAGAGTTTCCTTCAATATCACTATTTCAGAAGAAGATTTACAAAATGTTTATTATTTATATGTTTGTTATTTAAACGTAATTTATTACTCAGATGAGAAAAAAAAGAGCTTGAAAACTTAATTTTTATGCTGTAAAAAAAATAAAGCCTGTTGGACTGAAGTTTCCTTTAACATTCCTGTCTCTTCATAAAGAGATTTTTTTTCAAACCAAAGACAAAAATATTGTCAAGTTCTCACTCTCTGTTGAGGTTCAAAGGATTTTTCCCCCTTCACTTTAGTACTATTTTGTATGGTAAATATCTTATCAAAAGAAGGTTGTGTTTGTTTGAATTTCAATGAAAAATAAGATAGAAGTAAGAAGCCAGAAGCAAGCGATCCACACTGAGAGCGCTACTTTCTAAGCTTTTGATATAGCTACTCTAAAAAGTCTGCAAAAAGAACAGAAACAGCCACTGAAAAAATACAAAAAAACTATACTGACATAACTGCTGTTTCATTATGCCACGTCACTTAAAACTAGCTTCATAAACAGGAAAATACTTTCAAAAGCCAGGGTATCTAGAGGTGTTCAGTGACTGTTACCTGTGGGCAGAAGAATGGCACAAAAATGCTAGGAAAAATTTTTTTGTTAAGTTTCTGTGTGATACAAAAATTCAGAAAGTCCTCTAAGCATATAACAAACTTCTAAACTGTGCTGAAGTTCTGCTCACAGTTATAGTATGGCCTTGATGCTGCTCTGAGCTGGCTCTCAAGTCTGCAACAACCTATCTCAAGGTTACTTTTTTGATCTTCATCATTTCCAGGTCCCATTCTAACACTTCCAAACCACTTCTATTTCTTTAAAAACATACATTTTCCATGGGAGAAGCTTCATTCAAATCAAACAGGCTAACCTTTCAAAAACCCTGATCTGCCAGGTGAGAAAGATTTAATGAAAAGTGTTAGCAAGCATCTCTTGTGTGTCCTCTGGGCCTTCGCGGAGCAGGTCTTCTCAGGAAAGGAACAGTGCAAGATAAGCATGTACACCTTTGCACTCAGTCTACCAGTTTGCCACAGTGTCCTGTGCAGCCAGAGGTTCTGCCCAGTGCCCTGAGGTTCTTTGGGAGAATTTCTTTCTGTTAATGGATACCTGGCTGCTGTGCTGGGTGAGAACATTCATCCCAGCTGACCCTGAGGGGCTGTGCTGCTTTGCCCCAACGTGCTTCACCTGCTGCAGGTGCCCAGGCAGTGGGAGTAGCCAGGTCTCTGCCCCACCTTACAGCCTCAGAGCAGCATGTGGGCAAACTGCCTTCTCCAGTGGGAGAAGAGAGGACAGACGTTTCTCTGCAACCTTTGACTGTGAAGGTGAGTTCCTACAGCCTACCTAAGAGGCAGCAGCAAGTCAGAAGCTTTGTAATGGCACCTTGCATATTTTAGCATAACTTCTCTACAGCTGGCAGCCATTGATGGATTCTATGGCCATCTGAATGCTGTCAGCTAGACTAAAATACATGGCAGGCCAGAACTGAGTTAATGTGCCAATAAGACCAGGAGCTTTTGCCAGTGGGGAACTGTAAAGCTCTGAATTCCCTAAGGCTTTAAGTAGGTGAAGCAAAGGTATGGCTGGTTACCTACTGCTATGCTAATGTGGCTCCTACAGGTCATACAGCTGAGGAGAAACTCCTAGAAAAATGGAGATGCCTTGGCAATCGCGTGCTTAGTTCTACTGAGAATATTGTAATGTTCAGTTGCCTTTTCTTTGCTTGAAGTAACGTTTATCATTGTTTAGGGAGTACTAATGGCAGGGTTTTCAGTAAGCTTTTCCAGTATGCTGTCCTTTATCTCCTTCTGTTATTCCTCCCTGCTGAGAGCTAGTCAACACGCTTTTTTCTGGATAAAAATTTGTGTTTTCTCAGTCATGAACTGAACGTTTACCACAATTGAGGAGTTTTTAAAAAAAATACTGCTTTCAAATATATTTTTATTAGGGGAAAAATCCAGAACACAAACCAGTTGAATTTACTGTTTTGTATTGATCATATTTAATACCTTTGAAGTCTTTAGTTTCAACAAAATTATGTAGGCTATTATTCTGATTAATTTCCCATCTTTTTGTACCATATTAAGTATCAGTTATTATTGTGTTATAGACAAGTTAGTTATTACTGTTCAGCACTGAAGCAAAGTACTTCTACTTATCACGTGTTTCAAAATTACAAATTACCTTGCAACCTAAGTCTTAACAAAACAGCCTCCTAACTTTATACAAGGCTTGCTCCAAAATTTGAAAATGCTCTCTGGAATATGGGAAATAAAGTTAGAATCATAGAAATCTCACTTCAAGTTATGAAAATATCAATTATTAAGGTTTCTGTACTGAGAACTCAGAGGAGTTATTTCTGCTTACTCACTCTGCGTTAGTTTGATTCAGCCTTCTCCTACTTCATGATCAATTAATGAAATTGAGAAATTCTCTTAATGCGAAGGACGCATTATCTGATTCAAAGTCCAAAGGACCCACAACTTCAATGGTGATGCCATTTGCAAGGCTAGTTTAAGGTAACACATTTAAGAATGGAATTAGCACTGTAAGAGCAAACACAGCCATGGTTATGAGCAGCTGCCAAGCCACAGCCCAGTTTGTCCCCTATAACCCTTTGAACTCTTGTTAACACTCCTTCAGGTCAGAGACAGGAAGAGTTAGGGGGAGGCTGAAAGCACTGCAAACCTTTCCATGCCTTGCAAGAGCATTATGAGGCAGGCAAGTCCATGCAGGGCCTTGTGGCTGAAAAGAAACAGCTAAGCAGAACTTCGATGTGAGGTGTTAAGACAGATTCATACCAGTTCGTGATCTCTCAAATGAAGTTGTGGAGGAGTAAGTTCAGATAGAAAGCAGTCAGTCTGCTTTTCATCTAGTTTTGGATCTAGGAGTCTTACAGAGACCTCTGTTATTTTAGCCAGTTTTTATGTTTATTTAGAAATTTCTGTCATTTTAGCTGCTGTGTGTTGCTGCGACTATGTTGTTTTTTCTAGTAAAAAAATAAAAATCAAGATGTGCTTGATACCTTACTCTGTGGCCACTAGATGCCTTGAACCATAGAAATATCAAAATACTGCAATACTTTGTTACTACACAGTTAAGGGGGGAATAACTAATTATTTATTATTTTCAAACAGCATTGAAATTGCAAAAGGATAGTTCAAAAATGTGAAGATCTAATACTATCACGCATTTTTAACTTTGACTTATCTATGGCTGATAATGCTGATACTACCACTAGTAAACATCACTGTCTGCAAACTAATTAGAAAATGAAAATTTATGCTTAGATGATTGTTCTGCCTGCATTCTTCATAATTCACTATAGCAAAATCATTGTTTGATCTCGAGTGTTGCATAATAAATGTGATCAGTTTCTTTTTCTTCATCAGCTGAAGAATTTTGGAACAGGCAGTATTTTTTCAATTTTTGATTCTATGAAAATGAAGGGCTATGTCTATAATACATCACCGTGCCAATGCAAGGGCCCAAAAATATTAGATATTACCAGATACTTATAAACATGAGGTGAGGATGGTAATTTTTAATAGCTTAAGGATGATAAAGAGGCTCTTTCAGTAAATGATCACGACTCATATTTCTTTCAATATGAGCTAAAATAATTTCTTTTTAAATTAGAACAAGTTGATCCTGTATATGGATAAGTTTGATATAGTATGTTAATTGCTGGGTTACCAAAGACTGATGACAAAAGCTTTGGTCATAAATAGAGCTCTCATATAAACACATCCTAGTCAAAGGGGGGAAAAAATTAATTCAAATCTATACATAGTCTTATATATACCCACCTCCTCCACATTTTGAGCGCTCGAAGCAGAAATTACTTCAACTTGATTCTGCCCTCATTGGGGAAAAACAGAAAGGAAGACTGACCTTTCAGGAAATCGCCGATGGTGGACACAGCCGATGATGCTTGATTCGGAGGGTGGACAAGGGTTGCAGGATACTGGTGGGTTCGGAAGCTCGGTGGGGTGTCGCGGGTGGGTGGGTGCTGTCGGAGCCTACCCTGGGCCCGTCACAGAGGAGCCCTGGAGCTCGGGGCGGCCTGGGCTGGGCCACCGCAGCACAGACAGGGCTCTCCCCGTGCAAATAGACTCAGGCAGGGGGGGAGAAACCTGCTAAATATTTGATTCTGCTACGGCTTCGAATTAAAATTAACGTAAATAGCGCACGTAAAAGAGTTTTAATGAATTGATTTCAAACGACAAAGAAGCATTGAAAAAGCTTAGGATAATCGAATTATGTGTTTGAGTCCAGCTCAATGGGTAGTGTCGGGGGGAGGAAATGCAGCCCGTAACAACAAGACGCCCCCCGGCGTGGGGTGCCGGCTCCACCGCCCCCGCTTCACCAGGAGAACCCGCCCAGAGGGCGAGAAGCTTCTGGAAGGCGGGCTTCAACTGCCGCCGCGCGCCGGCAGCAGGGGGCGGGAAACGGCCAGTCAGTCAGGGCAGGGGGCGGGCCCGGGGCAGTGGCCGAGCAGGTGTTTCTCGGCGGGTAAGAGGGGAGAACTAGCGGGACTCGAAGGGGCAGGCGTGGCGCTGGGGTGGTGGTGGGGAAGAGAACAAGGCCGAAAGGAGCTGTTGAGACAGTGCTGTAGGGAATAAGGTCCTGCCTGTCCGACCAGAAGCAAAGGGTGCTTCTTTATGTGCCCCACTACCTAAAGGGGGCCTACAGAAGAGATGGGGAAGGACACTTTATGAGGAAGCTTAGCAGTAAGATAAGGAGTAATGGTTTTAAATTGAAAGAGGTGAGGTTTACATTAGATACTAGAAATAAATTCTTTACTGTGAGGGTGATGAGACACTGGAACAGGTTGTCCAGAGAAGCTGTGGATGCCCCATCCCTGGAGGGGTTCAAGGCCAGGCTGGATGGGGCTTTGAGCAACCTGGTCTGGTGGGAGGTGTCCCTGCCCATGGCAGAGGGGGTTGGAACTGGATGATTTTTAGGGTCCCTTCACTCAAGACCCTATATAATAGAAAAGCAGAGGAAGTTACAGTTGCTGACTGGAAGGTTGCTTATTTATGCTTACTGTAAGCAACATGCCCATCTTGTGAAGAGGTGTAGAAATGTCAAATGTATAACTCAAAGCCTTTTTCTCATCTTTACCTCTCCTTGACAGATCTGAACCGCCTCCACAGTGTTAAAGCTGGGAGCCCATTGTAGTTGCTTTTCCCTGCAGGATAAGAATCTTTAGAAGCTGCTGTCTCAAGTGGCGGCACAGTCCAGTACCATAAAGAAATCTCTCCATATACTAAAAGGTATCAACAATAGACAAAACCCAGGCTATTTAGTTCTTTAAAAAATCAGGACCCTGTGTTTGGTACTAACATATAGGGGAAAGAAGCAACATGGGTGGCTTAGTGAGTAAATATTAGTAAAGGAAAAAAAACAGAATGAAAAATCAACTTCTGCACTACTCTTATGAGATAACTCAGCGAAACATGCATGGCTATAAAAATGGATGGAAATACAGGGAAATCCACTTTTTTTATCTGCATGTAGGATATTGAAAGCTAGTAACTTGTTAGAAGTCTATCTTCCCTAACTGTATAGTGCGAGTTCTGATGAAGGCTTGTGCTTAAATCTCAGTATTTCTCAGTTGCTGTGTTTCATCCTGTATAGAGCTTCATCTTTCATATTAAAAAACCCAATAATCTTTCATAAGGATTCCGTTGTGAGCTTTAGTCGTGGTGATAGAACCAGTGGAACATTGCTTCTTTTCAAATTCTCTTAGAGAGACAGAGATTTAATAGCTGACTTTGCAGTTCTGTGTTATAATTTGACAATAAAACATGTATTAGCCTTAGTTATTTTTGTTTGTTCTTCTCATTTGCAGACCTTTACGTAGAACCAATAAGCAAATTGTTACATGTAAGGTAGAACTGCATCATGGAATACTTTTAAAGTTTTTTCTAGCATGTGTCTAACAGCTTTTCATGTTAGATAATATCTTTTTTTGGCATGTTAATATATAAACTTGCCTTTTAAAAATACTCCCCAGTGAAGCAAAAGTCAGAATGTTTGTCCTTCAGGAGTCTCTTTGCAGACCTGGATAAACATTGCAGAGATGCCTGAGTCACTAGGGATTTGCTCTGCTAGCTAGGCAATTCCATCCCATCACCCTTTCAATGTAAATAACTACCCTTAATTAATGGAAACGCAATATATACTAAGTAATGAAAGACCAAGTAAATTAACAAATGCAGAGGAAGATGTAGCTCTGTTGAAGGCATTGGATGAGGATCTTGCTCCTTCATCTCATTAGTTCAGGCCAGTTAAAAACAATGCGAAGTATAAACCTACGTTTTTTTACATGGTACAACAACATTGAAGTGAAATACCTTTTAGACTTTGTTAGAATAAGTAATTGGAAACACAAATCAAGTCGTTTGGGCATGTGAATAGCTGGATTTGGTATGCAGTCCAGAACAGCTGTCTCTTGTACCCTCAGCTGCTGACAGTCAGAGAAAGGAAGGTCCAACTTTGAAAACCCAGTTTGGACAGTGCACAAATAAACAACTGGGAGTGAATCTAACAATGAAGACAATATTAATCCTTCCCCATTCCTGCTGTCTTGGGGATTTGAAAGGTAAATGTAATTAAGTAAAACTGGATTTACCAGCCTGCATGTGGAAGCTCATCTTTCCTTCCCTTCCCCTGCTTCCCCTGCTTCTTAAAATCTCTTTTTACTCCTTTCTCTTCATACCAACCACCAATGGAATGCCAAATTCCCCTAGCTTGGTTAATTATTAATTTCTTTGGAATGACCCAAATGTAAAAATAGAGCAATGCAGGAGGGACATAGGATGCTTTTCTTTCAGCTCTTTGTGTTCTGCCTCTCTTTCTCCATCTGGCCCTGTCTTTTCTCCCTCAGTGCTTTTCTCTCTCCTTTCTTCAGACTCAGTAATCCTAAAAAAAAAAATATTTGTGAGGGGAGGATTTAGGCACCAGAAGTAATTTCATAACGAGAAAACAGTAGGGGTGAGCCCCCAGGTCCATCAACAAATTATTCTGAAGAAAATTAAATTTGCAGCTGACATGGGGCCGTGTTCTAGATCTTCTCAGTTCCAGTCTGCTACAAGAATGGTACCTGCCTTTCCAGTTTACTGTTGCTTTTGTTTCCATTTTCTCCTGTCTGTGTCCGCCTGCAGTTACTTGCTCGTGACTTGGAAAATAAGGTTTTTGTAGCAGGGACTGCTTTCTGGTTTTGTGTGTGAATGTAGTTTCCACATATTTGATAGTCCCAGGTTGATGGTGATAAAAATAGAAGTCATCATTCCTCTGCAGAGAATTTGAGACTACTCCTATTTAAAACACAGAAAAGATGGACTTCTGTGCTGCTGCTGGTGTTACTACGGTGTTTGGGCAATAGGTGTGTATTATTTCTTAGGTACAGCAGCACTACTACTTGCAGAGTAAGGAACCTACACACAGCTTCCTGAAAGGGTGAACAAGCTGTGTGTCACCTTGGTTTGGTTCCCACGTGCCAGTTCAGTTTCAGGTTAGCTTGGGCATCTCCAGTTTATAACTCTTCCTCTTGTACAGGGGCAAACAGAGGAGGTGATAACGATTTTTTAATTTTCTTTGCTACTAAATAACACTGAACAGCAGCTTCAGAGTGAGAGTGAAGCACGATGACATGGGTTTAACCACGTGTTGAAATGAACCTATCCCCTGCAAGGGCTGCATCTTTTTTGGATGGAATTATTTTTGTCATAAATGACCGCTACGCTTGATTCTTTATTACTCAGAGGTGTTCTCACGTTTGTAAAATGTGAGGTGTACCCTGCATTGCACTGTACAAGTGTGGTATAGGAATCATTAAAGTGGAAGACGAGCATATGCTTTTGCAACAGTATTTCTCCAAGTAATTAAATCTTCAGGATGCATCTAGGCCGAAAAGATAATGGTCTCGCACTAGTGAGGTATGGCAGAGAGTTCACTGATGGTGGTGTAAAACAGCAGAAGAAGATGGAAAAAAAAAAAAAAGTAAAGAGGCTTTAAAGTATGTGGATGAACGTTTCTTCTGCATCCTTCTTTTAGGGTAGTTGAAAATGTGGCATTTCTGGACATTTTCATGTGAGTTTTTTTGGTTTGGTGGTTTTTGGTGGGGGTTTGTTTGGTTTTTTGTGGTTTATTTTTTTTTTAAGATTTTTTTTTTTTTAAATTCCTGAGGTGATTCTAGAGGTTAGTAAGATTCAGGCACTCCATATACCTCATTCCTGCTCTTTCAGTCTGTAAGCAATAAGTTGCTTGGGCCTGCCAAAGAAACAGGTAGCAGGTTGATGTATATATAATCAAATATTTGTGTTTGATTATTGCCTAGAATACTAAATGGCTGCTTTCCTCTAACTAACTCATTGCAGTTTTAGAATTTCAAATATTGCACCTTATTGTTGGTAGTGGTCTGACCTTCGCTGTCTGTGATCACATCAGCATATAGAATTTCTTTTTTAAGTGAAAAGCAGACTACCTCTTGTAGGACCAATACCAAGAGCAGCTCAAACTTGTTCAGGATTCAGCCGGAACGTGCTAAGGTCACAAGTCTCATGAGCAGGTTTTCTCCAAAGGCTTAAGAACACATTGTGGGATAGGTGACGTCATACGTAGATGACAAAGAGAACTGGGGTTTTTGTGCCTCGCCTTTCTTCTGATAAATGTGCTGTAATGCTAAGCAGTGATTTAGATTATTTGCTCCTACTGTAACAGCATAAAATCACATTCAGGCACAATCTATATTTTTAACCTTTCCCTTCCACTGTTCCAGTTCCCCAGCTAGTTCTTGGTCCAAGTGGAAAAGCGGCAGCAGAGCTGCATACCTATGGACATTATATGGCTGGCTGGCTAGCTGGTGGGTTTTCTCCCACTATGTTGTTTAACCAGGCTCAGAGCAGTCCTGAGTAAATGCTGTCTGTGACAGGTCACTGTGTTTTGCCACAGGTGTAGTCTCTGGGTCTGAAGGCTGAAGGGAGAATAGAAGTCCTTCCTTGTCCTTGACAATAAATGGGCGAGTATCGCTTAGCAGAGGGTTTATTTCACAGCTTGCTCATATCTGTGGGGTAATACCAAGCAGTAAAATGTTAGTAAGAAATAAGTTCAGTGGGGGATACTACTTCCACACTGGCCAGTATTAAGCTGTAAAAAATCATCCCTGAAATATGCCTCCTTCTGTTATGAAGAGTTACAAGTGGGTTATAATTCAGCGTGTATTTCTGAATGCAGTGATAGGCAAGAGAAAGAAAGACCACTGCAGCAGGTGATGTGGGAGTAGAGAGATTACTGAATAAGAAAAGCTAGAAGGAGAAATTACTTTTCATGACACTGGGGAGTCACGTTTCAAACTTGGCTTATAATTGTACGTACTTTACCTGTCTTTCTTTGAAATTCTCTTACGTATATTAATGTTATAGCAATCTATATGAACAAGATGGGCAGCGTGCCAAAGGGGGTTGTAATTTTCAAGTACTTCCATATTGTTATTAGAGAGGGGAGGAGGGTTTCCACTAACAGTGTAATTATGTGGCAATTCCAGGGAAATTGATTGTTATTAGCTTTTTATGATCACACTAACAAAGTCAATGATCCAAGATGAAATAGCAAAAATTAGTGCTTGAACAATATTCAGCAACAAGATATCACCAGGTGAGAGTGGATGTATCTGAAAGCAGGTAATTCCTGAAACCGAAATGGCCATCTCCCACCAATTATAACGATGGATGTGCTCTATTAAAGCCTGATCCACTTTAATGGGGGACTCCCAGGACGAGAGGCCATGTAAGTATGCAATGACACATACAGTATCGAGAAGTGGGTGGGTGTTTATTCTAAATACCCACATCACTGGGGTATTTGCACCTTTAACCAACAGATAGAATTACAGGTAGTGAATACAGATCAATTTCTTCAAGTTGGTTATTGCTTTAACAGAATCTTTTGTCGCTTCTTCTAACATCCATCTTCAGTCCCCCAAACACAGCACGGAGACTGGATACCTGCATAGTCAGAGCTATCATTTGCCAGCCATGTCTTCCCCTTTGAGGCTTCGTGGTTTTATAAATAATAATTAAAAACACTTCTCTGTGATGTGAGAAGGCTTTTCTAAAAGAAGAGCAAGTTGCTGCAATACAATAGCATAATATTTTTGAAGGTCATAATAATAAAGTAGGGGAAAGAGAATAATTATTATTGCTCTTTCTTGTAATTCATTTCCTTTCCGATATCCCACACTGCAACTAGAACATTATTCAAGAACACCCATCACAGTGCTTAACAAGATTTAATGTACATTTATTCTTAACATGTGGAACATATAAAGATTTTATACTGAATAAATGAAATTCATTAAGCCAGAGGAAAAGGAGGAATTTACATCAAGTTTTTTCTTTTTTAACTACATTATTTTGAAATACAAATGCAGATTCTTGTCACTGAAAAATCTTTGAAGTTGTGTTTCTTCCTTTTTTTTGTTTTCCTGTATATATTTTTTTGTCTGTAGACTGGTAACCATTTTCTTAAATCAATCCATACGTAACCATTTCCACACTTTGATTTATAAAGCAAATTGTGATCGGCTGCTCTCCCGAAATAGAGCATGACTTTATACATACAGAAACTTGTACATTACCCTCAGTTGTTGGTTTTCAGTGTTGGGTTTTTTCTTTTTTCTTTTTTTTTTTTATTATTTTTTGGAGATATGGCCCAAATGAAAGAAAAAATAATTCTACTAGCACTTTTTAGATACCACATCATGAAAAAGAAACTAAAAACTTTGTACTAAAAAAAAAAAAATGAGGGTATGTTTAATGTACAACTTCTATATACATCACGGCCCTTAGGCAATAAAAAAATATTTTAAAAAATGATTAAAGGAATTGTGAAGAACTGTCATTGTGGAAGGTCAAAAAAAAAAAAAAAGATGTAGACAAGACAGTTCTGGTGAGGAAGCAATTGATGTTTATCATCAGGTTTTGTTTAGAAATCTTTTACTTNGCTTCCCAAAAAATATGCAATACAAACATGGAAAAGAACATTGAAAAGGATAATCTATGGAAAAAAAAAAAAGGTGTGACCTTTGAATGTACTAGACAGCAACTTTGGTTAAAAAAAAATAAAATAAAAAGATGTACTTATACACATAGACAGCAAATATTAATTTCATAACTGTTCAAATTAATAATTTCTTTAATTCCCAATTGGTAAATNGGGAAGGTCAAAAAAAAAAAAAAAGATGTAGACAAGACAGTTCTGGTGAGGAAGCAATTGATGTTTATCATCAGGTTTTGTTTAGAAATCTTTTACTTGACTTTTTTTTTTTTGTTTTGTTTTGCTCCTAGCCTAATGTAACCATTTCTCCTGAGGAGAAACCAGTATCATTTTGTATTTTGACTACTGACTGACACCCTCCTTGATCCCCTACACCTACATCACTAGGATCTTCTATTGCACAGAGCTTTGGGTGATGGTATACANAAAAAAAAATAAAATAAAAAGATGTACTTATACACATAGACAGCAAATATTAATTTCATAACTGTTCAAATTAATAATTTCTTTAATTCCCAATTGGTAAATAGTGAATGGGGCAGAGGAGCAAAGATTCTTTTTTTTTTTTTTTTTTTTCCTTCTTCCTACGTTGGATAAACAAGAACAGAAAACAGCCAGTTATATGTGACCCTCTAATCTCCACTCACACATGCTTGGCTTCTCACTTATGTCATAACTGCCCGATCTGAAATAGTACATCACAGATGACAGATGCAACCAGAGAGTTCAGGACAGCAGATATTGAGATATCCAGCAAACGACCCTCGTGCAAAAGGAACTCTGAGCGGTTCTCGTCCACTCTAGCCATGGCCAGCAAGGCCTTGGCTGCCCTGCACATCATGTCTACGCTAGGTGGCTCCAGAGGTGGAGGCTGCATGTGCATGAGGTTATGCTGGCTCTGCTGGTACTGGGCCATAGTGACCCCATCTTCCAGGAAGCTTATCAAGTTTCCGATGCTTCCCTTCTGCACAGCTATTGCCCTTGCTGCTAATGTGTCCCCCTGGGCAAGGTTCGATAAGAGCGCCATGGACATTTCTCGGCAGACCGGGTTTTTGCGGTCCCCAACGTACCTAACTAAAGTAGCGTAGAGTTTCTCCTGACGACTGAACGGGGGGGTGGCCAAGATAAGGTCCACATTATTGTCCTGGATACTGAGCTTACACAGGGTCTCCAGCACAAGTCTCTGAGGCGAAAGAACCGAGTTGGGCCCCACGGTTGGAAAAGGATCCTGTGCCTCCGCGGACGGGCACACCATCCAGTGCAGCAAGCCATCCAAAATTGGCAAACAGATGCTTTCTGTGTAAGCAGACAAGTCTAGCTGCCCAGAAATGTTGGCTAATGTGACCAATGTATTATCCCTCAAGACCTCGAGGCAGTCCCACCACCACTCATCCTTGCTGCAGGCCACCCCTTTGTCCTCCTCTTCCTCTTTCTCGTAAGTTTGCGGTGCTCGCTTTCTTTCTGGATGCTCATGATGAAGAAGGATCAACTTTCCCAGGATCAGCACCAAGCCTGGATGTTTGGACATTTCGGTGTCATTGCCAGGCACAAAAGACAAGCTACGGACGATATTTGACACACAGATGCAGCGTTTGGCCAAGGAGTCTTGCCAGTGAGTTATGGTGCATAGAGGAGTCTCATCTCGGCTCCTTGGCTCATCCTCTAGCAGTTTAATATTCCGGTGGCTTTTGGCTTGATGGATCCCAAAGGGAAATTTACTGCTCTCTGTTTGGGAACCAGAGTTTGAGTCTTCAGGCAATGCTCCTGGCCGAGCTGAGAGGACATCATCAATGGTTGCTGTTATACTTTTTTCTTGTTGTTCCTCAGATTCGCCTTTCCCCTCGAGGTCCTTCTTTTTGCTTGGAGAGTTCAAGGGAGGAGGGGCTTTCCTGCGTGGAGGAATCTCCATCTTGCTTTCAAAGTGAGTCTGGATATGCTCAGTTGTGTCACCACCACCAAGCTGCCAGTGGAGAAGTCCACTATCAAATTCCTGAACGCGTCCAAGTTTGTCAGATCGGTCAACAACAAACAGATTATTTTTCTTTACAATCTTTATTGGCAGCTTGTCAAATTTACTGGCTTGTTTTGGCCTCTCACTTGGATCAGCAATGGCACCAGGAGTGGAAAAAACAATGCTCTTTTCTTCCCCTTCTACCTTTTCATCATCCCCATCCTCCTCATCTTCATCAAAATAGTCAATACATTCGTCGTTTTCCTCTTTTCCAGTATCCTCTGCCAAGGACTGGCTATCATCTTTCTTGGCTGCTTTGTGATCAAGTGCTTTGTGGCCTGGATCTCCCACTTCATATTCCATAAGGATTCCAAAAATGTCAATCAGGCATTTTCTAAAATATTCTACTAAAAGCTCAAGAAATCCAGACAACTGAGGGGAGAAGAAAGAACATAGAAATCAGATAAATATTTTTGTCTGCACACACTTTTATTAGGAACACTGATGCATACATCTGCGTGTATTTCCCTCCTCCTGCTGTGGACTTGTGGCTAGGTCCTGCGTGGCAGAAGTTAGTGAAAGGAAATGCTTCTAGTGTCTGTCCAATCAGTATATCATGTCAAACTATCGTGGATCCATTTGCTTAAACTGCAACAGCTATGAGATGTACACAACTTTATACATATGTCTCAGCCTACCACAGACACCTAGCCTACCTGTTCTGTCCCCTTGGAAGTGTCCAGCATTCTGCAGTTTCTGTACAGGGTACTGAAGTTTTTAACTCACTTTGTTTTTCTGATTTGTACTTTTATTAGATGCCTAAAGTTTGCAGTTTTTCCTTTTCTCCTCTGTCTCGCAGTCTCTAAAGCCAACTGTCCTGTAGGAATCTGCAGTTCAGGGTCTAGGTACTGGCATCCTAGATTAACATCCCCTCTCTATTGGAATAGTTCCATTTTTGCCTGGCAATATTTAATGTTATTGGAGTCTGGTGCTGTAAGTCACCCTTCAGAAACAGTTTTCTCTTAGGTTTAATCCTTTTAATTAACTTGTAATCACTTTCTTATGGGAAGGCAGTAGTTGGACTTGGTATTAATTTACCCTCAGTGGCTTTATTATTAAAAAATCTTTGCTGTTATGATGTATTCAGCCTGATTGTTTGGCTTTTACATTGTTTTTTAGTTGTGGGCTAACAGGTTTTCAGCAAAATGTACACTTTTGTGTATTCTGTATTCTCTTAAAATTGCCAAACTCTTGAAGAATTAAGAACAAACTCATGGTTATGAACTGCAGGAATTATCAGTCATCATACGGCGTCCTGACTGCCAGTGGAAATAAGAGTCCAAGGCAAAAGTGATGAAAAGGTAGATATTTAAAATATGCCTGGTATTCTCTACAACTTACACAGGGTGTTTCTAATAGAATTCAGAGGAGATTCACCTCACATAACTTTGAACACCCACAACAGTTGCACACCTAACCTAATTGTCTAGATTCCTTTTATAATCAAATGGTCTTTTAGAGGCCATTTCTAGGCTATGATTCATCTGACCTATTTTAGATTTCTGCTTCAGGATGAGATGAATCATGCTATAGATATCCCTAGGTCTAAAGTTAGGTGGGATGAAATGTACCATTTGTGTCTGGATTTTAAAAAAAAAAAGGTCATTATATTTAAAAAATGATGAGTTACACTATTAGTAACCAACGAACGAATGGAGCAGAGAAACTGAATATTTAATTTGTACAAATTTTAGATGATGTGCATTATCAGCATGCCATCTATTACTACCACCTAATAGGCCAACGGTTAGAGCAGGGCTGAAAAATCCTGGGAGGCAGCGAGGCACAAGCACACACTGTTAAATCCTGTGATACTTGCATCCTGTGGACAGACAGTGGATTTTAGCCTTTCAATTGTCAATCTGATATTCCTGTGCAAACTTAAGTTACTGGAAGAAGAAACCAAACAGAAAAGAAGCAATTAAACAAATCCCAAAGCCTAGTATGGAACTACTGAATGAGACAAGTAGTCACCAAAAAGACAGCTGCAAATCAGTTCAATAGTTTTTTGCAAAGCCTTTTATGGAAATACAAGTTAAGCAAGATTACTAACGTATTGCTGTTTTCTAGGATTCTCCTTGTACTGTCATGAGTGTGAATTTGAGTGTCAGTGCTAAAACTCCTACAATCCTACGTGCTCCTTTCTACAACAGATACCCTTCTTTCATGCTTATTATTTCCCCTATTTGACCTACAGCTGTCTCTTTTTGCTCGCTGTTGCCAATCACCAAAAAGGGACATTTCACAATATTCAAGTTTATGTTCATTATAACCTATTTTAAAGGACTTCAGCACTTTTGTTGGTATCGTTTCAGTTTTCTTTCCTTGGGAAACTGAGAAGTATATTGTTTCCCACCTACCTGAGAGAGGTTGAAGGTAGCGACAGTGCTGTCATCATACAGAAGAATATTAATAGTGTCTAGCGCCCAGGTACTTTCAGCCAGAAGACCAGATTTAAGAGACATCATCACTCTCCAGGCCTCAGGAGTTACTGGAGAAAGAAAGGAGAAGATAAAAACAGTATTAGCGCATCCTCGGAGACCACTCATGAGTTCTGCAAGATTGAACTGCAGCATTCTGAGGATGCAGAATTTACATGAAATAGTTACTGAAACACTGGTTAAGACCCTGCTTTCACCACTTAGTCCTGGTCAGTTTTTCTGTAACTGCTGTTCAGCCTTAATACTAGAGAAAATCTTAACAGGGCCGTTCTTCCTGACTTTGGTGAAGCCACAATTATTGAACAAACTTAGAGAAGTTGACTTATTGGTAACTAAAGGTAGAATACTCTGTCAGGAGCGTGGCAACTTGCAAGTATGAGAACCTGAATGTATGAAATGTAGCAGGGACTCAAGATAAGATACTTGGGAAAGAGCAGGGGGAGAAACAAACATGACAAATCATAGGGAAATAATAAATGGACCATTCAAGGTTCTAACTACGCAGCAGAACAGCATGAGCTTCCATGGAACAAGAGCACAGAAAGTTTTGCTCAGCTCAGCTGAATGTTGTATCGGTGACTTAACAGACATTCTGAAGGACCTTTCAACATCAGATTTGGAAATCTGAGGCAAGCTTCATTTTTAATGCATTTCTGGAGATTACATGTCTCCATGTAAAGTACTGCTTTCATTTCACGTCAGATTGTCTGGGAGTAATTTTACCCATCATCCTCACTGATGCATATGTTATTAGTTTTTTATTGAAGAGAATCACATTATAGTTACCAAAGCTAGTAGTCTTAAAAGTAGTCTCAAAGTAGTCTTAAAATATAAAAGAAAATCAAAGTTCCTTTATCCCAGCCTGTTCTGGTATTTGGCTTTTGCTTTGATGCTTACCAATATCTTTTGAGGTAATCTTTCGTCTTGGTTTTAAGACTGGTTGGGATGCTTCTACAGAGCCTGGGGGGAAGGTGATTTCTCGCCTAATCGGTGGTGGTTGGGGTGGAGGTCCCGTGACCTGTGACACTGGAACTGTGGGTATAACCTTTTGCATCTTCATGGAGGGTAGGAAAGGAGACTTGCTTGGAGACATACGGTTTTCCAAAGAGCGCTGGAAGGATGCTGGACTTGGAGCTCTGGAGATGTGGTTTGGCATAGAGGGCGGCGTCTGGTAGGATGACTGAGGAGGTCTAGTGATAGGCTGCATGGAGGCTGAGGATGACATATAAGAAGGCTGACGTTGGTTGACATGAGAAGGCCACTGACTCTCGTGGTTTATCCTCTGGTCAGGCACCATCATATCATCAGTGCGATTCATCCCTGGATACGGTGGGGCCTGTGCAGGGCCTCCTGGACCTTGCCTGTTCTGGTAAGGGTAAGGCATATCATTTCGTGTTGGCCACATGTTCTGCTGAGGACCTTCGCTGGAGGATGACGACTGCATGGGGCCACCAATCATCTGGGGAGGTATTCCATGCTGCTGCATTTGTCCTGGGCCCTGCATCCTCTCCCTGTTATATGGATACGGATACTGTCCCTGCATAGGCCTCCTGTCAGGCCCCGTGTAAGCGTTGCTGTACTGGTTATACATTTCCTGTTGCTGGTTGCCATACTGCATGTTATACATATCTCCTTCATGGCGTTTGGCTGGAGGCCCATACATGCCGTCCATGTGTCGCTTGTAATTCTGAAAAAAAAAATTTTGGAAGGAAGATGCATCATTTTTACTCCGTACACGATACAAACATATTGGCTGAAAGCTCATGTAAAAAGCTGAAGGCGCTTAGCTCTAGAGGGATCGTGCCGATTCCAGAGTTAGCCACGCAGTGCTATGGTTAGGCTCAATCCAGTGCTTTCTTTTTAAGCCTCTGTTTTGCTGCACTTATAACTTAATGCTAAAAGGAAACTTATCCTTGGGCTAAATTTTCTTATGCTTGCCATTACTTTCTCCCTTTCCCTTCCCTTTCCTGTCTGTCAGATTAAATTCCACCGGTCATTTCAGACATGCATGAAAAGGCAACGGTCCTCACCAACTAAAATATTTTCTCTTCTTTTTTTGTGCTTAGTCTACAAAGAAGAAAAATCTTTAAAGGAACGTCAAAACCATTCAGTGAATGTTTTCCAGAGACAAGCAATGAATAAGCTCTTAAAATAACAAGATATGCTGCAAGCATGTATGCCTGAAACACCGGATCTTACGACAGGGCATAGGCTACACACAGTAAATTTATCAGGAGGAGAAAACATACTGCTGCATTTGCTGCTCTGTGTAATTCCCAGGAACATGATCCTGTTTGGGCAAGCATCCCTCTTCCCAAATCATTCTAATCACATTTAATTCACTGTGAGATTATTAGAGCAAATAGTTACATTCAAACACTCTGTGCTAGTTTATGCAGGTTCTTACCCTGCTCATCAGTAATGAATTAAACAATGTAACTAACAGCTGCCACCTATGATTTATTCCCTCTTTGTTTCTCACCCTCTGGAGTGGGGAATGTTGTGTGAAGTAAGCTGTTTTACCTTGGGGGGAGCTGAGTTGTTTTTAAATCATACAAGCTTGTATGTATTTATGTTTGAGACAGCAGAACAAAAAAAAGACATGCTGCAGTTTGAGGGGAAGGTGGTAAGGTTTGCCGTGGTCCTTAGTTCCTGTGGGAGTTTGTTCCACAGTTCAAACCACGCTGAGTGCTCTGAAGCAAAAAAATGTGAATTAAATGGGTGATTTTTGAATATATGATCTATAGCAAATTCAAAGTTACGACTCCCCTGGAAACTGTAGCTCAGTCACATTGCACAATGTATACTAATGTACTGGAGTTAGGATCAAATAAAATTCTGTAGGTATGCAATACGGGTCAGTTAAAACAGCTCTGGGATTCATAAACTCATCTTCCAGCTTTGGTGCACATAAAACCACAACTACTGTATTGCATGAAACTATTTTTCCTTTAACTTGCTATAGAGCTCTCTGGCTATCCGAGAAATACCTATTTGCAGCCTTACATAAACTACTTGCTGTAGTAAATTCCACCCCTGGGGCCAATTTATACATTAAGAACCGACTTGGCAGTTGCCACACCTAAAAAAGGTGGTGTTTGTTTTGCCACGGTGACTCAGGGCGCTTAAAGTAGACACTTGGGAATGAAGCATGTGCCTTTTTAAAAGCAGTTCAGAACTCTTGCCTGTGTAGCGGCAACGTGCCTAACGGTACCCAGCGCTGAGGACACTGATGCACCTGAAATGCCCTTCCCATGTAAAGGTTCAGCAGGAGACAGGCTGCTCAATGTGTGTCTCTTTCCACCAGGGACGTGGAATTCTGAGACCTCGCAGAAGATAAAAAGACACCAATGCAGGTCACCTGCTGCACAATAGCTCTTGGGGTAGAAGCATTCATGCAGGAGTTGAAAAACCTGGCTCAAAGCGCTTCATTAGTCCCAGGGGTTCATGCTCCAAGCACCTACTTCCCAGGTCATTCCCTATCCTTCAGGTAGAAGATGAAGCTTTGAAAGGGCCATTTTTCACATTCTTCCTGTGCCACTACCGAGTGAGATTTAGGAAATTGAAAATAAGCTAGTGGCAACCTCATCTCTAGCTAAATGAAGGAATGGAATCCTGTGGGAGGGGGAGGTCGAGGCCAGCCAGGATCCTTGCCCTTCATTCTTCACTGCTTTTTTGGCATTAATGCATTTTGCATTCAGGAGCCATTGTACAAAACATCTAAACAGCACTGAGGACAGGGTCAAATATATTTTTACAAATTCTAGCTGTCGCCTTGCTCAAATGAACATGTAGTTAATGTATTTCCTGTATATGTTTGCATGGAATGTCACTAACTCTTCCGTTACCTATCTTTGCAATTTTCCCAGTGAATCACCTAGACTGCTACTAAATGTTCCTCATAAAGAACAGCAAAACAGTTTTTTCATTTTAGAGATGTTATGAACTAAAGAAATAAGCAAGAAATTCTGAAACTAAAATTTATATATATTTTCAGTACAGTGCAACCTTAGATCTCTTTTAGGTTCCTCCCCTCCCCAAATTTCCTAGTGAAACTCTATCCCAAACTGAAAAGGACTATCTGAAATGGGCTGAAAATTTTAATTTTTATAGTGTAACAAAATGCTTTCTATTTTGGAAGCTAACTTCAATTGTTGTATGACTAGAAATTAATTAATAAAACGCAGGATCAAATTCAGATCTGTTGAAGTCAGTGGAGTTTTGCTGTTGACTCGCAAGATGGGTTTTTGCCCACAAGGTATTAATGATACCCCTAACAAAAATCTGACTAATTAATAAGTTATTACACAGTTAGGGAGACCGGAATATACAAATATTTGAACTATTTTTAACACTAATAATGTTCTCTCTCATGTACTTGTACCATATTATTACTGGAGCTAACATGTGGGGCATATACCATCTGATCAGTATTAAAGACCAGTATCTCACACAACCCACCAGAGCATCTTAAGTAATTGAGAGCGTTGCACATTTTCCTTCTAGTTTTCTGCTGGGCTGATTTGGATGCATGACACTAAGTTATGACCCTTCAACCTGCCATCCAAACAGCATTCCCATTTGTTTCTGGAATTGGGGCAGCATCTCTTTACTAGCCTACGAATTAGACTTTCCCAGTCTGCTGGTTATTAACTTGGGACAATCACTTGATACACATCCAAAGCCACGGAACATCTGTTAAAATTTACACTCTTCCAGTGTAATGAACACATTTTCCTATAGCTGCACATACACTGCTCATCCATATGGGCTGTGATTTTGACCAGAACTACGGTGCTCCTCTGTGCCAAAAGACATACATTGTATAAACAAATCATTGAATGCATACAGAATTTTGGGGTGACATTATTAAGCAAATATTACGAAAATAGCTGTTTTCCCCTCTCCTACCTGCTGCTGTGGATACATTCCAGGTTGATGTCCTCCATATGGTGGCTGTCCTGAGGGAGGTCCTTGTCCTGGATACTGCTGCCCATATGGTTCATGCCTAAAACGAAGCATTCAAATCAACATTTAGAGCTGCTGGAATTTCCAAGCCACCAGGAAATCAAAGTACCCTGATGATCTTGTGCCTTGAAGATATCTGCCATTTGGCTACAAGGTGAAGGTACAGCGTGGCATGGTCCCAAGCCTGATATAGCAAGCTCTGCCAGAGCTGGTAGTGAAAGGAAGGAGATAAAGCAGACAGAAGAAAGGAGGAGCAGTGAAGACACAACAAGAGAAGGATGTAGAGGTAGCAGTCAGGAATGGAAACACGATATGGTCCGCAAAGAGGTAAGAGAGGCAGCTGCAGTCACTGGAAACACAGGTGGAAAAGTATCCTATGTACACCTCAAATGCTGCAAGTCAAAATTCTTGTGTTTTAACAAGCAGCCTCCAAGCAAGCTCCTTTCTGGTTTATTTAAGAATATAATCAGTAGTTAGCTGCCAATTTAAACTGAAATAATGATTTTAGCCTGATTATAGTGACATAAAGTGAGTACAAATTTCATTACAATATCTAACATTTAAATGCATCACTACTGGTAAAAACAAGTACCCATAATTTTACTAATGCGTGTGTCATTTTTAATTAAAGCTACATAATGAAGCATACACATAAGAGGTAGAGTTGCATTGCACTTGGAAACTTACCTGTGGCCTTTAACACCTCTGAGGAGCACTACAGTGCAACTGCAATATTTTTAGCAAATCTGAGTGAAACTTAGGTTGCTGAAATGAAGTACTTGGAAGGCACGAAGACTGATAAAGTAACACTGTATTGCAGACCAGTACGTTAGTAATTCCTCTCTGTACACTATCAGTGAGAACACATCTACAATTTGAGCATAATTATGGAAGTAATGTATCAAGGGGAGTCAGGGAAACAGAGGACTGGGGAGCTTGACATGTTAGGAGAAATAATGGCACCTAATTTTTCCAAAAGCATAGAAAACTCTGACATTTTTTGAGAGCTGACCAAAGTGAAAGCAATAGCTATTGAGCATCTCCTAAAATTATAATGTGGATGGAGAGAAATTACCCAACGCCAGTTAAAAGAACAATATAACTGATGGGAATTGTCTACAGTTGTCCACGACAGTGCATGCAATAAGATAAAACTGTATTTTATACATAAGAGAGCACTTTCTAAATGTTCACTCTGTTAGCCACAGGATGACCGCAAGCCAGGTGAAGTTGTGGAAGCTTCAGAACTGGTGTCATTTAATGCTGCTCTGGAGAAACTGAGCCTGTAAGGTATGTTCAGGTTCAGCGCTGGCAGGGAGATAGACAAGGTGGGCTGTATACTCCTTTTCTAACTTCTCCGCTTCTGTGGCTACACAAAGGCAATCTATTCACCAAAGCCTCCGCCCCCTCCCCACAGACTGAACCAAAACCTAAATATGAACAGGCAAAACAGGAGTAAAACACCAAGACGTCACATATTCTGTCTGCAATGTGCTCTCCCAGAGGCTGCTAGCACTCGTTAGCTGTTATTGCAGATATTATGAACAGAGAAATCGGGGTTCACCTTTGCTGGCCAGGGTAATGATTAGGAGAGTACATGCTTGGGTCACTGTTTGAAGGCACCATGTTGCTTTGACCAGGTGGTCCCATACTGCCTTCAGGACCCAGCCCATGATCCGACCTAAAAAATGACAAAGGAAACCTCATTCTATAAAAAGCACTTATTCTCCAGAATTGCCATCAAAAGAAACCAGAACACACCCCTTAAAGGAAACGTCCTCTTGACTTAACACTTTCACTGGAACCCTTACTCTCACCTGGCTCCCCAGCAATGTGACCTGCTGAACAACATCTTTATGCTTGTGTTACCCTGCACATCTACTGCTTTGCACTACGGATTGAAAACTGCTCCGCCGTTACACTGAAAACACCCACACTGCACCGCTCTGGCTACCGTCAGGAAACAAAAAGTGAAGCTGAAGTACGCAGCCTAATGAAAGTAAAAGCAGGAATAATACAGCGAGAGCTGCAAAACCTACAAGAACACTTAACATAATCCAAACATTCCCAAACCTTGCTATGCCAATGGTTAGACATCAGTGATTCTACTGAATTTTCTTCCCCCCAGAGCTTTTCCTGGGATAAACAAAAGAGGATCAAATTTATGTTTTGCACTTTCCTGAAAGACACACTATGAAGGTACTGGTAGATGCTCTGTAAAAACTGATGCCCCTACACCTGAGACAACAGACTCCAAACTCTGCAAAGGCAACTCTCCAAAAGACCACAAACCCGACCTATTTAGGCTGTGCATTTTGGTTTTGATCTAAAGCCCACCAACAACTGTTTAAGTGAAAGCATGGCCAGAAGACTAACCAACGTGTTACTTTATGCCATCACAGCCCAGCAGTCAGATGAAGGCAACTGTCAAACACACCCTTGTGCCTGAGTGACTTCTAAGGTATTCCTCCTTACTAATTTCAGTGAACAGCTAGACTGGGGTGTTACCAGTGGTTTGACTCCCAGTGATTTGGGAAGATGCTTTAGGAAGCGTAGGCTGCTGTGTTCTCTGCAAGGTGCAATGGGAAAGTGAGAAGGGGAGAAAGAGGATAATTTTCACTAATGGGCTTTGTTTTTTCCTGCAGATTGACTCACCTCCTGTCATAGCCACTTCCATACGAGAACTGCTGTCGCTGGCTCATGCTCATGTTGGACATAGCTCCAGATGGACTCTGGTTATACATATCTTGTATTCCACTGTTAGGCATTTGTCCAGGGGTCATGAAAGGCTCATTGCTTCCAGGCACTGCAATAGTAAAGGAAATTAAATATATTACGCTGGGTGTTTGAAGGTATCTTTCTATTAAATGATGTATTCTAAAATAATGTTCAGATCTCTAACCCTGCCAGGGAGAGTTAGCTGGTGTCTGACAAGCTCTCTGGGGTCTGATGAAAACATATGAAGCAGCACCACTACCAAGATGATGGTTTATAATATTAAAGAGCTGCAAGCGAGGAAAGTAATCTCATCCTGTGGAACTGAGCTCATCAGGCAAGAGGCAGCTTCACAGCTGAAGATGAACTCGTTCTTTTCACCCCAAACAATGCTAAATATAAATGCAAACATAAACCTTACAGAACAGATAAATTTCCTTTGAATTACAAAGCTGTCAGAATCAGGCTCTTTTTTTTTTCCCCATAAAGCCCTCATACACACATAATTTAGTTATGGAAAGGATACTGTGCCCTAATGGAGCTTCTAGAGCAGGATGGGCATATTCTGCAGGTCCAAGAAAAGACATGCTGACTGCTATTATCAGATAAAAATCCACAAGCAAACAGAGGAAGTCCCTCTAGTCTCTTTAGTCTCTCATAGTAGATACTGAACAGAGACATTTCTGTTTTGACAGGATAAATGTGAAATGCATGACAAAGTGCAATAAACCCACTTAATGTCACATGGATGTAAAACCAAAAGTGAATGTATGGCAGAGAGGGTTTTATCTTCCTCCAACTGTGCTATACTAGTGTCCACAGTTCAGGCAAAAAGATTTAAAGGGAAGGTTAAAAAAAAAAAAGTCACATCAGATTAACTCTTTTAAAGCATCCCCCCACTTCATCACATATCCTTTTTCCCCTGATTTCTGGACCTCTTCTTCCCATTCCTCCCTTTTGCTCCCTTTCAGTTTTCGCTTTCTTAATTTCATCTCCTCCATCTGCTCTTCTCTTTGCAGCCACTGTGAGCCCTGCTTGTGCTCTTTTCTCCCACTTTTCCTATATATGAGGCGTGATAGATGGATAATTTTAAGTACATTTTACAATATCCCCAAAACCACCTGTAGGTTAAGTGCCCAAAAGCACAACAGTCAGGTTTGACATTAATTTGGAATTTTGCTTTCTAAAAATAAACAAACGTTGAGTGTGTTTATCACTTTTTGTCAGGGGCTGTTGAAGTGAGAAAAAAAGCTTTCCTATTCTGAAAAATATGTAAACTGAGACAGAGAGCATTAGGAGACTGGCTCAGCTCCACACAATGAATTCCCAGTTCAGCCTCACTACAACCAGCCACAGTGCTTCAGTGCTTCACATCCTACCACTGAAGTACAGCATTTGATTTGCAGAGTAGTTCATCACCACCTTCAAGAAACACACGGCGTCGCACAAAATCTAACCCTATGAATTTATGCCACTTCCTGAAATGTGTTCCTACAAGCACTTTTAGGATTCTGTTAAGTCTAAAATAAACAGTGTGACTCTGAGAGGGGAAAATATAACCAGAATGAACCACAATTGCACGGCACCTCTGGTTTTGCTACAAGGATACCATTGTACCAAATCAGTGACCTAAGAAAGTTCATCCTGACAACTAGAACATCTTGGTCCATGAGAAGTAGGGAAGAACACTTAAGCTCCTGCAAAGAAAATACCTTTTCTCATTCCACCGAAAGGATCTTTATTCGGCTCATATGGCATCCTTCCCATCATATCTGGCATGTTTATTCCCTGCTGGTACGGTGCATTTGGCGTCATGGAGTTTCGCTTCGGGAATGCTGAATCACTTACATCAGAAAAGGGATCGTGCACACTGACTGCGCTGTTTCTAGCAGATGAGAAAAAGGAGGCATTAACGTTATCATGTATTATCCTTAGAACTGTGAAAACAGACCGGACTGTAATACACCAAGCCCATCACGCTGTGGTAGATATCCGTGCAGGATACATCTGAGGAACGCGCAAAAAACTTTCACAATGGATGATCATTAAAAAAAATAAATCTACCCATTTCTTTCCCCAAGCTTCTCTGGCTATTTACCTTAAAGATCAGGGGCTTTAATCCAATTCAACCGTTCGTGTTCCTATTACTCATATAAAAGTCTAAACCTTTCTCAAATTTTACTAAGCTGTTTGCCTCAGTACCCCAAGGCAGTGAGCTCTAGAGGTTAATTATATGCTGCGTCAAAGTAGTAGTACTTTTTATCAGTTTCGTATTTATTACCTTTCAAATTTACCAAGATACATCATTGCTCTCCTACTATAGGAAAGACTAAACAGCAACACTTGATTTACCTCCCAAATACGTTTACTGTTATGGAGAGGCACTAACTTTTATGGTTGCAGCCAGCTTTATTCTAAAGCCCTTAAAAATTTGGCTTGGAAAATGGAGTTTTCCTGATAACTCAGATTTATTGTTAATGCAAAAGAAAACTTTTTACAGAGTGAAAGAAAATTGAACTAAAGATGATTTAAAAAGGTTCTTGTTATCCTTTCTGCAGTACTACAGATGGAGAAAAAAAGAACCTAAGTGTTCTAAGTTCGAAGTGGTTCTGTACATAGTTCAGAGCTCCGCTATTTTCCTGCTGAAGTCAACAAGAACTCGTTTGCTGGATTTCAGTGGGCTAAGGAACCTTACTGAATGGTGAGAAGGCTTCACTTCAGATTAAGCTGGTCTGTGTGACTTACAGGGCACAGAAATGAAAGGGATCTCTTGGTCCATCTAGTTGAATCCTCTGCTATCTCAGCCACTGTTATTTTTAATTTTAGTAACACCTGAAAACCACACATTCCCCCTTCCTGAGCTTGAATGTCTGAACCCATATACCAGTGGAGAACACGGTAAGCAAGGAAAGGAAGACTGTGGTTCTAAGGTGGTGCTGCTGGGTTCCACCTTCCTTCCCACTTTCCACATATTCATATGCCCCACTTCACACCGGTGCTTGTCTGATCCTCCTCTGGTGTTTAGAAATCTAGCGTGACTCCTGCTCCTTCCTCCCTTTCCCTCTCTCCCCTCCAAAACGAAATAATTTTCTGCTGTTTTTAAGGCTCTGACTGGTTCACGACAGAATCAGATGAGTTCCCAAGCAGTGGGAAAAGCGAAAGACTGTCTTTAACTGTGGCAGAACTACAACTCAACAGAAAATGAGGCAAAGGCCTTTTCATACCTGCCACCCTGCATAGGTGTCATCTGTCCATGAGGTGTTGATGCTGGTGTTGGGGGCTTCAAATCGCCTGGCACTTCTGTCATGGAATTACTACCAGTAGACTGTGGAGTCTGTGGGCCTTGCAAGGAACCGGAATTAGCTGGGAAATTGAAGACAAAAGAAATATTAAGAGGTAGCAGCCAAATTCCTCTGGAAATAATAATCATCAAGGAAACTGGTTCTTTCTCCCATAAGCCTGCTTATACCATGCATCTCAGTACTTTATAACTTCCCCCAAATCCTCTGAGATCAGGATATGCTGTGCAGTAATAGACATCATCTTTCCTAGAACTATGAATTTAATCTGCCGCCTGAAGCAACATGAATAGAAATCATCTAGATGAAGGATCATTGAAATCAGAGGTCAGAGATACAAAGTTAATTGTCTATAGTTTACAACAGAGTAAATGAAGGTTGTTCTTTGGCCCAGCTTCTTTCTATAATCACTATCACAACACATATATTTATAAGGCAAATTTCAGCCAGAAGCTTTTTGTCACAATTTTAACCTAGTATATTAATATAAATTCCTGCCAAAGGCATGGCTTTGGCTTGAGAGGTCCTTCTTTTTTATGAACTGTCATGTAAGCATTTTATAGTGCCTGACTATCTACATTCACCAACCAATTAACAAAACTTTATAAATTACTGTTAGAGTGAAAAGTGGAACAAGCAGTATGGGCTTTTCTTCTGTGTGTGAAAGAGAAAGTAGTTTATAATTGACTCAGAATCCTAGAACACTCATCATCTTGACAGGCAGAGCTTGTTTTTAACTGAAGAACACCTTTTTTATATGTGTTTCATTTATATCTGTAACACGTGTTCCGCTATCTGGAAATCAGTCTCAGTAGCAAGTGCATATATAAAATCCACATTGTTCTTGTCCGCAGCTTTGGATTATGCTCCCATTGTAATGAGGTTCCAAAAAAGTTTAAGAAAAGCTCTCTGATTGCATTAATACAGTAACAACAACATTTGCAACAACTAATGCTACAGTTGTCTGAAGGCTATAATGCTATAATAATACATATCCATATGATTATAAAAAAATCATCATGTTCACATGTAACAAGCCCGTTGTGTATATCACCCTGAGCGAGCCAGGATCATTCTCCTGCCCTTGAGATTTAAGTACAGTTCTAGATTACTTCTAAAAAGCTTGAATGCTCTCCTGCCACACATTGTCACATACCATCTTGTTGTATTAGTAACATGTAAGTAAATACCTTAGTGTACCCATGTACGTACTGGAAAATATGATATTGTCTAACCCTGTACATTTCTGTAGCATCAAGTAAGTTCTCCCCTATCCTACCTGAGCAAGAACTTGATTCGTATCTAAAGCAAACCTAAAGAAAACAAGTAAAATATTTTTTTCAGTACTTATGGGCTTCATTAATATAGAATTGTTATTATGAATAGCGATGTGTTATGTATAATCTTCTTAGACAAGGAAAGGTTTCAAAGCAAAAAGAAGATATCCATCTGAGAATCTACAAGTCAAATTTCTATCTGATGAGTGGTGACTACAGGGTCAGTTATTTTTCCCCCACTTCTTTCTAAATGACTGCTTATGAACAGCTGAAAAACTGGAAGGCAAATGCTCTCTTGAGAAGTGCAAAGCTTCTTGTGCTGCTTTGTTAATACACTTTGCTCTTGACCTCCTTTGGGTTAGGGACACTTCTACAGACTAGGGACTGCGAGTGTTTCAGTCTCTGGATTAGGTCATCAGCCACTAAGAAAAGCCCAGGAGTGGATATGAGCTATAAGCAAGCACAAAGACAATTATTTGTCAGGCACTCACAGGCCACTGAATAGTTCATCTGTATTTTAGTAGTAGCATCAATGTAAACAGCATATTCCTTCAGAAATAACAAGATATGTTTGTAGTCTTAACAGTAACTGTTGGTAGAGCAGGTACAATTTTTTAAACAATTTTTCAGTAACTTTGCCAAGCTTCAGCCAAACATCAGGAAGTCATCCCAATGGATATTCCCCTCAAGCTATCTTTGTTTTGGAAATTTTCTGCTCTAACTGTCCAGCTTTTTTTTTAAGAATATGCCTTTGAATATATATAGTTCTCTTCTATTGTTCCCAAAAGAGAAATATTTTTCTGTAAGACTTCCAAGCCAAGTACATATTTGGTCACCTTCTTCACACACAGCACCAGTGGCACTTTCATTGTTCAAAGAAGTGACTTCATTAATATAGAATTGTTATTATGAACAACGATGTGCTGGGGATGTGCTTGTGACAGGGAAAGTACTCTTACAGTTCCAGTGCTTATTCTGATTTGGTCAAACAAACTTGTGAAAAATACCTGTCTATAGCTTGCTATACATTCACTGCTTGGTTTTCTGAAGATCCTGTTTCTACTGATTTCAGGTTTGTGCTTATTTCTCACTGTAATTCAGCTCCTGGATTGATCTGGCCAGTCTTGAATGTGGAGCTGAGCATGAGAACCTATTGCCAGGAATCCACTGCACACAAGCTCTCACGGTTACAACTGGAGGTTGCCAAGCAAAGACCAGGTAATTGGGTTTCTGAACAGAAAAGGAGAATAGAAGGAGACTGACAAGGGGACTGGGAACCTGGAAAGGAGATATGGATGCTCCTGAGATTAGATTAGAATCAGAAAAGACGGAAGTTGTATGGATGTGGTGCTACACAAGAAAGCTCACAAAATGTACCTAAGGAGAGTTGAAGTACAGGCAAAGAACCGTAAGTGGCTGGATAAAGAGATGGAGAATTCAGTATCAGTAAGAGTCCAATACAGTTGTAGTGAAGACAAGAAAACCCAAGGGGTAAATTTACAAAACTCTTGAGTTCGGTTGAAAACTGTGGCACAAGTAAGAGCTGTGTGAAAGTGAGAAGTGAGGATATCGCAAAATACCGAATAGCTCCTCCTTCACTGAGAATAAAGAATATGAAAACAACCCTCTTCTCTGGAAGGAAGTACCACATTCGTTTTTCATGTTTCTCCTTAAATTTTACATTTCCTAAGATGCTCTCTGCAATTTTTACATCTATCCTTGCAAGGTTTTTATTATGGTAGATGTTTAATTTTGATTGTGGACATGCTGAAATAGAAACCGTCTCTTTTAAAGTGCTTTATAAGCTTCACTATTAAACAAAGAACTAAGAAGGAAGACAAGCAACAATATTCTTTTAGAACAGGTGATCTCTGCTTACATGATTCTGCAGTTGAATTGGGATGTCCAGGAGAAATCCTGTGTGTACAGAGCTACTGAATTCTTCATCTCATACCCACATCTCAGCAACACTCGTCTTTCAAGTGCCGTAATAGATTTGTAAGAATATGCTTTTCACAATAGAAAAGCCACGCAAAATGAACATCTTTGTCACTGAGAAGGTGAGTTCCTACGAACTCTCTGGTTCCACAGTTCACTCAATGGCACGTGTTATTCTCGGCAGCATGGAATTACAGCACCAGCACGGCTTTTTCCTTGCAAAGCCTGCATGGCAGTAAGTGCTGCTTTCAGGAAAGACCCTTTGCTTACCGGAACAGAAATATGCAGTTAAAAAAAATATCTTGCCAGCAGTATTTTCCCTTAAGAAAAAAAAAAAAAAAAAGAATGCAACCTCTTGAAACTCCATTAATATGAGGCCTGACACGCTCTCTAGGATATCCCTACCTTTTGCCAGAAGCTACAAATGTATACTCTAAAGTAAACAATGGAAAGGTTACTGAAGGTTAAGTACATTCACATACTTCAGAGCAAACAGCCAGCCGCCACGCTGGGAAGATAATTTACACAGCACGAACCCAGTGCCCCAGTTAGGCTGGGCTGGGGGCCACTCGCTGCGCTGGGACACCCCCCCCAACCGTGTCCCGTCCCTGGGCAAGCACGGGTGCAAGCGAGGGGGGCACCTCTGTCTGTGTTTCCCCTCCTGACCCCCCCAACTACCCCTCCCGACCCCTTGCCCATCCATCTTCCGTGGGGATTCCCTGGCTGGCCTCATGACACGCTCCATGACATCACCTGCCTGCTAATAATAGCACTTCAGTCAGCCACCCGCCAGCAGAGACGGATGGGTTTGGTTACAGACGCGCTCATTGAATGGCTCTGGCGTGTGGTGGTGTGTCGCGTGTGTGTCCTCGCCCCCCTCCCCAAGTCTTGTTTCTCTGCTGCCAAGGAAACGCAGGGAACATGCTCTCGGTGCGCTCTGCTCCCTCTTTCCAACGCTGGAGCACAGTTTTCCGGGTTTGCTGTCATGAAATCTCCCCTGGCATCAGGGCCAGCTGCTGAGTGTTACTCAGGAGCATCCTCAGCTGTAGCACTGCGGCCATCCTGTTCACTCCATGTAGGACAAACCCCTCCGTCTGTAATGTTGGGAGTCACGCATACAGAACTGCGCGCTGTGGCTAGGAGCTGGCAGTGCCAGAGTACAGCAATGGGAAATAACTCCTTCACATCGATGCTTTTTTGAAATTTGTTCTCCAGCACCCCTTAGTGCTTAGCGTAATGGCCCCCAGAAGTCTTTTCAGTTTAGAACTTGCCACAGAATTTGTGCATATTTTGGTCAAAACTATCAAATACACATGACAGGAAGAGTATTTTGCCTTTGCACTCACTTCTGGGTCCCAGGTGGATGCGTACGAAGACCTACAATTCCTCTCTCTCTAGAAGGGGTTTTCTATGCAGCAAAAGAGCAGTCAACAGTGGACATGGACCTTGGCATGGCCCCAATGATCAGAACATAAGGCCAACAGGGGTCCTCTAACAGCCAGTCTGTCATTAGGCATCTGCTGCTGGTCTTCACTGCCGATGGCATTATCTGCCCAAGACAGACTTAAGCTGTGACACAAAGGCCTCAGCCCACCACAAGCACGTCTCCAACCTGCAGAGTCTCAGAGCAGGGCAAGCCACACTGCAACACACCCAGGCCTCCACCTCTCCCTGAGAGTTTTATGAAACAGAGGAGGCCCTGACCTCTTCTGTATGAAGCCGGGATGTTTATTAAAATAGGCAGGTAATCCTATCCCTAACACCTTGGCCACTGTGCAAACCTCTGCTGAACAAAGCCAACCAGCCTGTCACTTTGCTGCTCTACCCTCAATCCTTTCTTCAACTTTTTGTATCTGCTGACACTATCCTGAATTGCACTGTACATTGCACTAAATTATTCACTCCTTTACATACCATTTACCTTATTAATGATGCTGTAAAAAACAGAAGTGATGGGAGAATCCCAAATAGAGTGCTACAAGCAAACGGACTAACCCATGGACCCCAGGCCACTGCCTTGCCATGCGTAAGTTTGACTTAGACCTTGCATCCTTTCACTCATCGGGTTTGTCTCAGGGAAATCATCTCTGTGGTTGTTGGACTGCTTCTTAGTGTCCCCTCTATGCTTGCATTCTAAGGGTTGTCTGTGAAGCGGTCACATCATCAGCTGTCGGATGCAGGACATCTGCAACAACCCATTTGCTCTGCACTGCCTGTCACCGTACTCCCACCTTGTATAACATCTACCTGGGAACTACATCTACATAGGAACTGAATTCTTCTCTGGACCAAGAAGGCTGGCAGTCCCTATATATTCCCTACATATTCTCATGAACAATTGAAATACTTAGTTTTAAAAGTTTTATGAAGATGAGCTGATTTTTAAACTCTCGTGACCCTGATTTCATAGCATCAGCTGGTTAGGATGTGGCAAAATACAACACCCTCCCCTCTCAGACAAGCCCCCCTGCTTTTTTAATCAGAATTAACCAGCCCTAATGCTGTAACTAGCTCTCTGCAAATGGATTTGCCTTCAAAGTGGCTCTGCCCGTGCTGAGCTAACTGTGTAACAGAGGCTAATGGTGAACGCAAAGACCTTTGGCGGCTACCAGTGCTTGTACTGGGCTCCTGTTCCCTCTGAATGCCAAAGAGTAACAGATTATCTAAAGCACATCTACAACTCTACTTCTTTTGTGCAGTTGAAATGTTAATGTTGCTATATACTAGAGGAAAAGGAGCAAGAAAAAAAAGCTGACTATTAAAGAGAACAGGCTTGCACTCTCTGCAGCATCTATACCTCAGCGGGATTTCATGTACTAAAGCTGATACACACTGGGAAAGCCTTTTTCCGTACAGAAGTGCAGTCCATTCAGTGACACGAGCTCTTTTCTCGCCAACAAAACAAACCTTGAGATCTTTGCTTGCTTCCCCCTCTTCTAGTCTCTGTGTCCTGCTGTGTTTTTATTTTAGAAAAATAGTTTCAGTTCTCCTCACAGACAGCTTGCTTGAATGTTATGATAAATTTAAACTTGGGCTTTGCAATTTTCATCTGTAGCGCCATGATGCTAAAGGACCCTCTAAGTGTTATGACTGACATTTCTATTCCTTTTTTCAAGTTTACGTATTTAAATAACGATTCTTCATCTCAAAATTCAGTCAATTTACGGTGATCATCCCTGAAGCAACTACTGAGAGCCATGTTGGAGGGAGAGGTGTAAGGGAAGAGAAAGCAAAGCAAAATACTCGATACTGTGGTTTAGTTCTGAAACAGATGAATTTCCTCATTACCCTCCTTAACAAGCCTAACATTTTCAGCTCCCCTTAACCAGCCACCAGCCTTTTTCAGGAGGTTACAGTCACATCCAACCCATCCAACACCCTTTTTTTT